>JAWLRI010000191.1:2072352-2180831 GCA_034781795.1 Crypturellus tataupa | reverse complement strand
ATCTCCTGCCCTGGTGCATTTTGCACCTCCCATGTGGACCTGAGATTCCAGGCTTCGGGCCGGTGATTTGATGCACATACTGACTTAGAGGGGACAAATACTGAAGGTTTTTGAGCCCGTGGTGCAGTGATGAGCCAGCGTCACTGTGGGTCGTGTCCCCTTACCTCCCCAAGGATAGCTCCTTTCCGTGCTCCTTTGGAATAAATAATCATCTCTCTGGTTGAAATGATGAATATCCAGGCTGGTCGGTAACGTGAGGCAAGAACAAGACGTGGCGTCACCTTCCCCTTTCCACAGCGGGGATCTCTCTAGGGCAGAGTTGAAGCAGTTGCCTTCAGAACAGTCCAGGAGAAGCCGAGCAGTGGGTGAGTGCTTAGACCGAACGTGTGTGGTCCTGCAAGCTCATGGGTAGTTTACTGATAATGTAGCCTGTGAGCTGAGTGCTCGGCAGATGGACACCAAGTTCAGCCTGATTAGTCCTATTCAGTCAGAAGGACTAAGGCAAAGTTGCTTCTTGTCTCATCCCATATGGTGGTTCCTGCTGTCACTGCTCTTCTGGGAAAAGCTTTGAGCAGCCTCCTGGTCTCCAGTCCAGACCATGTTCACTCCTCACCAAATGAAAGAGAGCACTGGACGCGTAGCTGTTTCTGTCAAGTACATGTCACACACGAGGAGTGACATTTGACATCCGGTGCTACTGATACGGTGAGCTGGCACTGCCTTGTCCCCAGTGGATGCTGCCTTGTCGCTTGGCAGGGGCAGGCTCCCCATCAGAGTGAACTAGTCAAATGCCCTCTGGATGCCCAGGGGACAGGCCCTGCCCCAGGTCTGTGGGCAGAAAGGCAAAATTAATGAAAATGAATTCTGAACAGATGCCTGCATGGTCATTCAGTCACTGAGGACGGAATAGAGGGACTAACTGAGGTAATTTAGGAAGCTCCAGCTTGTTCTTCATGTTTTCGGTTGGAAGCTGTCACTTGGGATTAATCCTGTTTCTGTGCTGTAGATTCTTAGAGTTTTCTTAACCACAGCAACACGATGAGGAAAGGGGTTGGTAAAACTGAATAGTGTAGGTCACAGTGACACAGGTGACCTCAGAGAAGGTCAGTCAGTGAAACTCTTTGGAGATATGGAAGGGGATGCAAAATTTGAGGGCTCCAGATTCAGGAATGATGACTGTCCGTGATGCATGCACTGAATGCTCCTGGAGATTGCCCCGGAACACCTTTTATTTGCAGAGCATCATGAGCAAGTTTCTGATGCGGCTCCACATGGTGCTGAGCACCAGCTTTGCAACCTGCATCCTTGCTCAGTTGTTCCCCCCAGGTCTGTTGGTTATTTCCTTGTGTTCCTCTTCTCACCCTGCCCGTCATCTGTTTATACTTCTTTCCCCTGATCCTCATGTCATCTTATGCTGATCTGGAACATCAAAATGCAGAAGGTTGTCTTCTGCTGATCAAATATTCCAGTTAATCACCTGTAAAGGCACAGTTTGTGCCTCTTATTAGCTAGGAAATGTAAAAAAATACCAAAATTTGGCACAGTGCCTGTAATGTGGAACATGCCTGAGACTGTGGAATGGGAATAGGCTCTCCTGAAACAGGTTTGTGTGTCTTCGCTGTTGTTCTCATGCTTTCTTCATGATCATTTACATGAGATCTGAAAATATCCTATTTTTTCCATTTTCAGTGATTCTAGGCTTGTTAGCCCTGACAGTTATTTATTTGTCCTTAGTTGTAGGTTGAGGCAGCTTTATAGAGAACGTGGGAAGCACGTCTTTTCTAATTAGACCACAGTCTGTTGTCTGTCTACCTCATGGGCAGGACACAGCATGCTGTTTTGCAGAGTTTATAATAGCAGAAAACCCTGCATGCAGCAGGAGGTCATACTGGAATTGTGGGTTTTACAGCAACAACCCACAACATTGGTGTTCCTGAGGCAAAGCTGGAAACAAAATCTATGGCCTTTATTGTCCTCCTACTTCCTAGAATACAGTAACTGTTGAAGTCGTACAGGGGCAGGATGCAGTGCTCTAAGTACTGAGTGAAACTGGCCGTGCTCAGGCAGACTGCAGGCTGGTTTTGCAGGAGTTTCTTCCAACTTATGTTCAGTATCTCCTAGGAAGGAGCCCTTCCAGCATGCATGGAGCATCCCTGCTCTGGCAGGGCTTGTTCTCAGAGGTAATCCAGCAACTAATGAGGTAGGAACATTGGCTGCATGGAAGCTCAACCTTTTCTTTTCCCAGCATGACCCCTCTGAATAGTATGTGTTATTTCACAATTAAGAGACCAGTAGCTTTGTGTAGCCTAGGAGCCTGATCTGAAAGGTACTGTGTGTCTTGCTGTTTGAATTCAACAGATTAATCTTACGTGTTCCTTGATAGCAAGAGACGGGAAAGGTAACTTGTGCCTGAGCCACTCCTGGTCCTCTCCTGGTAGCGACAGAGTGAAGTTTGTTCTCCTTCCACCAGGGCAGTGGGCTGGGGAGCTGGTCAGACACACATCACGGGGCTTCCTGCTCTGCAGAGCGTTCATCCCTGCCTGCTTCATTTGCCCCTGGTTTTAGCGAAGGCGACTGTAACAAGTCATGCTCATTACCGAACCTTGCAATTCAAGATGACTCTCTAAATAGCAACTTTCTTCATTCTTCAGTCACTGGCTCAATGCCCAGAGAAAATAGTGGGTTGAAAATATGAAACATTTTTTTCCCTGTAATGGTCCTTTTAAAGTGTATGTCTGTTTAGAAACATTAATCATTGTAACCACTGGGTAAAAATCTCCTGCCTGTCTTTACTCTTACCTGTGCAATAAGAGGGCAACAGCGAGCTATTACTTTCCATGGATAATGAAGAGGAAGGGCTAAGCTTCAAATAGCTCACTGTAGCTTTTTCTCCATTTGTTTTTCCATCATTTTAAATTAGAGGTGATCTCACATCTCGGCAGGGCTAGCCCTGCCATGAAGAACCTAAAGTAAAAGTCCAGGAGGGCATATCAGAAACTTGTTCTTCTCTGAAGGATCCTTCTGCAAGCCAACCGTGGGCAAAGCGTGCTCTAAGAGATGTTAGAAAAGTTATTGCATGTGGATTTTGATGTCTTGTGGAATTTTTATAAGAGTAAGGTTAATCCTCGGCAAATATTCATGTAACTACATTGTACCTACTGAAAGCCCCTCACCCCATTGTGTTTAACAAAATTCATTTGGGTCTTGTATCTCCTTTCCAGCCTGTCACGGTGTCATTAAGTGGTGTTAAATGGGGCTATGTGATTAATAGCATAAGTGATACTTCAAAGTGTTTTCTAGACATTAACTAGCTAATCCAGTTTGGTGCTTATGAGGTGAAAGTGATCCCACTGTATTATTTGCATCATTTAAAGTATCCAAATCCCTCTAGTATCTCTGAGAGGAAAAACCAATCACATACGTGCCGTAATTATGTTATAAAAAGCTGCAAGGTGCCAGCCAGCCTGTCCCCATGTCTTGGGTGCCTTCTGGCACTTGCTGTGATCCCGGCTGCCTCCCAAGAGCCAGATGTGCCAGTTCGTGGTGGCAAAGGCGTTGTGTCCGCGCTGGGGAGGCATCTCGGGTCCCGCAAAGAGCGTGACCAGGAGCTGCGGGGCCCTTTGCACCATAAGGCTCCCGAGCAGATGATGGAAGGCCAGGGAGCGCTGCGGATTACCTGGAGCACTTGGGAACATCTGGTCCTGATTTCAAGAAGAGGATTGCATGGATCATTGAGCTAACAGAAAAGGTTCTGACTGGTGCAATAACTTGCTCCGGGATGAGCTGTCACATAAACGAGGTACACCAGGGGTGAAATTCTTGTCCACGTGCTGCACTTGTGTTGCTCTTAGTGCAGTGGGGGGTATACTGTCTTTCACATTCCCAACTTCTTACTCGCGCCACTCACCAGAGAAGAGACGATGCGTCTGATCAGCGTGTCATCTTCAGTAAGCTTTGCCTGCGCCTTATGTTGATTTTTGCAGCATCTGCTTCCATATCTGCTCTCTCAAAACCCCATAATATCTCCTAGAGAGGTTTCTGAGAGGCAGGAGTGGATGGAGTGGATCTTTGACCCTTTTACTTGCATTTGCTTAGGTCGTGTCCCATGCCTTGTTCTTCAGGTCTGCTGCCTGCTGTTTTATTGCCAGAACAGTCAGAGGTGACTGTGTGGGTGATAGTTCTCTCATGTCACCACAATTCATGGTGAGGCTGTATCCTACCATTTTCTAATAATGCAGGAGCGGCTTCCATAAGTTTTTCTTTAATTTTTGTTTTAAAGAAGGGAATTAAATATGCAAGATTTTGGTCTTTTGCAACACTGCAAATGCTGCTGTCCCTCAATCCATCACCTCGCCTGGTTGTGCCTAGCTGTCCATAAACTTTGGAAAAAGCCACAGTGGTAAGAGAGAGCCACCAGGACAACGTCCAAAGGCAGAGTGGTTGGAAAGCAAACCCAACAAATAGAGAAAAAAGTGTTTTAAGAGAAGCAGAGGGGAGGGCAGAATGAGCACGTAGAGCAGCAAGGGAACAAAAAGCCAGTGGCAAGAACTGGGCAAAACAGTCAGGATGAATCAACAGCCAGACGGCAGCTTCTGCGAGCGCGTCTGGTTTGTTCCTCCCTTCCGACCGGCTTAGCCATGGCCCGCGGCTCCCTGAGGAGCTTCCCTTGGGTTTCTGAGCAGCCCTGCACCCAGGAGGGCGGCAGCGAGGAGCGTCGGTGACTCCCAGTGTGCTGCTGGTGGCCCCACTGCCACCGCTCTCGCCCTGCGGCCGTGTGCCGAGCAGGCCTCTTCGGGGAACGGGCCCGGGTGGGTGCTGTCACTGTGGCAAAACCTGTGCCAACACCGGCGCTCTGCTCGTCATTGCTGTTCAGCAGCTGCGTCCAGCGGCCGTCTGGAGGAACGTGCACCAGTTCTGGGCGTGAAGAATCCCTCAGTGCAGCCTGGCCCTCGCTGGAAGCTGTGGCAAGAGAGACACATTAGCAGTTAGGTTGGCTGGAGAGTACTTTGCTCAAAGTTGAGACTTTAGGGCTGGGAAAGGAAGGTGGAAGTGGCAACTTTAAAATCAATATTGCAAATGCAATGCAAAAGAGTGTAATTAGCATGTTTTGCAGGGCCTATTAATTCCTCTGAAATGCTGTTTATTAGGCAGAAGAACTTGGGAGCCCATCAGTGGATTAAACAGGTTCTGTAATGAAATGTAAATGGTGTAATTGGGCTTGTTCTGAAAGTATTTATTCTTCACCTGTGACCCGCTTGATTGCGGTTTGACAACACGAAGGAGTGTGCATCTCTTCGTTAATGACAGCTAATTCCCTGGAGCTAATGGAGTGGGACGCCCAGGCGCACGGTGCTGGGAACGGCAAGTCGTGCCTGCAGCTCTGCAGTGATTGGCACCAATCCGAGCACAATGTAACTTTAATTACAGTAATTCCAAATCTAAAGCAAGCATTTAGCTGCAGAGAGAGGCTCTTAATTTGGCAAATAGATGCCATAAAGGGCTGACCTTTTATTAGACAAATATTGGGATGGGTGGGAAGGCTGTCCTCCAAAGTACAGGTAACGTTATGGGTTCCCATTAGCTCAGTGAAATTCCTGGAGGCGCCTTCTTGCTGCCAAGTTACCCATATGGATTCCTTTCAAAGTGCAAGGTGGTGAAGCCGGGAGGGAAATGTGGTGTTGTATGTTATTTAGATGCAGTCCTTGCATCAAGGCCTGAAGTTCATCTGCTGCTCCCTTGCCTTCTGTGTGTGTTTTTGTCTGTGCAGACCACAGGGAGTTTTTTTGTTGCTCTTGTATAGACCCTCTTTATCCAAACTCCGTGGCACTGGATATCTCCAGGCACACACGAGAGGTCACACTGCTCTCTTGGAGCAGAAAAGCAAACACTGTTTTGTCTGCAATTAGAAGTCCTGCATTAAGGGCTCACATCAGTGCCTGTTGCACCCTCCCTTCCATATGGTTGAGATATGTGTGCAGAGCTGCACATACATCGTGTCAGAGAGGACCTGCCAGTGCAGAGGCCGCTGTCCTCCCCGGAGCAGAGGACTGTGCTGGGAGGGAGCTCACACATCCATGGGGACCATGGGCTCCCTTCCTGAATCCATGAAGCCATGAAACCTCTGACCTTGCTTTCCGTGAGCTCAGGCTCCCTCTTAAGCACAGGTCTCATTAGAGTTCTGTGTGTGTAGAGGCAGGGGAGATTTTATTCTGGAAATGCCCAGGTCTGTGTGTCTGCTTCTGGAACAGGCCCCAGGGAAGTGCTGTGAGTTGTGGGCTGGGATGTTTGGAGAGGAAGCAATACAGTTTCTTCAGGTTATACCTTCTTTCCTGTTCCATTTTTCTTCTGCTGGCTCTTTCCAGCTGTGTAGTAGAGTGGTCCGTGCGAGGCACGGTCACAGATCCCTACGCTGATGATGCCCAGCCTGTCACACGCGTCACCGGGTGACAGCGCAGCTGTACTGTGGGTGAAGCACAGCGTGACTGGTAGGCATTTGGCCACCTGAGCACATGAATGAGGATCGTCGGCAGGGAATGCAGAAAGGCTGCTGGAGAGAACTACAAATCAGGGGTTTGGGCGCTACGGAGCAGCAGCCAGCACTAGGCAGTTGTCTGAAACTAGTCCAGCCCAGAGATGAGAATAGTGAGGGGATGAGAAGAGCAGCAAACAGGAGGCTTGTCATGCACGTTGCCTAATCCCGGCAGAAGCGACACCTTCTCCGGATGAGCTCACGCTCCCCTTCGTGTTGAGCAGCCGCTGCTTTCTGGAGGCTGTGCTCACCGGCGCGTGCCAGGAGCAGCAGAGGCAGCAGAGCCGCTGGGGCAGCACCGCTGTGTTAACCAGGGTCCCTCCTGTGTCAAATGTGTCTTCTGAAAGCAGCCAATTCCCTAAAGCACAGAAGTTGCTCCTCTCACGGGAGGAAGGTTTCCAGGAGGTGAGGGAAAGGGGGGACCTTGCTAACACTGCAAAGGGCAGATTTCCTTGCTAAAAAAAGCAGTAGTTCTTCCAGCAGTTGTTAGAAAAATCAAAAACCCTCGTGTTTATCTGCCCCTTTCTGCCAGGCTTTGCTAATGGGGCTGTCTGCACCATAGCAGTGTTTTCTCTTGCTTCTGACCCCTCGGACCCTGTGGCCTGTCCCAACCCTCCCTGCTCTCAGCAGCACACACCAAACCTTCAGTGCACTAAATATTTTCTAAAATAGTTTTAACAGGCAGCACTAGACCACAGGCAAAAACAGGGCAGCTTGTTTGTGGCCTGTAATGCTGTCAATAAACCCCAAATAGAAATAGTGCCTATCTCCTTTATGGAAGCCCAGTTTCTGGAGTTATTTCATCTCACAATTTCCAGATAAGTGCTTCTAGCTGCTGGGAAAGCCCAATCTGCCTTTCTAAATGGAGACACTTTTCCTTTTAGCACATACAGAGCTTGTATTTACCTGAATGGCCCATGTAAACACTGAAGTGTTCAGATGACTGGCGTAGAAGATAGTTGCCTAAGAGACAGTCACAAATGTTGATTTTCTCCGTGGCAGCGTAACCTGCCTGCGCCCTGCTAAGGTGCAGACTGGGTGCATGTCGCCCAGGGACATCATTCCTGTGTGTCGCTGCAGAGCGGAGCAGGGCTGCCCCAAGCCTTGACCTGCTTTCCATTTGTGGCTCCTCTCCGAGCTTGGCAATCATGTGATGTAACCTGCGCAAGTTGTTTGCAGCTCACAGACATCTAAATATTTCCTGATGGAGACATGAACGCGGTCTCGTGGATATAAACTGACAGTGACAACCGCTTTGCTTTTCTTAGCCACCTCGTGTTAAATCTATGTAAGTTGTCTGTTGAGCTTTAGATTGAAGACCACTGTCCTGTGTAAAATAGAGATGGATGCTCCCGAGCTTCTTTTGAAGCACTTTTCAGCACTTAAATGTAGGGAAAAAAATTCTCGAGAGCTTCAAAATCCTCATGTATGTGGAGTCGAAAAACATGAAGTCCTCTCTTTGGAATTTATACCAGTTCTCTAGTTGACTTTCTTTGCTCTTTTATCATTGTAAAGAGGAAAGCAGGAGAGAGAGGGCAATTCCTGCAGAAGTTGGAAGAGAACATGCAAATTTTTAGCATCCATCAGTCAAAAACAGAGCCAGGACAGAAGCATTCTGGTTCTGCTTGAAGAATTGTGGTTCCAGGTGAGATTTGGACACTGTTAGTGTGGTGAAACATCTCAAGGTCCTCACACTTCTTATCCTTCCTGCCTCTCCAGCTGTTTGCTCTTTTCCCTTCCATCTTTCTTTCCTTCTCTATCCTGTTCCGCATCTGGGTAAAGGAACCACCTAAGTGCATGTGTTACGTGCAGTAGGAAGCAGTGTAAAGTACTACTGTAGAGAGGAAAGTAGTGCGAAGCACTTGAATTCTTTATCTATCCAAACCCATCCTGCATGTCAGTGCAGTCCCCATTCATCTCCTCTCAGGGCTTTTTCCTATTATTAGCCTGGAAGCTTGCCAGGGAAGTGACTCTGCCTCCATCATGTCCTCCCAAATACCTGTTGCATTTTGGGCACTAAACAAATAGTAAATAATGACCGTATCGGGAAGCTGCTGTCTAGATTAATGCTGTTGCTATAAAGCAAGGAGACGTTTGGCTGGTGAGAGGCAGCAAGTTTCTCGGGAGGTCTGCGCCAGGGTGAGCAGCTCTTCCCGATCATTAATACAGAACTTTGATCTCTGAAGTAGGAGATTATTCCCCTGTGGCCCTTTGGCATGAGGAACCCGTGATAGACTGACAACAGTAAAACATGGCCATTTGAGAGGCTCCTCCAGCATTTTACTGAGATTAGATGTCCGGGAGGAGCCATTAGAAAGGAAGAAATGATGGAACGGTAGGTTATGTGGCCGCTGTGACTCATTAATATAACAAAATTTATGTCCAGAGTACTCACACTACTGGTGAGAACCAGCCCTTAGAGCTGAATTCCTGCTATTGCCTAAAGGCCTCCGTGGGAAACGCGCTGACTTCCTTAACGGCCTCCTGCATTTACCGCGACTCCCTGGGCTCCGCCAGCGGAGTTCCAGCCGTGCCGGCAAAGTTTCGGCTTTCCTCTGCACCTGGAAGGATCTCTACGTGCACAGCCATGTGTGACACTGGCAGCTTCGTGCTCTGACAGCTCATTACAGAAAGTAATCACATGAAAGTGTGTATCTGACAGTCTCTAATCGTGCCGGGTTTGGGCTCTGCCTCTTTTTTTCCAGATTACCTAAGTGAAATTACCAGGGCATTGAGAGGAAATCACAGAGAGGTGATGATGGAGATGGTGGTTTTACTGAATTTCAACCCTTTTACACCAAGTCACAGCCCAAACTGATGGGAAAAAAAGTTCTTTTCACAGTATTGGCATTGCCAGAGGACCAGTCGATAGAGACCAGACCTTTTCACCTAAAGGGTTTGAGTCCTGGTCAGCAGTGACAGAAGATCATTGGCACTGAGCAGTATTTTCTCTCTCCAGACGTTTTTTCCCCTCTGTCTAGTGTAGCAGGGCTGAGCAGGGGGACAGCAATGTTGCAAATGGCTGGAAAAGAAGAGGTCATGCGGAGCCAGGGTGTTTCAGATAGGAGATATATTCATGTAGCTTAACAGCAACGGTGAGAGCTGAAAAAGCTTCATTGATAGAGCTGAAAGATCAAATATTGTTAAGAGCAAGATGTGGGGAGAAGAGGGATCTCGTGGGCTGAGATGGCACGCTGTGGAGGACACCAGCCCCATAGTCCTCCCACAAAGAGACTGAGTGAAGCGTAGAAAGGAGGGGAGAAGATGCTCTTCAAGGCAACTTGGCAAGGAAGAGAGTGAAGAAAATGCACGTGTGTGAGGGAAGTGGGAGGAGAGAGAAGTGGTCCAAGAGCTCCAGTCAGTGCTAGGAGGAGATGACTGTGTAGGTAACTTGCCATGTGGGCAGGAGAAAGCAGAGCAGCTTTGGGAGGAAAGAACAGCTGGCAAAGAGCCTTGGTGCCAGCTTAGCACACAGCCTCTCGATAAGGAATACTGAGCCCTTGTTGGCTTTTCCAGCAGAATCTCCAAGGATTCCAGAAGTAGCCTTCATCTTATTCTGTCTCTGTTGAGATAGGGTCACCTTCAAGGAGATGCACAAGGTCAGCCTGAAACCACCTTCCAAGATTGCTGCCAATATTGACTGTATGGGACAGGAGGAGGCAGGACAAGCTAGCACAGAGACTTGGCTGACAGTGTAGTGTGAACAGCACATGCATTTCTATTTTAATACATTATTAGTTTAGCCCAGTTTTCACCAAAAAGCAGTGAACTCCTTTCTGGGCAGTGTCTACTTTTCCTGCCTCACCTCAAGATCTAATGACAGAGAGAGGCTGAAGAAATTCCTTCTAATTAACTTAACAAAGAGTAGGTTAATACATAGCTTGATCGTATAGTCAGAGTTCATATTTGGGAAGGAGATTTTGGCTAGTAAAGAGCTCTTTAATCTGTTGGACAAAAGCATAACAAGATCAAATGCCTGGAAGTAGAAACCAGGAAAGATTAGAAATAAGGAGATGCTTTTGTTACGACAGGGGTAATTAACCATTGGAACTATTTATCTCAGTACATGGGGGATTCACCATCACTTTGAAGTGTCTAAATGAAGATGGGATATTCTTGTACAAGAAATGTTCTAACTCAGCTAGCAATTATGAGCCTGATGCAAGAATTGCTTTGCTTAATTCACTAGCTTGTGCTTTTCATCAGCTTAGATTGGCTGATTCTTATGGTTCTTTTGAGCTTCACAATTTGTGAACCTATGAGAAATCAAGGATACTGCTGATGAGCAGAGCGCCTGATGGTGCAAATATTGGTTCTGGGAAACAGCAGAAGAGCATACATGGCTCTTCTGAAGTAGGAAAGAGAAATCTGTGGCTGCCTTTGCTAACAACTAGGTAATTCTGCCAAGAAGAAAATAGCTTTCCTGTGCTACAATACTACTTGGGCTGCAAACTTACCTTCCATTGGAGGCAGTCATTGCATCAGCCTAGATGTACCATGTATTGTCACGGGGTTGAAAATGCAATAGCTTTGTTTGTCCCAGTTTGTAGCATTCGTGTTTCAAGCAATTCCCTAACATAATTAATTCACTTGCTGGCATACCTTCCTGGCTGGCTGTTATCATTGCTTGTTTTATGGGTAAGGACAGTCGGGGTAGGATGGAGATTTTCCTCAGGCCATTAGGGAAAGGAGTTGTCTGAGCTGTGATTAGTACTCAGGGCTCCAGAGCATCATCTCATTTTAAAATTACTGTTGGAGCACTAGAAAAATACGTCTGCTGTTGGTGTAAATGTAATCTCACTTTCTTAAATAATGGTAATAACAAATGGAAAGGGAGTTGGAGGAATGCAGAAGTACCAAGTGGATTCCTTTGGGAGGCCTAGCAAACGCTAGAGGCTTCAGGGCTAATTTGTGTCTCCAGCAGCCTGACCTTGTGGTAAGGATAATCAAGTTGAAAATTAAATCTAAATACAAATGTTAAACCAGCCAATTAAAAAAGCAATCGCTTCAAAACATGCATTTTTAAAAAGTTTTTGCTTACTCTGTCATAATTATTTTATTTAGCAAGAAAACTTTTGTTTGTACAAAATACTTGTTAAATTGATCATGAGCAGCTGAGGCAATGGAGAAGCAGCTGCCCAGAGGTGCAGCAGAGAAACAGTTAACCAAAAGGTCACCTGAATTTCCCTTAAGATCTGGCTGAATAAGTTTTATGGGGAAGGTCATTTCCCTTTATGGGGAAGGTCTTTTCCTACCATAAGCCAAACAGGACATCTCTTCTTTTTAGCCTGCTTGACTGGAGACACGATTGCTGTTTGTGGCCTGTCCATTAATCTGAGAAGTGTCTTTGATCAAATAACTTACCAGCTCCTTACTTTGATTTCCCTCAGTACCTTAGAAGACTGAATACTGGGGTGATTTGGATACTTGGCTCTTCGGAAGTTATCACTTCCATGTAGGCTCTTGCCATCAGTTGACAGCGTGAGAATGACTTCTCGGGTACCTGCATTTCAGAACCTTTCCTACGTGTTTATGCATGTTTGTGTTTATTTTGCCTGTGGCCTATTGCATAGGTTGGCTTATTTAGGAAGAATTTTTTTCTTGATGTAAACATTGTCTTTTCCTTGCTATTTCATCAGGTTCATTTGGGGATTTTGCTGTTTGAATGGTCGTCTTTCATTAGTGAAGGAAGGTGGGTTCCGGGTGTGACTTTCTCCTTGCCTTTTACTGTATGAGATGTGGGAACACAAGTTTCAGTGTATCAAGAGCTTCTGAAAGCATCTTTCTCCCAACTGGCACCACTTTCAGCCCCTTCCTCCTCCCATCTTCCCCTTCACCTAAAAATAATAATTTTGACAAAGGCTGAAACCAGGAGCCATCGCCTGTTTAGAAGGTTTCAAAGTGCAGCTCCTCCATACTGCAGTGTAGTGGTAAGAGGTGCTCAGGTGAGGCTGACACATGGATTTGGGTTATTCTGCCACTTTTGAGATTCCCTTTGAGGAATGACAAGTGCAAATTTCTAAAACTAAAGCGATAAGGAGGGAGCTGCTCCCAAAGCAGCCTTACAAGAACTTGGATCTGAGTGTGTGAGGACCTGAAGGGTCAGTCAGTGTCTGATCAACCGATCAGTGGCTGAGAGAAGCAGAGCTTGGGTCCCTGCTCTTAGGACAGATGATGTGCTGCTTTGACTCTGCTTTATAGAGTCCCCAAGCAAGGTGACAGTGACACAATTCTTGACCATGTTTTGAGGAATGACACAAGGATGCTGCCCAGACCAAACCCTCTGGAGAGTTGCTTGTTCCAATTTGTGATTAATGGAGTAGCTGGAGTCAGTCTTGGAAGAAATTGGTTGGAAAGGGCTAAGGTGAATGTCTCCAGAGTGAGTTTGCTTTCCATCATCCAGCAGCAGTTAGTTCAGGGAAAGCAGGAAATTTCATGTTCAAAGACTTGAATTCCTTATGTTTCCCTCATCACCTTTTTTTTAGACAGTGACTAAAAGCAGCCACTGCAAGTTCACAGTTGCCTGAACTTTTCTTTATTAATTAATCCCATATTTATTCACACAGCACTCCTTTTGCTTCAGACAGTGGGTAGTAAACACAGATCAAGCAGACTGCGATGATAAATTATCTATTTAATAATTGACAAATTAGTCCTAACAGATGGAACCAAAACAAAGTTGTCTGTACGTGCACGCAGCGCCGGGCTGGCTCCCTTTCTCTGTGCAGCGCAGATACCACGAGAGATTTTGGTGAGTCTCCACTGACCTCAAGTTTGTGACCCTCACCCAACCCATGAACTTGACTCAAGTTTATCTCTGAGTCAACCACAGCTCTTTCCAAACCTCATGTTTGCCACGTGCTGGCAATAAAAGCAAATGAGGGGGCCTTGAAGATCTCATGGAGGAAGAACAGTGATGGAGAAGGGAAGGGGGATCCCTGGGTTTTAGTCTACGCTATTCTCCCTGCAGAAGGTTCAGCTGTTCACCGTAATCTGTTACGCTGAATTAATAGAGATTGTAGTGGCTGCAATTCTTGCTGCTATTATCCAACTAAGAATAAAAAGTCAGTGCGCTGCCAGGTTAAATAAACATGAAGCACTACAGCCGTATGAGCATGGGATCCCGTAAGCTCACTATGCATTTATTATTCATCTCCAGTTATTATTCATGACCTTTCCCTCACACTGTCATGGCTCCATCACTTGTGAATTTATAAGCTCATTAATAATGAGTGAAAAATTAATAATGTATTTTCATTATATCCATTGAGTATATTTACAGCATTCATAATGCATTCAAATAACTGATGTTGGAGGTGTAAAAATAAAATCATAGCTCTTCCTTGGGCCCTCACCTTTTGATTTTGAAGAGTTGCTATTTTTGTTAATAATCCTTCCTGCTCCCATCGCAGTATGGCCATGCTGTGTAATAGTCTGCCATCTGCCATCATCATGCTAAAAAAGGCCTGAATCAAAGCAGGAAGTATCATTATTGTGTGAAATTAGAAGTAGATGATCCACAAATTAATCATTATTGAAAGCAGCACCAAAATTATCAGAATGTGAGAAAGGTTTGAAGTTTCAGCTGTTTCCTTCCCTTCTTTCCTACCAGTTGCATTTGTTCAGCTCTTGAAGGGAACAGTCATGTGGAAGAGAAACATCTGATCCTTCCAGGCTTCTGGGAGCACTATTACACTTCTAAGAGCACAGAGATTTATTCCAAATGTTGCTTTGCTGTGTGCATAGGGCAAACGTGCCATGGCAGGTAACACCATGGTGCTTTATTTTAACTGGAAGATGCCTAACTCGTTTCCTTTCTCATCCTCGGTAGAACAGTACTGTGTTATTTTTTTTTAGAACTTACAACATTTTTGCCAGCTCTGCTTTTCTCTCTGCATATCTTTTTTTTTAAGAAAAAAGCACCCTCAAAATTCCTTTTCTTTTTCAACCCGCTTTGTCCTACCTCTGTCTAGGAAACCACCAGACAAGGGAAGTTGCTGGAGTGCAGGTCGTTGATTCGCTATATGCTGTTACTGAGATCCCCTCGGGGGAAGAATGAAAAGGCAAATGTATCTGGGGATCTTTTGGTGTAGGCGACAGTCGAAGATGCAGGTTATTCCAGTGCATGGACTGGAGCTCTGATGTTGTCTTTGCCTAGAAGAAGCTCCTCTTTTTACTTCGAATTTTGAAGCATGCCCACACTGCTAAGGGTCCAAACCACAGGTGGAAGGTCTATGAGTGACAACACTGTATGCTAAAAGTTGGGAACACACCAATGGATAAGCAGTTAACATAGTGAATCCTGTTTGTTTTGGTTCACCTCTCTCCAAGAGTTGTGATTATTCTGATTTTACATTGTCACGAGTGTTTTGAGTTGCATTTCTCTAGCTTTTATTATTTTGTTGTAGTCAAAGGATAACACTGAACTGTAAATAAAGTTCAGATTTTATCTATTTCACTGCTGCTGCGAGAGTATGGAGTGTGATGGAGGTGATGCCTTCAAAGAGCAGTACTCAGACAGGGGAGCAACGACTGCCTCTAGCTCAGAGGAATCTGAAGCACTTAACATAAGAGTCGATTGGTCAGAGTGTGTATTATTTTCCTACAAGTAATAGGATCTTTAAGTAAAGCTGAAGCTGGTAGATACCTGGCTGAGTCCCTGTCCTTTGTGAGAGTTTCAGTTTTGCCAAATGAGAAGGAAGTGAACAGTCCGAGTGCTTGCTATCCTGCATGCGTGCTGGAGAATGGCTGCAGGAAGGTGTCAAAAGGAGGAGAAGAAGAAAGCCACAAGCCAGGGACAGTAAGTGAGCCTTTTATTGGCTTTAGTGAAAACATAATGGCAAGAGTTAAAGCATAAAGCAAACGAGGGATTTTGCTTGTGTCAGCCTGGAGGAGGGAGCCATTCATTTCACTCGATCATTCTGAATTGCTTTCCAGAGCGTTTACTCATCCATCTTCTCCAGCCAGACACTTCACTCTGCCTATCACTGTTCTTTTCTTTGGATTTAAATTATGACTCTGTATTAAATTAAGTATCTCTCTTTGCTTCTTGTTTTTGTGTGCGCTCATTGAGCCCATTCTCAAACCACAGAGCAGTTCTACACTGCTTAAATGGCCTGTGGTAGCTGGGAGCCTTTGCAGACGCTTTTTCCATTGGGCAACATTGTCAGAACAAGCCTGCCAGTGACTGATGTGATCTGGAGTCAGCGAGTGTGTACAGTGGATAAATGTGCCTGACGCTTTGTGATAGAGCTGGTAATTACATTTCACAGTGAGTGGTATTAATAGTGAAAGGAGGCTCCGGCACACTGCATGAGAATTGGTAATAGGAGAGGCTGTAGGGAGAAGAGGGGAGTCATTTATTAACCTGACGAGTTATGGAAAAGTGGACTTTTCCTTCGAATACAGAGGAGCACTTATCGATGCGATGCCCTCTGAGATATCTCAGGGCCTTTCAGGAGTGCTGGTGACATTACAAAGTCCTTACTTTCTTCTCACCTCACTATGCCACCCCATCTCTGTCCTTTTAATCAGCCGCTATGGCACGTGGCTTTTGGTAGCCTTCTAGGCAATGCTAGTAGTGGTTGTTGTTGGCTAGGAGGGGACCCTGAGGCTGGAAGATGAAAAGTTTTAGAAGGGTTATAGAACCTATAGAAGAAAGATGGTGAATCACAGAAAGGAAAAGGAAGCTGCTGCTGGTGAATGGCAGATACGGGGGGCAAAAATTGTGCAAAAGTGGATTCTAGGTCAGTGCAGTCTTGGGGACAGATACAGTCCTATGAGGGAGACATTCCCATTCCAGGAGTGTCACTGAGAAGAGCAAAAACTTTTGTACTTCAGCCTTGTCATAGACAATCTCTTATCATTGCATTTTCTATAAAAAGTGGATCTGCAGGAGAAAGCAAATCTCTTCCAAACCTTCCCGTTTCCTTGGGCTCTATTTACTCTTGCCCTTATATATCTTTTACATTCCAGCCACTCTCTTTATTCTGCTGAGACCTGCCAACCCTGGCCGCATACCCCAACGCCAGCTCCCCACTTTGGGCTGCTTCTTGCCTAACCCAGCAAGAGCGTGGAAGGGATGGTGCTGTTCCAGCTGCTCCATTAGCGCTCCGAAGGGATCCAGCTGCCTCCGAGCAAAGGTGTAGCTGTTGACACAGCCGATGCACAAAGCCCCGAGGCTGCTGCACACACTGCCGGCCCCTGCAGATCTCTCGCGGGGTTCTTAAAAGGGAAAACCTGCCAGCTCCAAGGAGGAGGAAAACAGAACAATGGAAATGAGCCCGCGCTTGAGAGAATTGCCAAGATTTGAAGTTATTAGAAGTGCTCCAGAACCAGAATGATTTAACAGCATGATTATTTCTTAATGCAACACTCACAAGGTTTTTTATTAGATTTTTTCCTCCTATTCGTTCCTTCTAAACGCTGTAGAAACTGGCTAGCTTGAAATAAACACCTGGGGCTGTTATACTGTATCACTCAGTTTAATTAACTTTTAAATCATATAGTGTCACCTGGATACCTTTCTAAATTTTAAATTGGGTGAGCCTAGGAGACAGCAAGAGCTGTAGCTCTATTCAGTTAGTGCCTCCGATAAAATCACCTTCTGGAGACGACAGCGTTCTCCTCCTCCGTTCCCTCGCTGTCAGCGCGCTTGTTTGGAGCGAATTGGCTGCAAACAAATGAGCAGCCGTGTAAGGGCTTGAAAATGTGGTCTCATTGGGTCGGTGTCAGGCAGCTCGCGGGTGACTTTGAGTCAATGCAACAGCTCTCCGATATCCAGGACTAACTTTATCGTGTCTGCTTCAGAGGCTCTGTGTCTATACAGTGGTTTTGTGCTCGTGATTGTGGATCGCTCTTGCCCAGCAGATAGCAAACAGAGGGGACCCTGTATAAGAAGGGACAAAATGTGTCCTGTGGTGGCTAAAGCCACGGTTAAAGCCACTCTCCTGCTTGACAGGGGAGTCTCCAATATTAATTTGTGTTGCTCCGATACTCACTGCCTGTGCATGGATGTTTCTCCTTGCATAAGAAAGCAGCAGCTGTGCATATTCCTCATGTTTGGAGGCTTTCAGACCCATCCATCCGTACGGCATTTTGTAGCCATTTAAACTGAATCACAGGGAAAAGAGCTAGATCACAAGAGGTTATTCAGGCCCTTCCTCTGGCCCAAGGAGGGAGTGACCCAAATGGGTCACCTCACCGCTGGGCTCTTAGCACCGAGCCAAGGCTGCCCTATGTGTAGGAAGCTTCAGAGGAGTCATAAATTAGTGGTTAGGGCTAATCCTCTAAGATATTGATTATTCCAAAAACAGAGTGCAGTTATCAGCACTGGTGGCAAAGAGCACAAAGGGATTAGGAGGAAAAAAAAAGATGAAGGTGTTGGGATTTGCTGAGCACTTTCACCTCAAAATGGCAGAGGAGCATTAAGTAGAATCCAGACTAAAATAAAATGTTCAAGAGGTGTTTTTGAAGTATCTCAGCAGAGAGAAACAGGAGAGGTGGGAAGCAGCCCTGAAAGTCATTTGCACACAAAGGCAGGTGACCGTGGGAGAGGGAAAAACTCCCTGGAAGGAGCAGGATGGCGGATCAGGACATCAAGGACTGTACCCTGGAACAGGCGTGACGGAGAGCAGGAAGCAGAGAGGTCTGTGTAGGGTTAAGGGAATGTGTGAACATACCAAAAGGTGAGGAAAGAAGTGGAAAACTTTGAAGGCTTCATAGTCCGTATCCTCCCGCCTGCAAAGACCTGCTGGTGAGAAATGGAGGGGTTGGGAAAGGCCACTGCAAAGGTCTCGCTTCAGGTAACCTCTGAGGTGCAGACTGAATGGAGTGGCCTCGCAGCGATGTAGCTGCATCCGCTTCATCTTTATTTAAACTTCTTCCTTTTGTGCGGCAGCCCTTTCCGTCACCTTAGCATGGAACGTGGTGCCACTTGTCCTGCCGTTCCACTGCCCCTCCGCTGAGCTACCCTCCACTCTGCCGATTCCCAGAAAATCAAGCGATCCTTAAGTTCTTTTATTTCTTTTCCCCGCGGAGCTCTGCAAAACCCGGCTGTAGATTCACCTCACCTTAGAAACAGAAAGCCTCATAACAGCAAGTCGAACCAAAAGGTTTCTGAGACCATTAGTGTGTAGCCAACGTCATCCTCGCAAGAGGACGTGGGATGGTTGCTACAAGGCTCTTGGCAGCTCCAGCGCTGATGGATTTGCAGGATGTCATTAAGCTCCCAGGGTTTCTCCTTGCTAGTCAATATGCAAGTTAAAAAGCTCCGGCATCTCCATACAATAGGGAAGGAAGTGCGGTGGGGCATGGCGAGCGCTCGGAGCGTGCTGCACATCCGTGATGCGAGGCCGTGCTGGCAGGAGCCGGTACACGAGAACGCTGCATTTTGATTTCTCTTCTCTGCAGCTTTTCTGATCGAGTTTTCCATCTTTTTCCCCTCCGTGTGTGAAATAAGAGCAAGCCGACGCGGCTGGTGCTGAGGTCCGCTGACATTGTGGCTCTGTTTCCATCCCGGGGAAGGTCGGATGCAGCGCTGGGGGAGCTGGAGCTCCGCGGAAATAATCAATAGGGGGAACGTGGGGGCCGAGAGAGCCGGGCTGAGCGATACCATCGAGTCCGTCTTTAATAAGAAGTACGGGGAAGGTGGTGAGAAAGCCAAGGCCTGCAGAGGAGCTGCATGCTGATGAGGCCTAGGTGCCAGCAGAACGACACGTCAGCAGAGCGGGGCTGCGTGGCCATGTCCGGCTTTTCAATTCCAGGCAGGTTCTGCTGCGTTTGCAGCTGTGGCTTCCCGGGAGCCGGAGGGATGCGTCTGCGAATGTGGAAACCCGGAGCAGGGGGACAGGGAGACGAGGAGGAGGGAGCAGGGAATGGTCTGGATACGCATGGCTGGAGCAGGACGCCTGGGCCCCGCGTTTGGTCCTCCAGCTCTTCGGCTGGCAGACCAGGGGCCTCTCCTGGACAGCAGCGTCCCGTATCATGCTGCATCACGCTGAGAACTTGGTGCAATTGCCCTTTGTTTCCAAAATACACCCCTTGGCTGTGGTACAGGTGCTCTGCGGGCTGGTTATGGATGGGTCTGTAATAGAACTGTACATACAGAGCCCAAAATTAATGACCTCCCGAGAAAGAGCTGAATCAGACGCACGTGCCCGCGGTGAGGCCACGCGGAGAGAGGGACAGGGAACTCGGCATATATTTTATTTTAAGTTCACAAGTCCCTGGCCTGTGAAACCATAATCTGCTGATAACGGCCTAGCTGGGTTCAGGATTTTCTGTAAATATGAGTGACACAGAAAGCCCTTTCTCCTGGATCTTTTGTGTCTCTGACTTTTGCACAGTCTCTTAGGCTGTCTAAGGATGGTCTTTCAGCATCTGTTTTTTTCTTCCTTAATCAAAAGGATAGGAGGAGTCACTTGTGTGGCTTCCAGTTGAATCAGCTGTTTATAGTAGAGTAGGAAATATGTGTGTGTGGTTGTGTTTATCCACACGCTGCAATCACACTGATCTGTAGGTAAACCAGCTACAACAAATACCTGTTTTTTTGCCAGGGATGCGCGGGTTAGATTGGTTCCACCTATGTGAATGAGAAGGTTGCATTGCTTGTGCAAGTCGGTGTTTCTCCTTCTTTCTCTCCCTCTGGGACTCGGGTAATGGTCCAAATGCTCAAGCTTTCACACACAGATGCCATTTTAAAAAGAAAAGTTGCCCGGCTTAACATATTTCACTTCATCTATCCTTCCAGCCTCCATCCCCGCAAAATAATTTTGACTGCTCAGGACTCACAATAGGCAAGCTTGCTATTTCAGACTGATTTAAAATCTTCCCCTTAGCGTCATGCAGGCAAGAAACAGAAATTCATCCTGTTGGGAAAGGAAGATGCATTGCTTCCCAGTGGCCCTGGAACTTGCATTGAGCTTGGAAAGTCCTAAATTTAATGCCCTATAATTTAGTGACATGTTTATCTACAGAAACTCTACTTTCAGTCATTTTTAAAGGTCTCTGAACTGAGAAAAGGAACTTGGCTTGACATACAGAGAGGTTATGTATACATGCACGTATATATATTGTATGATATATGAAATAAAAATGTGCCCAATCTTAAAAGAATTTATAAGCTCAGCTATGGAATATCCAGTCTCTTTTGAGGCTCATTTCCCTTTTCCTTTCTAACTCGCTGCTGTATCTCACATTCAGCACACAACGATGAGCTTGCTGGGCCAGCGGCTCCCTCTGCCCCTGAGAGCAACCCATTGCCCTGGGCAGCGCCTGTCGTGCCCCTGCCTTGTGAATCCAGCCGATATCCAGCTGGGAAACCATGGGGAAAGATGATGGGTAGAGCTGAATTACCCTGACTTGGGGGGTATTTTATCATCATGGTCAACACAGCTAGATGTGTAGATTCTGGGACAACCAAACACTACCATTTTTAGTGCGGTATATTCTGTATGTCTCTTGGTGCTGGAAGGCAGAATCTCTTGAATTGTCTTCTTTTTTTCTGAACAAGCTGTTTAATATTAAAGCTGATTACTCAATTGCTCAAGAAGAGCAATATAAACTTTAAAGAGCTTTGGGAACTTAATTTTCTTCTGGATTTATGGGCAGTCACCCAGGTTTCTCTGGCTTGGTCTCTTTTCTCCATCATCTGTATTTTTCCAGAGAACACTTTAAATACATCCCAGTGGTAGCTATTCCATATTGGTCCTTGGCTCTTCCCATCCTCATGGGCTTATTATTAAAAATACTGGTGTGTTTAAGTTTTACACACTTTTTACTACACTTATAAGTTTTCTACAGAAGATCAAGCCAGCAGTTTGAGGAAGCAGTTATTAGCATGCTGGGGAGGCCTGTGTTTAATAAACCTGTGACCCTTGATCATCTAGGGGTGATAGTGGATAAAGTAAGCGAGAGCTGCGAGAAGAACATTTGGGGAAGGAAAATGAGAGAAAGATGGGCTCTTCCAAGGCATTTTCTGAGTTGGGTCTGCTGCAGATTCCCAAGAGAGAGCCTGTTTTCCTGGCTCTGAAGAACTCTAAATGAATTTTATTTGAGTTTGAAGTGGAGCTTGTACTGCCAAAGTCACTCCACCACTTCTCGCAGACGTTCCTCTGATCCCGCTAGCTCCGCACATGGGCTGCGTGTGCATTTCAAGAGTGTCTTAGTGCCTCATTAAAGCATTAATGCTTGGAGAAATTGCTAACCCCTGACGGCTTTCAGACAAACATCCCCCTGGGACGAGAGAGAAGTGTCACAAAGCACTAAGTCAACAGGGCCCGCGTAGCCGCCGTCTCTCGTGCCGTACATCACTTCTTAGCACACACATCCACTGCTGCCCTTCGTGCTGCTAGGATGAGAGACGAGCGAATCAATCATGCTGTCCGCTCCAGCTCCTATAAATTAGAGAAAGATGCAGCTGGTTTGCCTTTTGGTTTTCTGTGGTCTTTAATTGCCTCTCCATTATATCATCTCGTATCCTGTTCCTCAGACTCTTTCATATCCGTCTTGGAGAACGATGAGCAGTCGAGCCCAAACGCGCCAAAGGTGACTGCCGAAACACGACAAATTATGCAATGGTTTTGCATTTCCTTACTTCTCTTTCTGTCTCTTTTGATTATTGCTGGAAAAAAACACAGCATCATTTGATTGGGAGGTCAGGATTGCCTTTGAGATTAGGTATGAGAGTGGATTTTGTGTGATTTAATATGTAAACCTTGGCAGACATTTCTACACGTGAGTGTCGGTATGTTGCTGATATCCCCCTGGGGCTCTGTGGGTCGCTTCATCCATCCCACAGTGAGATAAGGGTTGTTCCTTGCACCATATTCCCAGGGTTTTTAGTTTCAAACAACTTATTTAGTCTCTGACAATCCGTTATTTTTGTGTAATGAAGTTTTCCCAGTGATTAATTAGATTTTTTTCCTGCTTAATTTAAAGCCCTTGGAATTAGCATTGGGCTGGCTTATGCAATTCTCAGCTCTTCTTGCTTATCGCTACCATAAAACTGCAGTTAAAGAAACCTCTCACCCTTGTGGTGAAATGCTGAGAGCTCCACGCGGGCTCTGGTGATTTTGGTGGCTGTGCTGGAGTGCGTCTGTGGGGGCAGAACCACGTGCCTTTGTCCAGGTATCTCCATCCCCGGCTCAAAGCCCCGAGGATCCAGAGCTCCCTCATGTCCGTGTACCCTGTCCGAGGAACCGGCTGCTTCACTCTGGGATGGGGAGGAAGGGCAGGAGGGCCAACAGCGCGGACATGTCCTGTGTCAACGGTGCCGAGGTGCCACCACCTTCTGCACGTTGCTCTATATCCGAACCTCAGACACGGCTGATGGCACTGTAGCCCTAACAGCAGGACTGTCACGCTTTGGGGACAGAGTATATCCCAGACCTAACATTTTTAAAGCATGGTGCAATGACAAGATACTAATCGATGTGCTTTACGACCCTAAATCCAAAATACAGCCTGGGCAAGAAGGAGGACCTTTTAGGCTCCTATATGTTATCAAGGGCTTTGTGTATGGTAAAAATAACAATTATTAGTCTAAGACCTACACAAAATCATTGATGTTTGCCTTTGTCATCCGCCTAATGTGCATTTTGCTGATGCCCAACTTCTGTTTGATACTGTTGCATAAATAAAGTAAGCCTAGTTAACTTCAAACTCCTTGAGAAACATACACATGCAAAAATGTAAAGCTTACTCATGGAAAAAGGGCAAAATCAGCAGGAAAGAAAGAGATTATTTTCAACAGTGTCCTTTTAATTAGGGCAATAATTAATTCTTTTCCCTGACATGCACATACAGATTATTCTTTCAAAATATTCCTCCTTGAAATAAAATGACTTAAAGCTAAATACCAGAGGAGCAGATCATAAATCTAAAGGAGAAAATCCAGGGCTGGGTGCATTCTGAACACTCCTTTTGAATAAGAAACAGTCACTGGAAAGCATGCCACAAAATCCAACTGCAGAGGGAACAAAATGCTGGATGTGAGAGTCAGAAACTCCATTCCAGTGATGGAGAAACGGCCGAGAATGGCAGAGAGAGGAGGGCAAGATCTGAAGAGCCGGTGCAGAAGCCCAAGACAGTAGGAAGGGAGGGAGCAGACCCCGTTTAGGAGGAATCCCAATACCCGTTGCCATCACCACATGTTTTGTTACTCCCTTAGTGGCGCAGCAGGACCCCGCTCCGCATCGCCGTGCACCAGCTCCGCGCGCAGCCGTTCACTCCGTCCTGGGGCTGCCCTGAGCCCGCAGCAGCACTCGGAGAGGAGCCACCGCTACCAGCACGAGCCGCGGGAGCAGGGTCAGAGCAGCAGGGCAGCCCCCCACCCGCTCCCAGTAACTGCCTCTGTGGAAATGCCTCCGTGGGGAGGACAGGCCTGGAGGGCTGCTCCTTGCCGGCAGCTTCTGCAGGCCGGGCCCCATCCCCAGGCAGGGCTGACCCCACGGGAGCACCGAGCTCCCCTGCTCCGAGCTCGGCACCTTGGGCTGCGCTGCCCAGGTGATTAAAATGGCAGTGATTAAAACTCCTCATTCAGGGACATAAAAGCAGTTGACTCTCTAATTGCAAATACAGCTGTTTGCAGGTATAAACCAGAACGATGCGGGGAGGCTGCACTGTCCTGCTCGCAATTCCGTATGGGGAGGCCAGTGCCAAAAAGCGAGGAATTAAAAGGACAGGGACAAAAATAAACATAAGGAGCTTTTCTTCACCTCTGAAGGAGATAATACCGGAACGGTCATGAGAGCCAAGGCGCAGGGAAAACAGAGAAAACGCGGGTGCAGGAAGACCGAGTTCGTGTCGTCCTTGCTGCGTTACATAATTCTGCTGCTCCCAGGGACTCAGTCAGCAGCTCGGCCTCCCCAGGCCAATTTCCCGCGGCGCTAATTAAAAAGAGCTGCCGCCTCTTCCCTTTCCGCAAAGGGATTTCCATACATCGCTGTATTCGGTTTCTTTTCCCCAGAGACCAGCAAGCCAGGGAGATTGCTGCCTTTGCTGGGCCCCGTTGCTTAAGCTGGGTCTGAAGCACCTCAGTGAACATCAGGTGCCTCTCTGTGTGTGGAGATGAAGAATTCTTGTACTAATTCTGGTACTAATACCTACTAGAGTGGCCTAAAGTACATGGCTTCTTGTGCGTATGTGCCTTCAGAGGACCCTGAGCTCTGTTCTGTTAGGCTGAGGGCAAGGAACATCTTGCTTGGCAGAGGCCGCAGGGATGATTCCTGAGAGCATCCTGCCGAGCTGCTCCGTGTTCCCTGTGCTCATCCGTACGCTGTGGCTGCCTCTGTCCTGCCGCCCTCGGGATCGGTGAATTCCTGTTTGGTGGTTTAGCCAAAGACCTCACAGTCATCACGACTGCTTTGGAGCACAGGGATCTCTTCAGCTTTGGAGAAAATGAGGGGTTTATCTCTCTCCTCCTGCAGCAGCAAAAAGGACGTTTTCTTCACGCTGCCAGTTGGCCTCCTCTCCGGAAGGGGTGGTGGTGGTTGCCCCACACCAGACTGCTGCGGTTTGGTCCTCACACCCATCCAGGCAAGTGTATCCTGTCCTAGCTTGGGGCCACACATCAGCCTTGGGTTCCAGCAACTGCTTCTGTGGGTACCCTGTGCCACCACCGTCCTCCTTCCCCTGCTGGACACGGCTTTGACATTCATTCCTTGCTCACCTATGCTCAGCACTGGGCACACAAGTCGAGGTAAATGGTTAAATATCTCTCAGCTTCAGCTCGAAGCACCGATTCTTTTTTATTTGTTTGTTCTGTTTTTGTTTCATGGCACACTCAAGTTTCCAGGACAGCTGAAGGTGATGGAGATGGCACCTTAATTGAAAAGGGTCAGGGAGCTGCATGTTTCTCTTGCATTAACATTCTGTGCGTATTCCTGTTTAAACCTGAAAGCTCTGTCCACTCTTCTTGCTGGCCTTCACAAAGCAAACTCCCAGCAAAGGGCTTAAAAGCTAATACTGAAAGGTGAGAGAAAGAACTGAAAGGGGGATTACAAATCCAATAAAAATTGCTCTCAAGAGCAGACAGTATCAGCCGGACAGGAAATATATTTGAGTTTGTGACTTGCTGCAAAATACCTCAGCCACGGATAGTCCTGAGCAGAGTTTAAGCCCTTTGCTCAGTTAATCATCAGAGACAAGTGGAGGACGCAGCTTGCCAAGACATCAAGGCCTCATACCCATTGCAGCAGCTCCGGATGCTGGTGGAGCAGCCGCCATGGGGAAGGTGTTTGCCAATTCCTACTTGTATGTAACCCGTGGCTTGGGCAGGGATCTGCTCCCTTTGGGAAGGTCACGGCCGTGCAGTTAGCTCGCCTGGTGCTTTGAGTGCTTGGTGGTGACTGATGACAGGGGCTTTTAGCTCTGACCATGGTCCTGCGTCCCAGTCAACACCACAGTGATAGCCCAGGAGCTCCAGCATGGAGTGATTTCCTTTGGAGGAGTCCATAGGGAATGTTGCTTTTAGCATCCGCTTGTTACGATTCCCCAGGAAACTCATCACAGGCAGATCATTCCAAGGGTAATTTAGGATTTTCCATTAGCATTTGTGGATGTGACCCCAGCACTTAGATAAACACACTTGGGCCCATCACCAGAGAGCAGAGAAGCTGCTCTTGGTTGTGACACTGCAGTTCTGCCGCGCTCCCTTCCCGGAGCGCTTGGTGTTACGGGCTGGAAATGTTTCCTTTGGACCTGTTCCTTTTGCGGATGCCCCTTATTCCCATGTGGAGCGAGCCGGGGCAGGATGGGCCCCTCTTCAAGCGCCGGGGTGAAGCAGCTGGTGCAACCGTTGCTGGAGCCTTCTAGGAGCATCTGCCTCCAGTTGGGGTAATTGCTGCTCTCAAGCTGTAGTAGCGAGTCTCTCGTTGACGGAATATGAAAGTGAGCAAAGTGTCAGTTCAGCACTGCGTGGAGGCCGTGCTGACACACAGGCTGCTTCTGCAATTGCTGGCGTGTGTTTTTTTTTTCCCTTCAGTTAATTGCCGTTTTAATCATAGTGAAATTGCTCCTATTTGCATGAATATTCCAACAGCAGGATCAGTTTGCTGTTGTCACAGATCCTCACCGCTCTCATATTCAGAGTTTTGCTTAATAGGCCTCGTTTTAGCAGATCAAACTTTTTTTTTTTTTTTCCCCTCCCGGTTCTCTTCGCGTGCCAGCGCATCTGAGGCTGAATGTTCTTTTATTCATGGCAGTGAATCTTCTCTCCTGCCCTTACCTGCCTGCTTCCCGGAGGGCACCTCCAAAATTAGAGAACAGAATTGTCTTAAAAGAAGCAAAACGAAAAGAAAAAAACAGGTGGTTCGGATTGGGAAGGAAACGAGCCACGTGGCTGCAGCATCTGATGAGCAGCAACCGCATGGTCAGCGAATGTGCACACGAGGGAGAGGACAACCTGGGACCTTCCCGAGCTCGGCTTTTCCCTGGTGCTCCTGCTATCTGGCCAGGAGGGAGGATATGGCTCTGGGCTGCACCGATCCTTGCAGGAAACCGACCATTTTCCTCCCTGGCTCCTTAAGGGAAGGAGGAGCCACGTTCCCTAGAAGTGTTGGGAGCAGCAGCCTGTGCTGTTGGATGCACACGTGTGTTACCAAGGGACACTTCACCCCTCCTAGCATCGAAGCACCGAGGTGCAACGAAAGCGTTGGTCAGACCTAGCAACACTCCAGCATCAACCTCTCCAGTTCCCAGGCCTTCCAGCAATCAGAAACAGGCCAGACAATCACTCATATTAAACTGTCAAGTTTTAAGCAGAAAACATTGATTTTAATGGTAAGTTCTGCATAAAAATTAATGGTGCAATAAAATCTTAATTTGGAGTTTCAGAACAAATAATGTATTAGTAAAACGCAGCATCCTGGAGTAATTTGAAAATGAATTAGGCCAGCGGAATCAAACTCTCCCCACTGAGATGTCTTTAATTGATCATCCCCATAGCAGCTAGTTTACAAACATATCATTAGAGCGCTTGCTGGCCTGATACCTTCCTGGCAGCTCATCCAGCATCAGTTTGTGGAACAGGAGGTCCCCCCACGTTCCTTCTGGGGTCCCAGAGAGGAGACGGTGGAGAAGAAATAAATTGAACACGGACACGTGGTTGCTCCAAGGCGAGTCTTGGAGGTTTGAGTCTACAAACGGGGGAAAAACAGGCTCCCGCAAGAAGCAGAAACCGCGAGTCTAAAATTAACTGAACTCTTCGGATTGGCAATAGGCAAATGGTGAATCCCTGTGGATCCTTTGTGCTGACAGAGCTATTAATACATCAGCGGAGTGCTTGGATGAGGTTGGGGAGTGTTGTGCGTGCGTCGAGAGGAATATGTTCTCAGCGTCTGGTCTCGTTCGGCAAAGTGCTACCAGGGGCTGAGCTGCGATACAGGGCAGGAGTGCCAGCGACTTCTCCTGAAATGTAGGAATTTGCTGCTTCTTACTTAATTACAGTCATGGCAGTTGCTATGTTGAAATGCTGCTTTAAAAGCCTTTGTGAGTAATTAGTGTCAAAAATATAAGATCTACAAAGCCATAAACTCACAGCTTGGTAATATTACCAAGTACTAATTAAAAAAAGAAAAAAGAAAAGTCTCTCTTTCATGATAAGATTTCCAGCATAGCAAAAGATAAAAATGATGCAATTTGCAGATGATAGAAAAAAAAAAAGCTGAAACCTGAGGGAAGAACCGGGGAGAGACGAAAGTCAATATCAACAAGGCTGTAGATCTCAGAGTGCTTTGGTAATGGTAAGGGTAAGGGAAGTGAAATACTGGAGGGTAAAGACAGAAATGTAATGAGGAATATATCCTGGGAATATCCTGCGCTACGATAGAAAGATAAGGTTGAAGATCAAGCATTTTGGATGAGAGGGATAAAAATATTGCTAAATTTGGGCCTAAATATTCTGGCACAACTCTCAGGGGCAGGGAAATGTTTCAGGGACGTTCTTACTGGCAGAAACGGGGATACTGTGTGCGTATGCGAGGGAGCTGGAAGGGATCAGTGTGATCCCATTCGTATTCCTCCTGACCCCTCCGGGCCCCTTATCAGACTCACACTGCAGAAACAGAGGCAGTCGGGCGACCAGAGCGATGCGCAGCCGCTCCGAGAAGCTGGTTCCGCCGAGGTGAGGTGCTTATCCTTTGGAAAAGAGATTACGGAGAGACCTCATTAACGTAAAAACAAAACCCTGCCGGGAATAAAAGATCAAGGCTGTTTGGGTTACTGTCAAATAGGTGTGCCAAGGGACGTAAAGCCCGTCTGAGGAAGGACCTGAATTCTGTGAAACCTAAGCTGAATTTTTTTTCACATCACATAATAATGCAATTGTAATAACTGCTTGTGCTTTCTTGTGCCTTCCAATTTAAGATCTGAAAGTGCTTCATAAACATGAATTAAGCCTTCCAGGACCATTGTGAGGTACAGCAACTATTACTCTATTTTACAACCCGAAAAGCCGCGGAGCAGCGTGCGTACAAGGCAGCCCGGCGAGCTCTGAACATGTTTTGCTTTAATCATGTTGAGCCTTGCCCTGCGCTTTGCCCGTTACCGGCGTGTGTGGCTGGTGCAGAAACTGCTGCCTGACGTTCGCAGCCCGGCTCTCCGTGTGACGTCCTTCCAGTTTGTGGTGCTTTGATCCGGGTGGGAAGAGTGAGGTGTTCAGCAGTTATTAAGGGGGGCTGATTGGCAGCTACTTATGGAAAAAAAGAGAGAGGTAGAGGGTGATTGGACACCCTCTGATGGGTGCATTGGTGGGAGGAACTCAATGAATGGGAGGAACTCAGTGCAGGGAGGCCCTGAGCGCTGGCAGGCTTCATTTTTGTGTCTTTGTCCTGCTAGCAATATCTTGTATTGTGGTATGTACCAGCAGCATCCAAGGAACGGTGGGCAAAGGAGGACTTCTAGGTCATTTTGGTCAGCTGTGGCTCACAAATACCTGGATTCCCAGTGATTTACACTGTTTATGGGGAGCCCTTTCCCCTTTCTACATCACTCCTGATGATATGGAGGGGAACTGGAGGCCCATCTTCTGCTATAGCTCATCTTTTTCTGATGTTTCTATTCTCATTTCTGACCTGACAGAAGCTTCTGCAGGTGAGGGGGGACCATTTGGGTTGGGACTGTGCTATTACAACTGTATCAGCTTCTCATGAGCGAAGGTTTTGCCACACGTCAAGGCCAGGACGCTGGTTGGAGGCTGGAGCTGTGTGCTGCTATTTTCACCTTGACAGCACTCTTGGAGAGAGACCATTAGTATGGGTGGCAAGTCAGCGGAAAGTAGAATTCTCCTGCCCTTAAGCAGCCCCCACCTGACCCTGAAGACATTATTTTGTTTCCTGGGTGTTTTAAATTAAGTGGTGTTTGCACTAAGGTGGTTACATATAAAGTGGTCGGGTTATTGCTTGCTTGAGCTGAACATGTCCAGTCAGTGCCTATTAACTCACCGACGCAGCATCCCATTGATGCCTCATTCCAGGGTTTACCAATGCGGCGGTTGAAGCTCTCCTGCTGATATTGTGTTTTCTCCTGGTTTTTCTCCCTTGCATCTCTGCCCCTTGTGAAGATGAGAACCAAGGCTGGCATGCATGAAGCGGCTGCTGCCGGAGTCTTGGGTTTAGTCTGTTTTCACAGTAGGTGGGTAAAAAGGACCCAGGGCAGGAACTGACAGCGGGGAGCTCTGCTGAAGGCAAGAGAGGCCCGAGGAGGCCCCGTCTCGATGCCTGCCCAGACCCTCAGCAGGACACCGCGGCTGTTGTTTTCTTTCCCTACCTTGAGTTCCTGCTCTAACTGCAACTCTGAGGCTACATCCAGGAACTTTCCATATAAAAAGAGCTGATTTGTGTTTTCTTTCTCTGTAAACACACCTGGGGTGTTACTGGGGTTTTTCTCGAGGCCACTTTGCAGGAAGGAAACTGCAGAAAAAATACCTATCTCGCTGTTATTTATGCCCAAATATTGGATCACCCTTACTTTCCTCCCACTCTGCAGCTAATCGCCGTGAGTGGCTGTGCCTGCGGCTTTAACAGCTCCCTGTTGTTTGTTAAAGATTAAAGAAATTACAGTGGCAGCCTGTATCTTGTAAAACCAAAGTCCCTCAAATCAGAGGTCCACATATCTCACCAAGGGAACAAACACAAGCACAACCGCATAGCGGTGCTCTGAGTGCTGCCCTGATCCCTTCAGTGACACGAGTGACATCAGGTTGCTGCATCCTCCGGTCCATCTCCTGCGTGGCTGGATACTGAGCACTTCAGGGCAGCAACAGAAAACCAGGCAGGTGGATGTTCAGAGGCACTTCAGGCTTTGGGGTGAGTGTTTCCAGCGAGCTTGCAAGAAACAAAAATCTAATTGAAATCAATGGCACCGTATCTGGTGCTTAATGGCAGGCCAATACAAAAGGGCACGCGGGTACAGAGTGTTCTCACCTGCCTCTGTGTTAAGTGGATGGGCTGCTGTGAGCCAGTCCAGCTGAAAAGTGTGAATTATACAGTCAGGAGGAGAGGCAGGGACCCCACCAGCTATTCCTACATCTGATGGAACGAGCTGCAGCCTCCTGGCTTGTTGGGAATGGGGAAGAAGCGTATGCAGCCACTTCTGGTTCATATCAGCAGCAGCAGTTTGTGCAAAAGGAAATAAAGGCAATCCATCTCCCAGATAGATAAGGTGCTTCCGTGGGTGATGGGGTTGAATTTTCCGGCAGATCTTCCTGCCAGCAGCACCTCTGTGATGTCTGCACGGAGCTGGAGCCAGCTGTTTTTCATCCAAGCACTTATCTTACTTGGATGCTCAGGTGTTTGAGTGATGGTCATGCTCATCTCTGATGTAGATGTCAGGCTGAGTGTCAACATACTGTTGAGAGTGAGTTGTGGGCATGTCACAGGCTCCTGAGGTCTGACATTACTGTTGGATTAAGAAGGAAAAACGATAAAAATCTGCAGCAGCCCTGGCAGCTGAACCCTTCAGTATAGGAACAACTCTCCATCGCTGTTGGTACCTGCCTGAGCACGGGATGGGTTTAATGCCATTTTGAATCCTGCTGCCGTCCAGTGATGGAGGTGGCAGATAGAGACGTTCCGGATTAGATGTTGGCCTTGCCCCATTGCCTGCTCGGCACTGCCGCTATCTCTACATGATAGCCTGAATTAGAGGGGAGGTGCAGGGTGACAACAGGGGCAAGATGGTGCCACCACCTTTTAGGGACCTTCCTGCATGAGGAAAAATCAGAGATGGGCAGGTGGTGGGAATGGTTGTGAGGAGAGCTGAGCGTTTCTGCACCAGCAGGACTGCTGCAGTGTACGGTAGCTGCTCAGGATGGGGCTCTGTGGACACGTGGAGAATAGTGCAGGCAATTTGAGCTACCTTCAGGTACAGCTGCTGCTTTGAGAGCATCTGTATGCTGAGCTGGGCCGAATTCTGGTAAGATGATCACTAAATTTACCACTAACACAGGCAGCTCTTTCTAGAGATTTGGATCCTTCAGATCTCATCTTTCATCTTTTAGAGCCCTTTCAAGATTTGGATCTTGAAAAATTGTCCAGGGTTTTTGTGTTTTTTGCTTCTGTAATACTTTCCGGCAAGCAGTGACAGGAGAAGGTGCTTGAATCCAGGATGAACTACACTCTGAATGAATTGATGAGTTGATTTGCTCTCCTGTCTCGTCCGTACCATAGAGATTTTGCAGATCCCGCAGCCAAATGAGGGGTCGGCGCAGTGATGGTTAGGGATAAGCCAGGACACTGTGTTGCCTTTGTTAGTATTCAGTTGGAGTCGTGCGAGATCAGAACTCTAATCTCTTGCTCGCGATTCAACTGTTGTAGGTTATCAGTGAATCAAGGTGACCTCTAAAGCAGAGAGGCCGCGTGGGACTCTCTGCTGCTCCAGAGACAGAGACGCAGTGTGTTGGGAAGCGGAGCTGGCTGTGGATGTGCCCGTCTTGCAGCTGGACCTGAGCAGGGTTGGGAGGGTCAGTGAGTCCACAAGTCTCTTGGGAGGAGAGAAGGGGACGCCCTGAACTCCTTGTGACACAAGGGGAAATCTTGATATCGTTTGTGCACTTGCCCCGCTGATCTGCTCTATGTGGATCCTCTGGACCCGCTGATGGACCGCAGGACTTGACCTACAAACAGGAGCTCCTTTTTGGCTGCTCCCCTTGCACATGGCCATTACTGCTGTTTGTCTTCTCATCCTGAAATGGACTTGAAACCATTGTGCTGAATTTCCCTGGAAGAAATTCCCTGTACCTCTCCTCGTGCTCAACAGGAGTGTCAGCATCCCCACGATTTCTCGTGGCTCGGAGACTGCCTTCCGCCGGGAACCTGCCCGCACCAAAGTCCCCGGCGCTGTTTGAGCTGCAGTTTTGTCTGATCCTTTTAAGAGTTGGGAATGGCTGTTTTGATGTCTCGTATCTATGAACATGAAAGGCTCCTTTCCTTCTAACTGTGCATAGGGCAGGGCCATGCCTGTCTCTCCTAATCAAAAATGTAATCAAAGTTCTCACTTCTCGTAAAAAATGTATTAAAAAGAAGAAACGATGCAGCATATTTCTATTGGCTTCACTGCTGGCTGCTCTGGTTTCTACTTCTGAGCTACTCCCTCCTGGCTTTCACAAAAGAAGCACCCCCCACCCCGCTTAATTTCTCGATGTCTTGAGACATTTAATTACAAAACGTTGAGCTTTGAAAACAAAAAAAAATCATTGTATTTGATTCAAGTGAAATATTGATTGTCCTTGAGTTCCTGCACCGCAGATATTGGCAACATTTTGTCAGCGCAAGAAGCAAGTAGAAAGATCACAGCAAAGAAATATAAATTCCAACTGGAAGGGAAAGAAGCTTTGCCAGGAAAATAGCTACACTCCATCTCTCCGTCTCCCACAGCTGCTTCTTAATAAATGGTCTGTTGACCTGATGTTAACGTTTCTAGTTTACAGTAAGCAGCATTTCCCTTAAACAAGATACTGATAAAGTGGAACTAGGGAGTAGAGGGGGTGGAGAGCAGATTTGCAAAACATGCTGGACTGAAAAAATCTGAACATACCGTGTGTGTCTCAGGAGTGGGAACATGCCTCAGCGTGTGAATAAATATATAATGTATAGGCATATGTTCTCCTCTCTCAGAAAGAGTGTTTTCTGAGTGGTCCCAAATTGTGCTGCTTTCGTTGCAAAGCAGGAGGAAACGCGCCTGCGTGGGGGAGAACAGAGGTGGTGATTGAGGGTTTGGGACCACGGAGCATCCTCGCTTGGCAGAAAGGAAACCAGGCCCCAAGAGGGGACACAGGACTCCTCAGGTCACGGTTCAGGTACCGAGTGGTCTGGAGAGAGGCCATATGTTTGGGTTTGCTCATTTTCATCTCACAGAAGAGGGCTAATTCCTAGCTAATGGAGATCAGATTTTTCATACCGATTCAGTTGCGAAGGAAGAGCCGGTGAAGAGGAATCAGATAAGCGTTAGCACAAAGTGGTTTGTTAAATGGATTTTTTATTCTTTTCCATGAGGCTTATGCAGGGCCTTTGTCCTCCTTTTAATTCCCCATCTAGCATTTGTTCCTTTTTTCACTGTCTCCACAATTCTCCCATTCAAGCAGAAAAAGCCACCTCCAGAAGACCAGTGTAACTCTAGCAGAAATTATTAGCAGCAGCAATTTCAATATTCAAATGGACATAATATTTAGTAATAGCCCAGGAGTTGTATAAATAGAGTATGAATGCCTGGTAATGAATCATATCAATAATTCTCACATACAGACTGTGCCTTACACTTCTCAAAGGCCTTTGCAAATACCAATTGATTCTCACAGCATGCCTGCTTGGTGGAGGAGTTTCTATTAGTTCTAGTGGAAGGTGAAGATATTGCAGTGCCGGGAAATGGTGCTTCATGTATAGTTCATGCTGGGACCCAAAATAAGGAATAAAGTTGGAAGGCCCTGAAGTATGAGCTTCAGGGAAGGAAATAGGTTGAAGCAGGGAGTAATCTCCAGTGATTGGCATGATTCTTCTCTTTGATACTATGCTCTAAGCTTGCAGTAGCACCCATGTCCATGCCTCGCATGTGTCTGGTGGGCTTTTGACCTAGGGCAATGTGGTTTTCCATGCAAGAAAGCGGCAGCCAGCACAGGCATGTTCCTGAAGTGGAAAGGCATCTTGAATCCAATGCTGTGCCCCTTGTCCATCTCAGTCAATAGATTAAGAGCTGAAGAGCATCTAAAATTCAGGAACAGAATCTTTACTACATCCTGTTCAGCATTCACCGCAGTATTCAATCCTATTTTACTACTGCTCTTCTTAATTCTGCAGTAAATTGTTCCAGCCTTTAATGCCTCTCCTGGTGACCCAGGGCTGCAGTCGGTGATGGAGATCATCTTCTGAGGAGACAGGCAGGTTACACAGCACATGTTTCAACTGAGAGAAACCTAATTTATCTTCCTTCCTCATTTTGTAATGAATGCACTGAAGCTGACTCACAGCCCAGGAGAATAGGACAATGCTATCAACTTGTATAAAAACATGACATGGTACTTCTAGCCTTTTTTTTAGGCATATTTTACTTTGACATCTTATTTGCTGTTTTGAATGACACTTTACACTGAGAAGTTGACTTTAAGCTGGCCACAGTGGCACTTGGCTTTTTATGCAGAGAGGCTACATAATTTCAGAACCCATCAGCGTGTTAAGAGTCCTTTAAATTGGCAGAACAACATGCACTACACTGCACTTGTCTGTATCGAATTGCTTCTGCCACCACGTTGCCCAATGACCTGAATTTAATGGATCCTCCCAGAGAACCTCACGGTTCTCCGCCAACCTGAGCCACCTCAGTCATGTTGCCATCTCACGTTCTTTCTGCCTTCCAAGTCATCCATCGCTGCATTAAAACTATTGATCCTTATCATCACCTTGCTGCTGTCCTCCCTGGGCCACCACGCATGTTGGCAGAGGGCCTGGGGTGGAAGCATCACCCAGACTCTGAGGAGCAGGAAGGCAGCAGCGGTTTGAGGAACCCAGAGCATATTTTTCCTGTCAAGTTTTAGGGACTCTTCCAACATGCCTACTGAGCAACCCTGTTGACTTATTTTCCAGGTGGGATCGGACATTTATTTTTTACTCTTTTTTGTCCCACCTTTTTATCTACTCTTAATTCAACATGGATCTTTACCTGTCACTGCCCAGTTTCTAAGATACTTGAATACTCTTTTTTGGAGGATCTTTTATCTGAAGCTCACGGATAGTCTATCTAAATTGCATTCACAGTTTCATTAACTCGTGCAGAGAGGTGCATGTATATTAGTGTCTAGAGGAACTTATCCCCTGCATAAGCAATGCTCTCCTGGCCTTTTTATATCATATTTCTCTGAGCTCTGCCTCAGGTATTCTCTTCTGTGAACTCAGCCTAGCATGTTTAGGGAATAGATTTTTCCCCTATAAAAAAAGGAAAGAAGAAAAAAGAAACCGGAAAAGATAGCAACGCCAGCATGGCAACAGCAGCTGCTGCACAAAAGAAAAACAGGCAAATAGACTTCCGAAACATGTATTCACTGTTAAGCTATTTTTACTGGTTGGTGAGTATGTGGGAGTATTATAACAAAATAAGTGAGAAAATAGCTTACAAATAATTCATAAGGAACTTTAGATGAGAACATATCTTAATGACTTCAGGCTCCTAGCTAGCCCTCATGCTGTATGACTCTCCACATGCACAAACACAAAGGTCACCTCTGATCTGCTCTATTTATATATTGCAAATTCATACATAGGCACGTATATAATATTCCATAGAAGAAATAACATCAGCAGAGCATTAAAGTTAAATAACCAGACACGAAATAGTAAAGAACTGTGCATTTCTGCATAGCAATTTAAAAATAAATCCATCCTGTCAAATCCACCTGTGCTTGCACCTGAATGACAGAGGTCCATGAGCTGTGCTTGCAGCATGGACCAACAGCCTGGAGAGGTCCTGGGGGTTGTAGTTGCTCTATCTGGCTCCCAGCCCTGCTGTGTAACCTTGGGCTTTTTGCATCACCTCTTTGGGGACTCTTTCCCTCTTTGCCTTTTGTCCGGCTTGAGTTCATAGGTATGGAAGTCTCCAGTGCAGGAGCACTTGGATTACGTCTTTGAGCAGTGCTCAGCCAAAGATGGGGCATTTAGGTGCTGAAAAGTGACCATAGGGGAGTTAGTATCATCTACTTGGTCAGCCTGAACACTGCTTTTTTTTTTTTTTTTTTTTTAATAAAACCCTACCCAGAACCATCTAGTCTCTCACCCAGGTAAACCACTGAAAGCCTTTATGGTAAAAATAACTCATCAAGAATCTGGGGAAAGCAGACTCAGAAGTGCTGAACTTCCTTACAGTTAAAAACCCGACCATTTTTTCCTGTGGGAACCTGTTTTTGTGATCAAGTGTTCTCCATGAGAGACCCAACGAGGCCAATTCAGTGTCCTGAATCTCCTCCAGCTGAGGATCCTGATGCCTTTAGGGGCACAAAGACAAGTGCAGCTCAGAACTTATGCAAGCAAAGCGAGATTCATTTGCCTTTAGAAACAACACAAATCTGTTTCGCTGGTTAAATAAAGTCATTTGCGGGGTTCTGTTGTGGGAACAGTGTGTCAGCTTGTCCTGAATGCAGCAGTCATTCGGATGAATAGCTTGGTTGTTCGGTTTTAATGACCCTCTGCACACTTAAGTGCCCTTTATTGACACAGCCTGCGGCTCTGCTCGCATCCTGGAGCTGCAGTCAGCTGCAGGTGCTTCTGTATTTACAGCATAACCCCAGGATAATCACTGCAGCATTTATTGTGGGCATCCTCGCACTGCTATGTGGGGCTTATTTATTTATTGCAAAATGTTCCTTGTCCTCTATGCTGTGCATTTCCCTCTAGCTCTGTGTTTTGAGAAAGCTCCGCTCTTTCCAGTAAAGGGGGCGGTTGGATTTGGGCACCAATCCCTCCACACACTTGGGCATTGAGGACATGCAAAGCCCATTTCTTCTAGTCTCTGTGGCTTAGGCCAGTGGTATGAGGAAGGATGATGAGCTAATGTTAGCAAAGAAGTTTCTGAGATCCTAAGCAATTAAAGTAGCAGAAATGCACAAGCAGGGTTTATAATTGTCCTTGTTATTGTAGACGTGTTCTTGAAAGTTTGGAGGATAACATGTAGTGAGTGAAGTTGGTGAAGTTCTCCAGGGAACGTCAGAAATGAGGAAACAGCAGCGAAAGTGTTTTGGTTCCCTCTGAGGCTTTCTTCAAATTAAGTTGAAAACAAGCAAGTGAAATGCGACACTTAAAAGCACTTTGTTTGTAAGATTCTTTCTGTTTCTAAATTACTTCATTTAAACATCTTTGTCTACAAAACCTCTAAGGAAACTCATCCTCTTGTTTTCTCATCTGCATCCTCTGTATGCGTTTTCTACAGAAGAAAGAGTGTGAGTGTCTCATGGACATTTATATATGCAAAAACACATGCTAGGAATTGTAGACTGCAGCCTGCTGGAGCAGATAGAGGTGTGTGATCTAAAAGAAACCTGCTGACTTAGTATGTGCTCTGTGCTGAGGTACCCACTGTTTGCTGAGATCTTTTGCTGTGGCCTTCTGTAATACCTGAATATATATTTACATTGTTTCTACAAGGTATTTAGAGCACAAATAGCCTAGATTCAAGGTACTTGAAGAAATATTTCTTGGCTCTTTTGCTGTTTTGTTAGTGGCTTTTGTTTGTGAAAACAATTCTCAAGAGTATTGTTAGCTGTATCATAGCAGGAACACCTCTGGGCGAGCTTGGGAATGTGTCAAAGCAGGTTTTGAGCACTTTTATTTTCGCACCATGTTTTGGTTCTGTAGCGATAAATGTTTTCTGGGTAGAAACCTGCAGCCCCTCCTCTTGCAGGTCTCACTCCTTAGAATGAAAAAAGATTTTTTTTTTTTTTAAGTTTCAGGGCTTTGTTTGCAACAGGACTGTGCAGTTCACAGCCAGTAACAAGACTGATCAGCTCTGGGGCAAGGAGCACAAAGTGGAAAACCGCTGCTGAGCGCAGCAGCTTAGTGCCACTGGGTAGGCAGACTTAGTGTAGGACGTATTGCAGAGAGGGAAGGTAGGGGCAGCATGGAATAAAGGAGAGAAGAGCAGGTCTTTCAGGAAATTCACCACTGCCAAGTTGATCTGCAAGTCAAGACAGCCAGATGTCCTCTATGAGAATTTTTCTCCGCTCTTTTTGTAGTCTATGTGCTGGGCACTTGCCATATCTTTCAGCAGAGGAAGCATTGCTGGGGCCTCTGCGAATGTCCTCGGCTCAGCACAGCGCTTGGACCTTCTATGATTCTAGGGGTAAGGAGAGCATGTTCACACTGACTGCGTGCAGGATCCTGGATCTGCCTCTCCAGCTGTGGTAGAACAAGGCTGTGCAGGCCATGTATCACATCTAGCTTTTATTGCCCTATTTCGTTATGTGCCAAACTAGTATGTGCTCCTATCAGCCCAACCAAGAGCATCCTGCAGAGTGAATGAATGCCAGGCAGTGGCTTTATTTCTGCAGCATCATAACCACCGACAGCCCAATTATTTCAAATGGATCTCAATCAATATGTTCAGATATGATAAAGAACTTTTTTTTAAAAAAGAAATAAGAAGCATTCAAAGCTCAGGGTTGGCTTCAGCTTTAGTTATTTACGTTGGGGTGGGGAGGTAAATTTTTTTTATTAGTGTCACTGTTTAAATATTTTGGCTCTATCTTCCAATATTGTGGCAAGAGGGAACCATATGTGTTCCTAGAAAGAGCCTAGTACAACCGTTAATCAGGAAAGGATCTATTAATATATTAACATTCAGAATAATGAGCAGGAACAGCATGCACTGGAGAGGCTAACACGCATCTTCAGTCTGTGGCTTTCAAGTGTTTGGAAAACGTTATATTCCTCCATCTTTCCAAAGCTGAATTGCTGCCAAAGGAAGTTCTGTTCTGCTCTTAATTTTAGAAAGGTTAAATCTATTTGCAAAAGTAAACATAAGCACAGAGGGATGGAAAGCGGGAGCATGCGGGGAATAACAGGCTCCCAGTCTGCAGAGGTCACTGTGGGAGCTGCGGTGACAGCAGCACGGTGGCATTTCCTTAGTGCGGTGCAGAGAGGGGGACATGGAGAAGAACGAGTTCTCCTCCTCAAATGGCTGTGTCACCTTTGCCGCGCGCCTCCGTCTCCAGAAGGCAACGGACTGTAGATGTGTATGTTTGCAGATTGCAATTGGGCTGTGGGGAAGATTGCGGAAAGACTTGGCACAGGGAAAGGGCAAATTTTAAAGAGCTCCTTGTGCGGGAGAGATTGCTGGTTGAGCAGCTTGGTTGCCTCGAGGTCATTGCTAATTAGCTGCATCTTGCCTAAAGAAGTGAACATTACATTTTAATGCCGCTATGAAAGCGAATCATGCTGTCTCCCCTTTGCATCCCATGCTGCTGCCTGCTTTGCTGTGGCATCTGGAGCAAGCTGCACCAGGGAAGGGAAGAAAGCATCTTACAGGCTGTGGAAGGATGCTCGAGCGGTAGCAGGCTTGAGATGAGAGAGGCTGGAGTATGACAGCTGTTAGTGGATCATGCAAAAAGCCTGCCAGCAAAAATGCATCAATTTGTGTGATATCCGGGTGTCTTGTCTTCTGTTTTCGTAATTGCATACATGGTGTCTGCATAAACCCTCCTCCTGCCGCTGCTCCAGTGGAAGGAGCCGAGCGGTGGATGGCAGCCTGTCACGGGGAAATACTGGCGAGAAGAGACAGTCGGGCAGATGGGGGTCACATGAGGAGGGTGACGGCCCCAGGCAGATTCCTCCAAGGTGCCTCGAACATGGTATGTTCACTAAATGGAAAAGCTCCCCTTTTCCCCAGGGGAAGAGTAGCATGTTCATCCAGACATGAGAACCAGCAGTGCTGTCTTCCCCTGCTCTTCAAGAGTTTAGAGCCAAGCGACAGCACAAGCGACAACAGCAGAAGCTTTCAGCAAATGCATTGTAGCCTGGAGGTCTGAGTGTCCCCTCGAGGGAAACGGAGGAATTTCTTCTCCATTTTCACTGAATAGTGAAATCTTCCGTTTATTCCTTCACTCTTTAGCTCCAACTTCTGTTCATCTGTGGGCTTCCTCCTTCCACAGTGGTCAGAGCTTGAGTGGAGAGGAGTTTTGCGATTCTGTGTTTGATATCCTGTTTACCACTACAACCCTGTTCCCTGAGAGCAAAACATATTTCACCTGTGCAGGCTGGTTAATTGGTTTCCTCAGTATCTCAGTCTCCAACTTTACTGCCCTCAGGCAACTAGTCTTGTTGAGTCATTCCACAAATTCAGTTATTGGTATCACCAGTTCCATGCACTCAGAAGTCTTGAAGCTGAGGTACAAATGGCGAGGCTTTTTTGAAATAATAACATTTCTCCCAGAATAAATGTTGGCCTGTGGATATTGATGCTTCCCCACAATAGGGGAGCTTTTAAGGATCAAAACCCCATCCTGAAGACACACATGAGAAAGTCTCTTTCCTATTTTGTGTTCAAAGGGAACCACCCTCCTTTCCTTCTCTGACCTCATGCAGTGACAACTGTCTTGCTAATGTTAGTGCTGTTGACAGTTGTGCAGATGACAGAGCCATTTTGAATGGGGAGAGGAGGAAAAAGAAAAAAAAGGAAATTGGTGTGAGTCAAGGGAGATGTTTTTATTGGTTTTGCTGGCTCACAATAAGACTGTGAATTTTGGTGTATGAGTTATTGATGTTGCAAGAGCAACTGAAGTAATTTCCGAAGCCAATACTAAAATTTTGCTTTGGCAGCTCATAGTTGTGGGTATGTCACACAGCTGCATAAGAGGCAGTTGTTGACTAGTAGGCGTCTAGTGCGTTCTCTAAAAAGGGTCAGACCAGACTTTTTCCCTCTATCTTGTTGCTATGCTTTTATTGTTCCTATTTGAATGGTGGCCTTAGTTTCCATAGTGTTGAAGGTAACGTAGTGCATTGATCTATGTCTAGGTGACTGTGCTATCGCTTTCCTTGATGCAGGGTTTAAACCTGCGTTTTCTGCCTGGAGTGCCAGACTATGACACATAAGAACTAGGAGACAGTAATGAATAAATACGGTGAGAACTTCAGCTGTAATCTGCCACCAAGTCCATCTGTTACTTCTTCCCCCACAAGCCTTGCAGACTCCATGAGCTGGATACAGACATGCTCCATATACTGTCCCACCGTGCAGTCGTGTATCTAAGACCTAGTTAGCTGGTTGTAATTAAACTTATCATGATTGGTCACTTGTTATTGGTTGCAGGACTTTCTCGTTCAGTTCTTTGGCCTTTCATTCTTCCTGCTCAATGAGGAAACCATGGGCGAGGATACCAATGACACGAGGAGGATAAACATCTTAATCCCACGCTGGTGTGCAGTGTCTCAGAACATTTTTCCACTGAGATGTGCCTCCTGGTATCACACATAATCTGTTCTCTTAGCCATTCCCAGCCTGTCTCCCACAGTTTGTGCTCAGTGCCCATGTCTTGTGTAACTACCCACCTGGCCTCCCGAAGATGGGAGGTACTTTCCAGTCGGCAGCTAGAGAGTGTTGAAGTCTCTGTGACCCATTTGCACCCTGAGTCATCCAAAGTTAGTGTTGCTTTTCTCTGCTTATTTCTTCTGATCTAGAGAAGTGAAAACAGAAGCTCCTGGCAGGAGCATGATGCAGAAGCAGCTAAGCAGAAGAGTGGCGCGTGTCTGAGATGACTCAGTGTGCAGTGAAGGCTGCAGCCAGTCTTGCTGTTGGTGAGCAGCAGCAGGCTCTGGAAGAGCCGTTCCTCATCTCCCAGGCAACCCGGCAGCTTGCAGGAGGCTGCCGTCGGCGTCCCCGCACTTCCAGCCACCTCTCGTCGGTGCGTGATCTTCTCTGACAGGTCCTGTGTTCCCAGGTGCAGTTCACAAGTGGACTGTCTCCTCGCTTTGGGAACGGAGCCATCTTCATTACAGCCCACGCAGGGATCTTATCCCGTTTCTCCTGTAACTGCTTCCTTAGTCGTGTTCCAGAAGCCCATGTCCTCAGTTCTCTGCTCCTCCTCTTGCTTCCAGCTCCCTTTCCAGCAAGAGAGAGGGAGACGAACTTATTTATTAAGTTTACTGATCAGTGAAATAAATTCCATTTCTAAATTAGGGATTGTTTTGCTCGGAGTTCTTTGCCAGTCCCTAATATCTCCTTCACATTGTTTATCTACTTTTGGCTCTTTTGGCGAGTGGTTTGGGACCTGATTTGAGGGTCCTTTCCTAGGCTTCAAGGTATGATGCTCGACAGGTGCCAGGGCAGACCAGAATAATACCTGCCTCTGGGTGGCAGGGCCATAAAGAAATACAGAGCTGTTATTTTGCTAGGAAAACAACGCTTTAATAACACCCAGTCCCTAGCATTATGGGCTACAACTGCAGAGTCATTTTAGAGCAAAGAAGAGATTTTTCTCTTCCTAATTTATGCCTATCCTGCATATGGCTTCTATGGAGTCACTAATGTTGCAGACAGATGGGTTGGCATTTTACTAGAGAGAACACATGGGCTAGATGTTGTTAATGCTTGTTAGCTCCTCACTCCGTGGCTTGACCAGTCCAACGTGGTCACCTCGCAGATGGCTGCAAAGCTGCAGCCCTTGGTTGTGAGAGCAGCCGCTTGGCTGCTGCTTCTAAAGGGCTCGTTGTAGCTCAGGGAAACCGTACGTGTGGCTGGGGGATCCTTGCATCCCTGTATTACCAGGAAGATACTGATTTGTAAAAATCTTGAGCTATTTAACAAGGCATTTGGTATAAAGACTTAATTTTGTGTTCTGAGCTTTATAATACGGAAAAAATCTGCAAAGCCTGGCACATTATTCTTTCCTACATTACTTTTGGCTGGTATTTATAAAGGCCCTGCATTTGGCTTTGGTTGTCTTTGGTTTCATGTGGGCATCTCATGCCATTTCCCTTTCTCTGCTGTAATTTCCCCTCACCAGTCTTGCGTCCAGCTGAGCCATTTTTAGGTATCACCTCAGCAAATTCTTGCAGGGTGAATCTGCCTGGATATTGGAATTTGAGATCCCCAGCAGAACCTGCAGATGCAGAAGCAGACGTTGGAGGTGATTCAAACGTGTTACCCTCTTCCCTCTTTGTCAATATTGATGTACCATTTACAGCATAATGACAGGAGGTGCAGGGTGCGTCCTGCAGATGAGGCAGGGAATTTTTGTTTCAATACTAGTCCTTTAAAACTCGGAAAGCACTTTTGGAAAATACATGGGTATTAATCCAGACTGAGCAATAGTTCTTCCACCCTGTGATTTAAATTGGATATATTTGTCTCTCTCTGTCCTGAACTGTTGAGCAGCATTAATGCACCCTGATTATAGCTGTCACATTCTACCCCAGGGGTTGCTCCTCAGTGATAGGTGAAGTCACAGCAGTTCAAAGACCTGTCGTTCAGGAAGAAAAGCTATATAGGAATATTCAGATATAAAATAGTAATAGTATGAATCAAAAATATGCTTCCTTTATTTTAAAGCCTTTGATCTTTCTTTTATGGCATCGCGTTTGACAGTGTAAAGGGCAGTAACCTGCAGAAAAAGCCTCGCGCGAGACGCCACCGACTTGCCCTCCAGTGCTCACAGCCCTCTCCCCTGCGATTAAAACCAACTGCATGGAGAGGTGGAGGTGCAGCACTTGGCAGTGCTTTCTTTTACATTTTCTGTTGTCTGCATCCCTTGGGGCTGGTGCAGAAGAGCTCACATACATCAAAACATGTAGCTGAATGGAGAAACTTGCTGCTCCGCAATGCTCACTGCTCCGCATTTCTTTGGTACATGGTTGATGCAATAGCCTGGACCCCATTGCTTTTAGCACTCATGTATATGACACTGCATGTGTCATGTTTTGCATTGAGATAGAAGTATATGAGCTGACCTCTTTGCTGAAGACATTGCGGGGTTGTGTTTCCTCTCAATGTGGAATAATAAGAAAGAGAAAGGAGGTTTGCTGTAAATCTTAGTGCACACAGGGCTGTTTCTCACCTATCCCACCCCACCTTTCAATTTTCTTCTTGGCATTGCCAGGCACTCTCTTTTCTTTGCTCAGCAGCTAAAAGCAGCTTTTTCATTACATTTCCTGGAAGACCCTTTACAGGCATCCATCCCTCCCTGCCTCATAAATTCAGTTTATACAGCAAGCTGGCAACACAGAGGTCAGAGGTCTTGGCAAGAAGCAATTATTATAAAGAAGTACTCTTCCTTTTTCAGTTACAAAGAGGATATTATAGGGGGAAAAAATTTAGCTGGAGGCAAGGGATGATCATTCGTGAAAGGTAGGTTACTTGATTGATGAAGAACTGCACATCCTGTTAGAGCTGTGCTGGGAAGGTGTCAGGTTCTGCACCGTGGTATCACTGGCTAGCAGAAACCTGCCAGCTACCACAAAAACAAGAGAAGAAAACCAGTAAACAGTCTGTTAAATAACCTCATAAATATTGCCAGCCATAAGCACATCTTGTGGTACAATTTGTTGTTTTGTTTTTTTTAATATTTCTCTAATTTTAAATGAACAGCCTCTAATTAAAGTGATTTAGTGGCTACCTGGGGACCTGATATTTGAGCAGCGAGTGATACTTAGGAGAGATTGATTGGTGAGGCATAATTCAATTGGGGGATTTTGATAATGATATCATCACCCAAGAGAGCCAAGTTTGAGCAATTACACAAATCTTGGGACCTCCTGGTTGGATGGTTGTAACTTCAGCAGGCAGTTTCGGTCTGTGTGTGCGCACATACACACATAGACACAAAAACTTTCCTGTTTGCGCATTGTAAATGTGAGAACGTGCTGCATAGCACACCGCATGTGGTAGAGCAGTGAAGATGATGGATGCTTCTTCTAGTAGGTAATGACACACACTAATGCCAGCCTGGCAATAGGTGTTAGGAAGTGGTAGCACATATGGATCAAACTTCTCCTCCTACTTCCACCTTGCTGCTGATTGCCTAAGAGTAGGTGCCTGGTGGGGCCATTCTGGGTGCTCTTTGATGGAGTTTTGCGAGTTTTGGGGTTGGCTGTTTGTTCAGGGGCTCCCTTGGGTAGGCGATTGAGTGACCCGTTGGATGCACATGAGCGTGCTGCTTTATCAGCTTTGCTTTGGGTTCTCTTCCCTTCGCTGCACACCAGATCCCTGAAGAGGCTCCAGGCCCTCTCTGTGTCTTGGCTCTCCTCTGCTGACAGCCGCGTGTGGACGAGGCGGCCTTTGACATTTAGAAAAATCTCAATGTCTAAAGCAAGAGGCAGAAACAAAAAGATTTTCTTTTTAAAGGTCAGAGCAAGCGGCTTCTTCAAAAATATTTTCAAATTGGTTTGTTGGGCTGTGACAGGATTTACACCCAGTAATGGGTGGTGAGACAAGAGCAGTGGGCACGCTGGGGAGGCATCAGGGAGGCCAGGAGCCGTCAGGAATACGAGCGTGCCCAGTTTGTTGGGTGGGAAATGCTTTGGGGCACCCATGTACTGCAGAGTTTTGGAGAGATGATTTGGTGTAGCAGACCCTGAGGACTTCTCCTGGTGGGGAAAAGCTTGGGGGAAGAGGGAGTGACTGTCATTTATGAAGAGTCGTTCTGACGGCCTTGGATGGTGAAAGCAAATTGCAAAAAGGATCCTAGGAGGCAGCAGAGATGGCTTTGAGGAGGGCCTGGAAACACCATGAGAACAAGGGAAATGTCAGGAAGACCTGGGGTATGGAGAGGTGAGTGCAACCACAGCAGAGTCCTAACGCCAGAGGAGGCCAGTGAGCTGGATGGAGCAGAGAGATTGTCCTGGGGTCTCGGCCATGCGCTCCATCCCTCGGCACGCACGGGGTTATTTCCCTTGTGTATTCAGAGCGGTTGTGTGTACAGACGTCAGAGAGAAAGTGATTTATGGAATAAGCAGAGCAGAGCCTCTCCGCAGACAACATGGAGCCTCCACGATACCTTCACTGGGTAAATGTCACTGTGCAGTGATTCACTTGCTTGTTTTGACCCCTAATACATCATAGACTTGAAAAGTAATCTACTACAGAGTATGCCTGAGTTTCATCTGCAAAGCAAAAGCTTCTGAGCACCAAAGGCTCAAGCTTAACCCTGTCACTGTGAGAAGATGCTCGAAATGAGGTTCCTGAGTTGTGCCTGCTGCTGTAAAGAGATACTTGGCCGGGTGCAAAGCACCACTGGCACTTTTATCACCTTACCAAAAACCATATAGGAACTCCAATTCCAGCACTTGGATATGTGCGTTTGAATACGTGGGAGAACACCTGTATATCCTAGATAGATCACACCCCTAAATTCAGCAGTACTTTCTCCTTGAGGAAAAGTGAGGTGGAATATTCCCTCTTAATGGTGAAATCTCAAATCCTGTTGAATGCTGAAGCCCTCTTTTTCCTTTTCCCATATTTTTCCCCATATTTTTATGATAATGGTAGCCTTCTCCTTGGAGCACCCAGGCACCCTCTTCCCACTCTTCTTCCAGAGACTGAAGGTCTACAAGACACTGGTTCATGTGCTCAAGTAGCATCTTAAACAAAGGCTCTTGAAAGCTTAGGCTGACTAAATTCACTCTAGTTCACTCCATTAAATTCATTCCAGTTTGTAGCTGATGGCATTTTTGGAGACAGTGAGGTTGTTAGTGTGTTTTTTGTTTTTGTTGTTCATTTGTTTTCTAGATATTAAAATATATCAGAAGAGGGAAATGGTCTACATGAAATTGTAAGAATTGGTCAGTTCTACATCCCACCCTTCATCTGCTGCATGGATGGGTATTCAGAGTAGAGAAAATGGCAGGGGCACCCCACTTCCCAGGTACCTGGCTGGCAACAAACTGCCTGCACACATGCAACTTCAACTATAACGTAAATCTTTGCCTGTCAAAAAGAAATATATACATATGTATTATATAAAATCTATAAATTTTGAATGATTTACCAATTTCCTGAGTTAAAAGGATTTGTGTGTGTGTGTGTGTTTTTCCCCTGTCAGGCAGCAGCTGGTCTTGATTCTTGTGAAAAAGCAATTGGCTCCAAAAGGCTCCTTGTAGTGAGCAGATCTAGGAGGAAAATGCTGCAAGTCTATGTTGCCCCATGGTAAATAGACCTGTCTTGTTCGTGTTGCACAACACAGTGAAATCATCTTGCTGATGTGATAGTTCTGTAAGGTAGCACGGCGTATGAGCAGAAAACAGGGTGTCACCCTTGAAATCCATAGCGGGATTCACACGCATCCAGCAGCACAAGCAGACACACGGTGACACCAGGCAAAGACTGATTCCCACTGCTTTCCTAGGAAAGGTCCTGACAAGCCTTAAATCAGACTGGGCTGGCAACAGAGCTCAGCCAAAGCCGAGATCTCATTCCTTTTGTGACTACTGGAGGGCGTGATTAAAATATGGCTGGGACTTGAGCCTCAGTAATTCAGCTTACCAGCCTGATCTGGAAGATCCAGATCTGTGAGACAATATCTTCATCCTGCCTAACTTTAGGATCAGATATTGGCATCTTGCCTTAACCACCATGCTTAGCTGGTGAGTTTAGCTCGTAGGGGAGGAGGAATCGAGTGTGATGTTGGTCCCCAGACTGCCTCTTGGGGCAGCCCTGTGTGCACTGCCTGCAGAGAGGATCCCAGGCTCAGCCTTTTCTTGACCCTGTGCATCCAGGGCACCCCCAGATCTTGCCTATTTTTTTTTTTCCTTTGGCCATTGCCTTTGAAAGCAACAACGCACAATAGCCATGTAGGGTCTGAGTGAGATGTTTTAATAGCGTTGGACTAGAGTAGTTAGAAGTGGTTTTGAATATGCCCTTGTCTGTCTTGCTCTCTTTCTGCTCACCTGTGGGTCTGCGTGATGCTGACTTGGGTCCTTCATCTGGGCATTTTGTACTCAAGCGAACTTGGACAGGGGTTCAGCTTTGTCCAGACCTCAATTCCCCACAGTGTGTTGCTGGAATGATGATTGCCTTGGAGAGATGGTGTTCCCAGGAGTAGCTGGCTCTCAGACATAACTTCTTTCTGGTAGAGGTTGCACCCAGGAATTTTCTTTTGAGGGTTGGGATTTACTTTTTTTATTTAAAAAAAAAAAAAAGATTTAAAAAAGTGAAGGAATTCCTAGGTATGAGTAGGGAAGAGGATGACTTTAATGCCCTAATAGTGTAACCCAATGGAAATTTCAACTTTATGTCTTTCATAATTGCAGTTTTTAGAGCCAACGTCACTGGTAGACTCTGCACTGATCCCAAATGTCATGGAACGAGAATACCCTGAGCAGATTTCATTTGGCAGAGCAGCCCCTCCAGTGTCCTCCCCTCCTGTTCCTGCCCGCCCGTGCGCGTTGCCTCCCCATCGCGCTCCCCACTCCGTCACTGCTCTCTCCGGCTCCCGCCGCTCCTCACCTAGTGTCCCAGCTGCGGTGCAGACTTGCTCTTGCAAAGAAGCCATGCGGATTAATGGGAATGTATTGCTACTCTTATAATCACTTTATTTGTAAAGCACAGGCTGCTAAGGTACTTCTGCTGTTGAACTCGACAACAGCAATAAATCTGTCTGTCTATCTATATCCCCATCTATTCTGTGTTATGAACAGATGGGTATAAAAGTAAAAAGCAATAAAAACAAACAATAAGAACAGTAACAATGGTAGTAATTTTAAAACACTCTCCAAAAAGCAAGTTTCTAAATTTTTTTAAGCAATGTGAGATTGAGTGAACTGAACTACCAGGGCATCCATTCTCAGATCAACGTATAAACATTTCTTGGCAGGGAGAGCTTTGCGTGCTCTCCTTGGACTACTTAGGGACAAGACACCCAGGTGAGATGCTTTCTGTGGATGCCCTGTCTGGCTGTTCATGGTGAGAGGGAGCCCAAGGGGAAGGTGTTGCCTCTCCTGCTTGTCAGACAGCAAAAGAAACCACTGCTGAATGCAAGAGGAGGTAACAGTCCTCTTAAAAGCTCTTATTTCCTCATGTAACCTCACCAATCATAATTATTCTGCCTCTGCTGAAGGACGTAAGTACAGTTAAGAAGAATGGTCAAGAGAAATGGCCATTAATCTCACAAAAAGAAATTATTCAAATGTTACCTTCACCCAAGACAACCGTGAGCTCAAATTGAACAGGAAGTTTAAAACATTTCAAGTTGTTCTCTTTCTGAGATCATAAGACTCAAGAAAACAGTCTGGCAGTGGATGCTAAATTTCTTAAGGAACTTACTTTAATTAATTAAACTAGTAAAGCAATTAATGGATTTACTTCTAAAATTCTTAGAAAATTAGTTTTGTGCCCAAGGAGTGTTTTAATTCTAAGAAGGAGGCAGTATCTTTTATACAGAGATTGAATTCCTGTTTCAGGTGAGTTCAGTTGAGCGTTGAGTTCGAAGACACAAGTGATGCATTCATAATACTTGGACCTTCATCCTAAACTCATGTTTCTCATCAGCTAAATCCAGGCTGGATTTGCAAAACAAAACCTGTTTCTTTGACAGTGCCCAGCCCATGTACTAATTCATAGCTCTGCTAGATCCTCGCATTGTGCCTAATCTTTAGGATGGATTGCAGAGGAGCTCTCCTTACTGTGCCAGCAGACTGGTTTCCAAATGATCTGCCATTTGTTCCCTTTTCTTATTTAGGCTCTTTAATCTGAGTCTGTGATGCACTGGATGTGCAGAAAACTAGTAGAGTGGCTCCACTATGGAACTGTTTATGGCACCACATATCCTTTGGAGTTGCTGAAAAAAACAAGCTGAAGCAGAGGAGAATCTAAAACCAATGTTAATTTGCTTTTTCTCTCTAAAATCTTGTTTAGAATTTTCTCCCTGGCTCAGAGGTGACAGGGACATCTCAGTACCTTGCACTTCTTGCAATCAGAAGTGACACGTACATGAAAAGTTCATAATCGGATGTGTCCAGGTTCCTAGAAACAGGCAATAGAAGCAAGCAAGTTCCCTGGGGCCCTTGGCGAGTAACACTTGCCTCTGTCTGAGCGGGTACAGCCCTGGCTTCCTTTCCCAAAGAAATCGTCAGCTCCAGATCTTTGGGTAGGCTGGGAGTCTGCCCCGCTTCCTGCTGGAGCCCTCATGGTTCCCAGCTGTGCTCCAGGGAGCAGCAGGGTACAGAGCAATTAGGAGCAGGAGCATTTTGAAGGGGAAAATGGCAGGGGAAAGAATTAGCATTTCCGCTGTGATGTTTTTGATGTTTATTAATAAACGAGCAGCTTTCGTGCCTCCAGGGCCAAGGAAAGCTCCAAGCGTTCCTTACATCTCTTGCATTTAGCTTGCTTTTTTTCCGCTTGTTTTATATGTTACAGGAGATTTGTAATGTCTTCCCACATGTTGAATTTCCTTATTTTCGTGTTAGCATCTCTGGAATAATTCCTCTGGAGCTCTTGGGTATGCACTGCCAGGCTGATTCAAACATCTTGAAACACTTTAGAGATGTGGAGTGAATCAGCCTCATTCAAAAGGAGTCATGTCCGTTGGGAACATGTCCACTCCTTCCTTCAGGAATAGGAAGGATTTTAAGGATAAGAGCTCTGTAGTGTCATAGGAAGAAAGCTCCTCGGTGTAGGTCAGGCCACCCAAGCCCTGGTGGAGGATGGAGCCCCCAACGTGGGCACCCTGGCTCTGTGGCACATGGTCGGAGCCTGGCCCTCGCCCAGGCCGTTTCCAAGATGCTCAGACTGCTCTTTTCCCTGCTGTGCCACTTGTTATGCAGGGAGGGGTCCTGTGCAGAGATTTTGGAAATGCAGAACTCAATAATGGCCCAATTAAGTGGTGTGTCGAACACCTGCTCTGCAGCAGATAACATTTCCTTGATTACAGGCAGATCCCCACCGAAGGAGGCTTCAGAGCTCCCTCTCCTCTGCATTGTGGGAGGTGAATTAAAACCCTGCTGTATTAATGGGCTTGTTCTTCTTTCCCCTCAGGCTTCCAGCTCCTCTGGTGGAAAAATGCAGCTTCTGGAAACCGAGTTCTCTCGAACCATCCGGGAGCTCATCGACCTCCACCTGCTTCGCCAGGACAGCATCCCAGCCTTCCTCAGCGCCCTCACCCTCGACCTCTTCAGCCGCCAAACCATCACTTAGTCCATACCGGGCCTACCAACACCCACCAGCCAGGTGAGGAGCACCCCTGCACAGGACAGCGACTCAGCCATGGTGGTCGCAAGGTAGTGAGAACAAACTTCTGCCTCCCACCCTTAGGCTATGGCAATGAGTGGTTTATGGTTTGGGGTTTTTTTGTTGTTATTTTTTTTTAACCCTCTTCTATGCTGATTTTCTAATCTGCTTCCTCCTATTCCTCTGAACCACTGTGGGTTCTCCTGTGCCAAACCGCACACATGGACTGTAAAGTATGTTTAAACTGCCCAAACTGTCTTACTATCTCTGCGAAGCAGGTGGGAACTGCTGTTTTGAGGAGCCACAGCACTGCTGTTCACAGCTTTTCCCAAGAGGATCTCCCAATTTGTCCTCTCCAACAGGAGCCAAGAGCTTAGTCCCTGAGGCAGGACATTGGTGAAGGATCAGAGTCATGAACTGGCAGGTTCGTTTTAAGTACCTTCTGCTCTTGCAAGTAGCTCATCACTTAGCAGGGTTGAAGGTATTTTCAAGTTGTCTAATTACGTGAGTCTCAGTCCCAGAAAGCCAGCCCCTAGTCTGCCATTACTCAGCAGCCAAGCATAAGTACAAATGGACCTTTGAAGACCCTCTACCTTTACTGCCTCTTACTGTCATGGGGTGAGCTCTGATGCTACTGACCTGCTTTTCGTTTCTTGTCAAGACTCCTGGACTCTTGGTTATCTCAGGATTGTGGATGATGGCAGGGAGCTCCTCCAGGTGTTTTCGTTGTACTGCTCGTTTTAGCCTGGTGTTTGTTACCAGGCTGTGGGTAACTGCCCTCCTTGTTGGAGATGTCCCCGTTCCCTTGGAAGGGTCTCCTCTGTCGAGGATGGAGCACCCCCGGAAGTCTGACATTCTGTGTTACAATGGAGATCCCTCTCTTATCCTAAGAATAAAGTGTGACCTCCCCAACTGAGTGTATGAATTCTTTATTTGGGATATGACATCTTTATTTGGGATGTACGCTGTGCTGCTTCTGTGCTGTCCTGTGTATAAAGTGTGGTAGCAAATCACCCACCAGCGGTCTGAGGCTAGTAGTGTACAGGAGGACATCATCACATTATTTCTTCCAGGAATATCTCGTTCATACTATAAACCATAATAGTTTAGGAACTTTTGTGTATATTGTTTTCCTGTTGATATCCCCAAGGTACAACTTCCAAGCTTGCAGAGAAGGCAGCAGTAAGCAGGCTCATTGGTGTATCTATGGGCATGGAAAACAGCTGCCAGAGACCCAACTGATGAGAAGTGATGGGACAAGCACAAGCCCTGGGGAGGCTGCGGACCCCATCTCCCCAGCCCCTTCTCTCTGCAGCAGCAGCAAAGTTTGGCATTTTCCCTTCTGCTTGAAGAAGTCCTGGTGGAAGACGAATTGCCTGGCATGCTGTGCCAGGGGAATGCTGCCTGATTCATATGCGCAACATGGCACTGCGAGTCGCCTTCCTCACTCATGGAGAAAATGAATCATGACGTCAGCCACACTCGACTCCTCCGCCAACACAATAGCGGATCCTGGCTGCTGCTGGAAATTTTTCTCCTGGCTCCTCGCAGGAGAAATGAAGTAATTAATAAGTTTACAATAAACCCTCTATCTTAGCAAAACACGGGTGAGGCGAGAAGTGATGCTGGGAAGTGACAAGGGAAAAAGCATTCTGCCCGCTGGAAAGTTGCCTCCCAGCAGTGAACGGATAATAGGTTGGTGCAGGAAAAGCACGAGTCTTCCGAGACTGCTTCGGTGTGGAGGAGAGACACAGATGAATTACCCTGCTGCACCCTGTTCTCCCAGCAAAACTGGTTTGTTCAACAAAGTTTAATAAGGTAACAGTCCTGGAAGAGGCATTTTCTGGAAGCCAGGTGCCTGCTCCGATGTTTCTGTGTGATGCAGAGCCTGGTCTTGCCAAGCAGTCGGAGTGGTTGACAGGCTGGTTCTCCTGCGCTGCACGACAGCGATGCTGTTGTACAGTGGGTAGACGTGGGCACTATGTTAAACCAGGGCTTTGGGGGAGCTTGGCTACTTGAAGACTCTCTCACGAAGGTCTGGGAGCATTTGCCCTTCTGTGACCATCTCAAAGCCGCCTGCACTGCTGGTGAGACATGACGTTGGGAGGAGTTACACATCCCTAAGTTTCCCATTCTGCCTCTGATGCCAAATTCAGGATAAAGCCCCAAACAGGTGGGTGAACCTTGCTGCTGTAGCAGCTCCTGTCTGCTGTAATGCTCGTCTCTCCCGTGAGGGCGTTGTGAAGAATAACTGCGATGCTCAAGTTTGCAGTGAGTATTCCTTCTGCACCGAGCTAGCCAGGGCTCAGCAGATCATCGCAGCTCCTCGCTGCAACGCCCACCACCCACCTTGCACTCCCCCATCGCAGAGGACCAGCAACAGCCCCTGTGGGGCACCACAAACAGCAACATTGGTTGCCACGGGTGCTACAGCAGTTTTCAAACACTCCAGGTGCTGGGGGTACAAGTCCCATCTGTCTTCAGTTTGCCACTTGCAAAGCTCCAGCCCTGTTTGCAAGAAAATCGTCTTGGAAAATCTTAGGAGATCAGTAATGAATTTGCACTTGGTTGGAGGGGAGAGGCAAGAGTGTTAACAAGGGTGCGTATGCTTGCTGGGTCTCAGTGCGCGCTAGCTGGGTTTATGTGCTATAAGCTGTAAAATATGTTTTATTAATGCACGGCTGGGGGACCGTGTGTGCTGGAGCACTGTCTTGTTTGCAGTGTTGCCTGAAGCTTCCCTTTGCTCAAGCTGCTCCTGAGTCCCTGCTCCTCCACTGATCAACCCTTTTCATCTATGTGCGTATATAAATATCTAACAGGGGCAAAGAGTTGTTAAGTACTGCCATATGGTCCTCGAAAGCAACGGAGCTCTTGGGGAAGGTAGGTACTTGCAAGGTTTTGCTTCTCCTCAGGGTTTGCAGCTATGAACCTGGAGCTTCTTGCTCCTGCTTCAGTCCCTGACCCCTTTGGCATCAATACTTTTCCCGTGTATGAGCTCGAAGGAGTTGTCCTGGAAATAAGCCTGGATCTGAGGAGAGAATAAGGAAGGCCTCGTGGAATGATTTGTGTAAGAACTCAGGGCATGACTCAGTGGTTTGTAGATGTTTATCATGGATCTCCTTCAGGTAATGCTATGGGGAGAGGGGAAGAGCATAACGCTGAGGCGAGGGTTGGAGGTAGGAGCGAGGAGCAGGCTTGGGGACTATGGGGAAGGAAGAAACAGGGTGCATCAAGGAAAGGGAAACTTTTCCCAGCTGACATCCTTACTGGATGTTGGGCAGCAGCCTGGATCCGGGCTTGTCCCACCTTGGGACTGGGAAAGCCTCTGTTTTTCCCGCATGTCTCTGGCTGGAACAGGGCCATACAGTATGATGCAGACTGCCTCTCTGAAGGCAGGAGGGCAGAGAGCTGCCTTCCCCACAGCCCTTAGCGCTGGGGCAGGGAGCGGGCGGCCCTCAGGGTGACCCAGGGCAGGAGCCTTTGCAGGCACAGGCTGCTCTGCCGGCCGGAGCAGTGATCGCAGCCCTCGATCCCAACGGATCCCAAGGGGATTCCGTGCGGCTCAGCTGCAGCCAGGCAGGCACATCACCTTCCACCAAAACTGTGTCCCCATCCCCTTCCCAAGGAGGCATCCCCAGAGCGAGGTATGTGAGTGCACCCCGTGGGCAGCGAGGTCTGTGGTGTTACCCCTGCAGAGCCCCTCGCTGCCCCACATGCTACCCCACAGCCAAGCAGGTGGATCAAAGGAGGCCTGAACTGGTGCGGTTGGGCACCCCACAATTGCCATTGAGTTCCCAACGTTTCCCTTCCCCGTATCCAACCTGCTAGCGGAACACGGAACAGCAAGGGCACTTCCCAGCCCCATCAGTGGGCTGAGAGATGGCCAAAATTCATGGAATTTGGGCTGACAGGAGAACATGTCAAAAAAGACCACGGGGGAGAGAGGCGAAGCCTTCCCAGGACATCACCAAGGTGATGCTGGGCGCTGGCAGCCAGCGGTGCCGGGTGCAGGAGATGACCCAGCGCGGGTGAGTTTGGCTCTGTTACGGCTTTTGGCTATTAGATGAGGGGAACATGGTGCCGGTGTCAGATGCCAGGTGATGGGCGCTACGACCGTGGGTTCCTGGCGCAGCGCAGTCACTGGGGAGGACGGAACACGCTCTCTGCGACAACGTAAATCACATCCGTGCTGCCTGCTGTGACAGCAGATTCGAATTGAATAGCAACGGTGCTAAAAGTTGCATGATATTTAAAAGCTACAAAATGCACCCACTCTGATCAGGGGAGGGATATTAAAAAAAAAAAAAAAAGGAAAAAATCAGCAAAGCTTTTTCTCAGAATCTTTTTTAAATATTAAAATCCCATCCTTCCCAACAGGAAAGCTTTTTCAGGCTAAGAGGAGCGACTGAACGGCATCTGATGATATCGCATTGACACGAGTGTCTAGAAAAATAGGGTAGGAATGTATGATCTGTTCTGAAAAAGGAACCCTAGCTAATAGGGAATATGCTGATGCTACTTTTAATTTCATGACTCAGGTTTGCTGCAAAATTGATGGGAATCTGTGTTTGAACTTGGTTACGTTAAAACAGTTTTTTGCTTCTTGTTTTTTTTTTCCATTTGTTGTTTCTCTTTGCGGGGGTATTCTTCTCTTTGGTACTCTGGGGGCTCTTAGATGTTATTTGAAAGGACAGTGGAGCGGTCTTCCCTTAGAAAGTCTGGTAACTCAAAGAAATAAGCGGTTTTGCTTCAGAAATGTTCTGTGCAGAAATCAGTGGCTGAGCCCTTTGTTAAATGGGACGGTGCCAGCCCGCCAGCTGCTTCTGCTCTTCTCCTGCGGTGCTGGCCGCCTCCCCAAGGTGCTGGACCAGGCTCACATGTGTGTTTTTTTCCCCACAGAGCAAATACAAGGGACAAAACGGAAGCTCAGGCTTGTCCTAGACTTGAGGGTGGAGGCTCAGGTGAGGAGGAGCAGAAGGGGAAGGCAGCGAAGTGGGAGATGAGGCAGTTCTGGGTCAGGGAAGACCTGGAGGCCATTGCCACCCCTTGCTCCTCTTAGCAGAAGGACCTTGCTGGCACTGAGGAGAAAGGGGAATGCTAGGGAGTCTCTTCCTGAGAGGATAATACAGCTAAAGAGACGGATGCCCTGTAGGTTAGGGAGCACAAAACCGATTATTGAAAGCTGGAGGCCCTAGGAGTAGCCCCTGTCTTTGGTTCCTATCTAAACCACCATTTAAGCAAGACTCTTAATTCCTTCAGGCTGTGCCAGTTCTCTCTCCCGATTCTTCTCAATGGGATCAAGCGTCTGCCGGGCTCTTCTCCTTCCCTGTGCTGTTTCCTGGCCCACGCTCCAGCCCTGATGAGTTATTAGTGTTGCTAATTTTACCTGATGCTGCTTCCTTCTCTTCTTGACAGGTTGTGTTTTTTGAACTCTTCAGCTGACTGATTGAGCTCTCTTTAATATTCCTTGTTTCACTTTGAATTCTCTTTGTTGGCTCTTGCTTTTGGTTGTTTTACTTTAATCTTCCCACTGCCTCTTTTTCCTCCATGGTCGCTTCTGATGCCTCTTTAACCTGGAACAAAGCCAGAGACCATCAGGAGGTCATTGAAACACAGACGGTTGTTGGATTTTAAATAAAGACTGGATAATTTTATGACCATTAACAAGACTCACTGCTATGCAATCTAAAATAATAAGGGCAATCATATCTCATGGTTCAGGGAGTGAGCTGATTGCCTGTAGGGACTGAGAAGGTAATTCTCCATCCCTGAGTCCCCCCAAAGTATCGCGCCATTGACAAGATGCGCTACAACAAGTCAAAGGGAAGGAAGATGCAGATGCATGAGGAAGTATTAGAGTCTTTTTATCTGGGGATCATAAGTTTCAGGCATCAATGTGGTGGAAAATGTTTTCCAGGCAGGTGAGAAGCTCTCAAGTGTGGCAGATGAACCTTTCCCGTATCCTTGAGCGTCAGCTGGGTTGTGTTTCCCTGTACAGCTGCAGGCACGTCACCTGGGGACGGCGGCTGGTCCGTCTGCCAGTCTGGTCCCCTGACTACTTCAGAGAAGCAGTGACTCTGTAAAGAAATTCAGAGCTCAAACCTCTCTCAGGTCCTCATTGCTGCTGTCTGCAGATGCTTCCCACTCCTCGCTGACCAGAGTGAGGAAAGGGCGACCAGCTCCATACAGCAACAGGGTGACTCAGCTCGCCTTGTCCCTCCTTCACCCCGTCTCCCATCCGAGGCCCTCGTGGCTCCTCCCGGCGCGTGCGTCTCTCCTCGGCTCGTTTTGGGAGTCACGCTGCAGCCCTTGGGGATGTACGTGATGAGCTGCCGCTCTCCTGCCGCCGCTCCCGAGCAGAGCCACGCTTGATTGGCGTGCTCCGAAGTGACAGCTCCTCTTGCCGTGAGTCCTGCGAGGGCTACGAGGAACCTCAGGAAGGAGGTGATGGCGGGGAATAAACCAAACCCAACGAGAACTCAGCCTTTACCCTGGCGGCAGCGCTGGAGGACTGCTAAAATCTCACCAGATAGCAACTCGCTCTTGGATGGATCCGTCCTGCAGATGTGGAATGTCTTTAGGTAAGTCTTTAGGTAATGCAAGGACTTCATTTCAATGCTATAGGCACCTGCCCAGCACACCAATATTCCAGACCTCAAGGTTTGGCCTTGGAGTGGACCTAGCAGCACGCACGTGTGTTTCCAGCCCGTTGCCAGGCCGTATGATTCATCCCTCTGTAAAGACAACTGACCATCACGTGCTGCCCTTAGTTAGTTACCAGCTCCAAGGTGATGCTGGGGATTATAGCTCCAACAAACCTCCCGTTAATTTACTCCAACTCATTAGGAGACGCAAAATATGGAAGAGATCTTAGGCATGCTAATAACTGATTTTTAAGGAATCACTGCTGTGGTAAACCGTAATTAACAGCCTATAGCACCACTTTTTGTTTAATTACACACAGGCAGAGCTGGGAGGCAGGCAAAGGTTGATGGGCAAATTGGGAGCCACCCGGCCATGACTCTCCAGCACCCAGTTTGTGAGCGCAGAGGGACGTAGGTCCCAGGTGGCTGTGCCATACTGCCCCACGGGGAAGGGGAGGTTTGGTTAACACCTCCAAGCTGGCCACGTGCTGGCCCCTATCTCCAGCTCCCAGGGGTCACATCTTGTATCCATGTCCCTCATACGGCTGTGGAACACTGCAAGGAACCACGTGGGGAGGGCAGTGGCCGGAAGGTGCCTCCTGCAGAGTGGGGCTCGTGGGTCCTGCAGAGAGCATGGGACATCCTGGCTATGTCAGCTGGAGGCCTGCAGGACCCGTCACCTCCAAAGGGCTGTGACTGCCAACTGTCCCACTACCCCCCAGAAGGGCATTTTTGATGCAATGGAATTGCTCATGCTGGTATAAATCTGCCTTACATGGGATGCCCGGCACCAGTGTTGTCCTGGATCCACAGCTCCGTGTCCGCTGCCTACCGCAACCCCATTCCTGCCCTGGATGGAGACCTCCCATCTCCCTGCGCCGAGGTTGGTCCAGCACCTCCTCCCTGTCCTTGAGGCAGTGCCAGGGTGGGCACGTGGGCCCAGCCCTACCTGGAGGAGGAGGAGACTCGCAGGGTTGAAGGAGAGACCTTCCTGGGGTGAGGAAGGCCAAGGGTCCCTTCACGAGCACCATCCTCCCTGCATGTGTCCTGTTGCCACCGCTGCCTTTTCCTGACTTCACCGTTAACTCTGGCCTTGCACAGTCCCTGGGCCCTGTAACCGATGTTAAAGGTAATGAATGATCTTGTCCTCCTTGTTTGTCTCCTCTTTAGTGTAACACCGTAATTAGCTTAATTACCAACAGATTCTTTTTTTTTTTTTTTTTTTTGGATAACTTAAAATGGAAATTAAATTTTGCATCAGATTTTACAGGCTGTTAACGGGAATCGAATAATCAAGCCTGACTCCAAGTCCTTGAAAATGAGTATTAAAAAAGGTCTGAATTTGCATATTCATGTTTTTAATAGGGTTCAGAAGGTATATTTGCAACTGATGAAAAGGATTAATTAAGCCTAATTTGCATAGGAAGAGCAGTTTAACCCTTTGCATCCTAACAAGACAGGGACTGACATTTTGACTAGTGTGGTTGCATACTGCTTTCAGCAGAAATGCAATGTGTCTGGCCAAGACCAACATCCCACTGAGTATTTTGCTTGTGGTCCATGATGACAGGACCTAGGGGCTGTCCAGGACCCAGCATCACTGCAGGACAGTGACAGTCACAGCGAGGTCCCAGTTTGGGCAGCTGTCCCACTGCCACGCGGTTTGGGACCCGGGGCAGTGCCAGCGTGCAGCCTTCCCGCTGCTCCTCTGGGCATGAATGGGACTGCCCAGCCCGTAGACACGTCTTAAGGGATGATTTTAATAAAGGCAAGTGCGTTTCCTGAGCTGGACACATCAGGGATGCCCTTGGGTTGTGCTGCAGGGGATGAGAAGGGACAGGGATATCCATACCTGCTGTGGACACCCAAGACTTCATCTCCTGATCTTCCCTCCATCTCCTTTTCTCAATTAGGCTGATGATGATCAGGGTTTAAAGGTCTAAAGTCAGACCAAGATGAGACTCCTTGTGTCCTCTGGTGTTCCCAACCATCAGGCACAGCTCGGCTTGGAGGTCACTCTGCTCCTACAGACCAGGAACCCTTGTGACTTCTGGGCAAAGGCTGCAGATTCCTGCACTGCAAATCCCAACTGGCCCTTTCAGCACTGGGAAAATAGCAGGGTCTGTCCAATGGTGACCTAAGGAAATATATTAAAAACCCAGCTCCATCATAACCGTACCCTTGAAGGCAGAGCGGGGATGTGACACCTCCTAGTGCTCTACAAAGCCCAGAAGAAAACAGTGTTGAGTCAGAGCCTGCATCTCGCTAAAAAAGTAAGAAAAATAAATAAATCAGGCATTCATTTTGCTTCAGCAGGTGGTGTGCCGCGTTCCTCTTGTAACGCTTTGGTGGCGTGTGTTGCTAATTATTTTTCGGGTGGAATTTGCTGTGCACAGCGCATGGGGTTCATTAGACAGAGATGGCTTTGAAGTGGCGTTTGAAATTAATGCTGGCATATGTAAATGTTTCTTGTGCCATGGAAAAGATGGATATAAATGATGCATGAGGTCCAGCGAGAGCGATGCTTTCTTTGTTTATACACACCCATTGGGCTTCGTTATGCCAGGAGCTGGCAGAGGAAAATCAGTGGTGTCTCGCACGGTCCATATATCTGCTGCCCGGCTGTACGTGAGCGTTTAGCAGAGGGTGGCACCGCATCGTTAGCACGTTGCATCCCAAATTTCCCCTGCTCAGAAATCTGTGCTAGAGATGCAGCACATGGGCTGCTGTCTCTGCATTGAGCATCTTCCCCGAGTCCCTCGGACGGCCGGGAAGCTGCATCCTGCACTGTAAATCATCGAGGTCCCGACCTCCTCTGCCTCGCGCAGGCAGAACTCCTCTCTGGGGAGACGCGCTTGGTGGTAACACTGGTTTAAAGAGTCCCTGCTCACATCCTCGTGTTCTCACCCCTGACTCATCCTCCCAGAACAGGGGTTGTGGGGCCGCACGAGGAACTGAGACAGAAAACACTTTTAACATGAAGGAAACCTGAAATAGAAAGAAAAGGTGAACTGCACAGCACAACGGAGAGGACAGGAGGCTGGGGCAGAACGACAGGAGAACATTAACTCCTTCAAACTCTGCTTTCTGGCCGTGGCGCCGCTACTGGTTAATGTGTCCCAAGAGAGTCAAGTCCAGCTTAAGGTGCTGCTCTGCTATCAGAGCTGTATTTCAACTTAGTGAGTGCTTTCAGGGACACATACTGTGCACTTCTTCTACTAAAAGGCAGGACGCCGATCTGAAACCCAACAGTGAGATGGAGGAACACCTCCCCCAATGCCTTCTTGGAGCTATTTTCTGCAGCAGGGAGTTTGCCAGGCTGTTTTGAGACATTACCCTCTCCTGTCACTGCCTGAACAGCTCATGGGTGCACTCGAGGCCTCGCGTGGGCCATGGGTGGTGGTGGGACCAGCTGTGGAGCCAATGTGGCTCTTCCCATGATCATGCTCCACCAACACGGAGCTGGGAGACCTGCTACAGGCTCCCTGGGCAACCCATGGCCTTGCAAAGCCGTGCCTGGAATTTCAGTGCACCGGGAAAGGACACCTGCGATGGGGTGACTGAGCATCAACTCTCAAGCGATGAGGCTAATGAGACCTGTGCTTTTGTGGATGTCTAAACTGCTAAAGCCAAGAACATAAAGTGGGTGTTGCAGGAGAAGTTGCGTCAGAAATTGTGGCTGCATCAATCAGGAGATGATGATGCAGCCAAAGAACAAGCTGGTGGCCGTTTAGCAAAGCACCGAGATGCCGTGGTGCCATTTGGAGTAGGCAGAACTGGGCTTTGGAGTTTCAACCCCGTGGCTGTGTGCAGGGAAGCGCAGGGAGGTGTCGTCGATTTGGGCAGACTGCGCTGGGTATTTTTAGGTGGTTGGTGCTGTACACAGGGCACAATACAAAAACTCCGGCAGTTCTGGGCTTCAAAGGATTTGCTGCTTGCCCTTGTGGCTGGACACGTGCTGGGCCGAAGGCTCCGTTTTGGTCAGAATTTCCTCATCTCAAACAATTTTACACAGCTTGCTGTTGCCAGAGCCCTTTGGCCTCAACAGGAAGAGCTTCCAGCCTTCGGTTACCCGCAGCTAATCGGGAAGGGTGTGTGACACAGCCCTTATCTGCTCCTCTTCTGCTGCTGCCGAGAAAACAAGCTGGAAATTACTGAGGTGCAACGGCGTAGTCTGTTTTCTCTGCAGTGTTTACAAAATCGCTTGCTCATCAAACAAAAAGAACTGTTTGCTTTTTAAGTTAAACAAACCTAAAATACCTCCGTTCTTATTGCAGGTGGAGAAGCTGCCTGTTTCCTCGCCGTGTGCCCAGTACTCGGTGCCTCCCCAGGGCATGAGGCACTCGCTCCATCCATCAGGGCCTGCATGTGCTGGTGTCCCCCTGCCACCACCGTCCTGGATCTGCCCGGGACAAACACTAGCTGAGGAAGGAGGGAGCTGACTGGGAAGCTCTGACTGATCGTGCTGGGATTTTGTTTTATTTTCCTTCTTCCAACTGTTTATTTGCCAGCATGTCAGCAGCATTCGCTTCCCTGTTTCTTATTGAGAAGCTCAGCTGTGAAATAACTAAATGAACCATCCCTTCTTATTAGCCTTTGGACTTAGCAGAGGAGCAATCAGTTAATGGCTGACCAGGTTTTGAAGATGCTAAGCACATTAGAAGTGCTAAGTATTATTATTTTCCCTGCAATGTTTTATTTTTCCCTCTGAATACTCAATTTAAATAACCTTTCCAATTACATTATCCCGTTTCATGCATTCTGCTCCAATTAAATGTGGTGCCACTTACAATTCAGTCACCTCCTTGGTTTCCAGGTCTCTGCAAGCTCTGTCCTAACCTTTGCCTCAGTCCTGGGCTGAAACCACTTATTCTGGATCCAGCATCTGTCTGAACTCTGCTTTCGCTTCTCAAAATCAATCTCATCCACATCTGTTCCCCACAGGCGCTTCGACCTCTGCCTTCTTCTTGCTCTTGCATATTTTTCTTTCATAAGGGGAAAAACCTCTTGCAACCTTTCGCTTTTGCTCCCACTTGCTGCTACCTTCCTATGGTGCCTTGGACTGTTTTTATTCCTTCTTGTTTGGGAAAGGGCAAAAGATCATCTACCAAAAGGGAGATGTTGTGGCCTGGTGCCCCAGCTGAGGTACCCTTTCTCATCTGTAACTCTTTAGTCATCTCTATCTGTGACTTTGCAATGCTGGCAAAGCCCCTCTGAGCTAAAGGACGGGTGGGACTGGCTCAGACCTTGTGCCCAAAGGTGGATCCAGCCCTTCTGCTGGCTCTGGAGTAGAAACAGGCTTGGGGCAGCCATGCACGCCTGCCCTCTCCAGCCTTCCTTCTCCAGTGCATCTTACTCAGAGCCTTGGTGTCTGCATGTGATGGCCGGTTAGGAGCAGGGATCGCCCTGTAAGGCTGGAGAAGGCTGTGGAGCAGAGCCGGGGCTTGGCTCTCAGCACTTGAAGGATTTCTCACGTGTTGGGTTGCCACATTTCTGCCGGGATTTCCCAGGCAGAGACTTATGTGTGTGAACTCTGTAGTGGGTGGTAGCGTTGTCACAGCCGGAATGATCTAAGAATATAACAGAGATAAGAGTTGTATGGAGGGATAATGTCTCTTATTGCAACACCTGAGACAGCTGGAAAGAGAACAGATGAGTTTTTGGGCAAGCAAGAGCAAAGCCTGAGTGGAGGCTGATGCATCCGGGACATTTCCGTGTGGATGGTTCACCCACGAGTACACCCTGCGCCTGCTTATCCAGGGGGTCGCCGTGTCCGCAGCCCCCTGGAGCTGCTCTGCCAATGCTGCCTGCCCTCCAGCTCCTCAAATCTTGCTGCAGTGCAGCTGCTAGCTGGGAAAGGGACACTTTGGGAGAGTCCCTTTGGGAGAGGCAGATTTTAAGTCCTAACTGCAGGGAATGGGAGTCCCTGTGGCATGGCTATGAATGATGTGGAAGAGATTAATTAATCTGGCTGCATTTTGTGAAGAGCACCAGTGTCTACCTATGAGATCACAGCTTTTGTGGTACCCAGAGAGGCCTCCTGCGGGTCAGGTGGGCTGCGGAGCTCTTGATTGCAAGGGCACGTGATACCCAAGGAGAGTTCTATTGCATAAAAGCAATTCTGAGAGAGAGAAAAGGATTCAAGAGGCCACCAGCAGAGAGAAGCTGTAGAGACAGCGCAGAAACTCCAAGGAGTCCCTTTGTGCAAGGACAGACGGTGGGATGTTTAACGGGGCTTTTCACTTCCTTTCACTCGCTGAGGAATATGACAAACCCAGAAGTGACCCCGGGAGATGAGTAAGGCAACTCGCTGGACAGCACTTGCGTAGTTTAATGGTGAAGATGGACCAGGGGAGAAGAGCTCATTAGATAAGGGCATTGCACAGTGACAAGAGGAGAGGGTATAAACCATGAGAAATATGATAAAGGATAGAAAAGGAAATCTTCTAGTCCCGAAGAAAGCAAGATGGAGTGCATTAATGAGCTCTTTAATGGGGAGGCAAGTAAAGGTGAGCAGCAAATGGCTATTTCCAGGCGGCTGAGTGGAGTGTGAAAAAACAGATGTTGGTGGGATGTGAGAGGCCATCAGCACACACAGGAGCATCCGAGCCCCCGGTGTCATTAATGTTCCCATTGAATTATTAAACAGACATACACAAACAGAGAGACTTGGCAGGCTCTTTTGATTGCTCTGGAAAGATGGAGAAATTCCAGAGGGAGGGAAACAGGCACTTACACCCCCCAATCTGGACCACATTAAAGGGCAGCAAAGCTAGTGTAAAACAGGGCATCCTACTTTGCCTCCCCACATGGTGAAAATCTGCATCCCTACTATTGTGTGCATACTCATCCCTTACATGGAGGAAACTGTCTAGAAAATAAGTCTTCCCAACGGATCAGATCGTTTTACTTCATTAAATACTGGAGAGAAAAAAGTAGGAATCAGAATATCTAGTTCCTGGGTTTAAGGGGCAGCAGAGTGTCACAGAGAAAAGATTCAGAATTCCTGATAAAATTGCTAGCATGAGCAAACTATGAATTTGTGTTTCAACAGGCTAAAGTGAGTTGGAATCAGTGCTGGATTAAGGGACAGTCTCTGTTATTTCTAATGAGCCCATGGAAGAGGCAATGTTGCCCCTGAAAAACTCTGACGGTGGCACCCGAAGGTGGCACCGCTTCTTGGCGGTGCCACTGATCTGTCTTAGAAGAGTGAGATAGAGGATACAGCACAAAGAGACGTGACAGATCAGAGTGGAAGTAAATTCAGATAAAAGCTAAGTCACTGCTACAAGCCACGGGAAAGCCAGGCTGGCTTCTGCACGCAGCTGGAGACACTCACTGCTGCTGTAGCTACCTCAACCACCCCGAGTGCCAGCTGGCAGCAGTGATTTGGTGATGAGGAGGTGAGAGGGCTGATGTGTTGTTCTAAAGAACGGTTTTGTCTCCAGATATCTTGAGGAAGAGCAGGCTTGGGACCCCTAATGGTAAACCTGTGGTTTCACCTGGGTGAGATGTGGGTATGATGAGCGCTCAGAAATGTAAATAAGTTCTGACCTGGGCTCCCAAATGCCCTTCTGCTCCCTCCATCCCGCTGCCCCCCAGCCCGCAGGACTGGGAGAGGCAGCATCACCTCCAACACACCTCAGCTACGAATAAGGGGACGGCCACCAGCTCCAGGGCTAGCAGGTCCCTTCTCAAAGTCCCTGTTGCTTTCAGAGTGGCAGCTGGAGTGCTCCCCAGCCTCCTGTGCATTGGTAGGAACCTGGCCAGGTGGCACTCACCAGGCGATGCCAGCCTTGGGGCAGCCCCAGGTTTCCCTCCCTGGATTCTGCGCTTTCCAATGGCTGTGTTTTGAAATGCACGGAGATACATTCAGCTTGTGCACCAAGGCAGGTGGATACCATCGGGAATGCTGGCTGTGACGTGGTGTGTGTCTGTAGGGAGATGTGTTTATGTCCTAACTCATAGACTTAAAAACATATTTTTATATATTTATATATTATACCAATATAATAAATTTATATATTTATTATATTTATATATTATAGTTATATATATAGTTATATATATATAGCTGTAGGCAGATAGGATACACATATATGGGCTCTAGATGTGACACAGATTTTGCAACCCATGGCAGCCTCCTGTGTGGGCTCTGGCCTGGAGCAAATACTGAGCTGAGGGTCTGACTTGCTCTCCAACAAGAGTCTGCCCATGTTTGATGGGAGATCCTGGGAAAGTGATTAGAGGGTTTGGGTTTTTTTAAGGGATAATTCTTGATTCTTCCCTTGTAGAATGGTGGTTTAGACACCAGCCACTTTGCAGCCCTGAGAAATTCAGCAGAATTTCTGTTGACCTAAGGGTTCTGTGAACCATTACCTATGGCCCCTGCCCAGTCCTACCCAGGGGAGGGAGGTTTCCAAGCGGTTGCTCCAGGGTGGTGGGCATGGACTGAGCTGGGAAGGGGGTGAGGGAGGGTGGTACCCAAGGAGTGCAGTGAGTAACTAGACAGATGAGGATTTGGGGAGCACCAGCCCTGGGAAGCCGAGGTGGAGGCGGCTGTGTCCCCTCAGCGCTACAGCCGGTCCCCGAGCAGGTCTCCTCGTGGCAGCTGCTCTCCAGGAGCCGATACCTCCTGGGAACAGGCAGGACGCTGCCGTCCCCACCGGCGTGTTTTCCTCCTCATGGCTCAGGGCAGAAGCGGTGCTGGGTCCCTCTGCTCCTTTTCTCTGTTTCATCGCCGCAGGGAAACAACTGCTTTCTCTTAAACTCGCTCCGGGAGCCACGCTGCTCGCTGCCTCACCGGCCTCATGGGACACGGCCGCCTGTCCCGCGCTCCAGCACAGCTGCTCCTGCCTCTTCCAAGGCTTCCTTGCTTTTCGTTCCCTCGATACCTTTCTTTTCCCTCCCTACCTTTCTTTTCCCTCCCTATCTTTGCTTCCCTCCATGTTCTCTCTGGATGCGCTTGGAGCTGTGGGCAGGATCAGTCTGGCCGGGTGCAATGCCTGCAGCTGAGCAGGGAACCAAACCACCCTTGCAGGGAGGACGTGACCTGGTGCCTCCACACACCCTGGGCTGTTTGTCCAAGGGCTGGTTTGACCTGGAGCGCTCTGCACCATGGCCATGGCTTGTTCATGCAAGGTTCGAGCACCTGGAAACCCATGGAGATCTCTGTGGACAGGGGTATGGAGCTACCTCTCCTTGAAGCCAAAAACAACCAGGGCTTTGCTGCCCCTGCTCCTACAAACCTGCAGGTATTTGTGTCTGGGAAGGGTTCCGTTTTAGAAGCCAGTACTGCCGTGTCACATCTCATGCACTGGTGTCTGTTGGTCCTTGACTAGTGAAACCCTGGTGTGGAACCAGAATCGGGCTCTGGTTTCATCTGCCCCCGCTGTTCGACACCACTAATGACTTTGCGTGGCTCTTGTGGCTCTCACCCTCGGAGCTGAACGGGCTTCACTAACAGGCGATTCATGAACAGAGCCTCCCCAAGCAGCCTTCCCCCTCGGAGCCGCGAGGTGTCTTGCTTCGGGTGCCAGGATGAAGTTGCTGGTAGGGGCGCTCTGATGGACAGACACCCAGTTCCCTCAGGACCCCCCAAGCCCACGTCAGCCCCTTCCCTGCTGCTGCCCGCGGCTCTCCCAGCCCTGGAACCTGCCTCTGATGGGTCCGCTTCCTGCTGGCCAAGAGCTGTGTCTCCAGGAGGCTGCACTGGGAATGTGGTTGTGGCTCCGTGTTCGCTTCACTGCAGGTACCACAACCAGGATGCAGGAGCTGCGCCACAGGGAGGATATGGGACACTTGGAGGAGAGGAAACCCATCTTTACCTCATGAATAGTGAGGATTTCGATGGGGAAATTGCCTGCCTTTTCTTTTGAAACCCCACTAACAGTCAGTAGTCTGCACAAATACCCGCGGGGAAGGAACCTGCGCGCTGCCCATCCTGCTCCATGACTGCTTGTCTCAGCTCCTCTTCGAGGAAACGTAACCTTTTGCAAGGATACCTGTCAAAAGCACTTGAAATATTGACATAATGGGATGGGATGGGCCTTGTTCCTGGGCCCTAGTGCTTGTCTGTTAGGGCTAAAGATGTCCGTGAAAAGAGACTGAGATGCAGCAGAAACCCCTTTGGTAGCGTTGAGGTAACGGAGGGGTGAGCCAGGGCAGACCTTTTTTGCATGATACGCATGTGTAATCTGGAATCTTACTCCTTCCCCACTGCTTTTTTCAGTATTTTTTTTCTTTCTCCCGATTCTGTTCTTCACTACTCTGTTTCATGCCCAAAGCAAACTCTGCCTCGGTGGGAGGTGGGCAGCAGCTCTGCACGGGGGCGCAAAGATGTGTCCTGAAGGTTCCCTGTGCTCCCTGGGGACAATCACTCCTCCCCAGTATCCCCAGTGACAGGAATTATTTGCATTTCCTATGGGAATGTGCCTTTTTTTCTCAGCACACTTGGAAGCAGCCAAGACTTGGACGCAGACAAGTAGTGGAAGCAACGAAACCCCATAGAAATCCGCCACCGCCCCACCAGAGCCATCCCACCAACCAACAAACCTACTAAAGAAAAGTCCTTCAAACCAAACTCCATCTCTTTCTCTAAAATCCATGATTAAAACCTGGTACAAACAGGTGAATATAGATATATATATATATATTTTTAGTAGATGTAGTATTGTTTTTTTTTTCTCCTCTCTCTTTCTCATTATACAGCAAACATTGCAAATATAGAAATTTTCTCTGTACAATTGGATGACTTCAGTTTACAATGCAATGTGTCGTAAAACCTCTCAGTGAGTGAAAATGTGAACGAGCCTTCAACTGGGTAAAAGTCTAAACTGGAAGACTCCGTTTGCAAAAACAGCCCAAAGGATGGATCTCCTTCTGGTCTTTTTTTTTTTTTTTTTTTTTTTGGTTTTTGTTGCTGTTTTTGTTGCTGTTGATTTTGGAAGGGAAGGAAGGAAGAACACAAACTGTTCACAAAGAATCCACAAAATCACGGAGTAGGGACTCATGCAATGCAGTACTGGGAAATGCCAGACCTCAGCTCTCTGCCTGCTCTTTCACTTTCTTTTTATGCTTAATTTTTTCTTTATTTTTCTTTTTTTTAAAAAAAAAAAAGGAAACAAAATTTCACTCCACAGTTTGTTAGATTTTTAAAGTCTTTGTGTTCAAATTTGGTGTATGTCTCACCAGCGTGAGGCCATTTTAATATTTCATTTTATATATTATATAGAATATTTATAGATTTTCATAATTTGTTCTCTCTTTTATTTTTATCGATTCATTTATTTTTTTTTTTTTGTTTGCTTCAAAGACAGTCTGAATAAAAATAGCTGCTGCAGGTTTCTTTTGGTCCAGTTAGTGTGTTAAGTCACGAGTTGTTGTGAGGACTCAGGACTTTTGCTGGGCAGAGACGCCCTTCCAGTAGTCTAAGATGTCGTGAAGATCCTCGTCTTTGGCAAACTGGACCTTTTTGCGTAGGGCATGGCCGGCTGCCATGTACTCCTCCTCGTCTTTGTGCCGCTTGCGGTTGAGTTTGAAGCGCTCCCAGATGCTGTGCGATGGTTTGCAGGTGTACTCGGGGCTGGACGTGTAGCTCAGGTTGTGGTACTGGGGCGAGAGCTGGGAATAGGCCAGGTCTCTGGGACGAGGACGGGTGAGAGGCTCCAGGATGGAGGGTTTTCGCCCCGACATGCTGTCGTGCTGCTCCCCTTGGTGCGAGCCGGGGTACGAGTGCCGGTGCTCGCTGTACTGCCGGATCTTCTCCGCCTCTGCCCGCAGGATGGCCGCAGCCGGTGTCACAGTGAGGATGGTATCGGTGGTGGGGGACGTCTTCTCAATGTATTTGGCTTCTGATTTGTGGCCCGATCCCTCGGAGCGGTAGGACCTGGGGCTACGAATGGAGCCGCTGGAAGAGGTGCTGGAGCGCTTGGGGGCCGCCTCCATGCTGTGATGTCGCTGGAGCGGGTGGTTGTAGCTTTCCTTGTAGACGGGGGACAGGAATCCGTGCTTGCTGGGGATCTGCTCTGACAAGAGCACCAGCTGAGGCTCCGCAGTGGAGACCGCCCCTGATTTCACCCCTTGGAAGGAGGTGGACTCAGATTTCAAGGCATCGATGCAGTTGTTGATGATCTGGTTCACCTTGTCCACTTCCTTGGCAATGGTGGAGATCTCGGCCACAGAGCTCTGGGTGTCCGGCAAGGAGAGCTCACAGTCTCGCCTCTCGGGCTGCTCGCCCGTCCTCACCTCCATGTAGTTGCCCTTGGTGGCCTTGGGGGTCTCGCTGCTGTCGATCAGCTTGTACTGCTCAACCTCTCCAGCAGAAGGCAGGTAGGGGATGCGGGTCACTGTTTCCCCACCCAGCATCTGTCCTTGGGACAGCTGGGTGATGCTGGTGGTCTCCATTTCTGGCCCGTATTTCAGCTCAATGATGGTCTTCTTCATGCTTCCAGGGGCTTTTTTGTGCTTCTCCTCCTGCTGGCGCCTCTTCCGGAGACAGTAATACACAACGCCTAGGACAATTACCATGCCAAAGAGACAGCCCAAGATTGTCATGATATAATGGGTGGCAGTGGAAGGGGTGGGCACTGGCTCCTTGCGGTTGGGTCTGGTGGGCGTGATGGTGACGCAGGTGTGGTTGTACTTGGAGTATTGGTGGACTGAGACCACACAGTAGGTGTAATCTCTTTGTGCTACTAGGTTGCTCACGGTGATGTTCTCCTCCTTCTTCCTGAGCTTGGTGATCATGGAGGAGAAGCCGTTTTCGAACTGGGAGAGGATGTACATCTTGCTGAAGGGGTAGGGGATCTGCACGGTGAGGACGGCTGAATTGTGGTTGAGATGCTTCACCTGGATGTTGGGGCGCACCTCCGTCTCACCGACGGGCGTGAAGAAGGAGAACTGCGGGGTGGTGCCATCGCCAGAGGAGCACTCCTCCTCGGAGCACGGGCTTTCGGAGGGCGCCGTGGTCACTTGGTACCTGGGAGGGATAAAACGAGGGATCACAGTGTAGGAGCCGCCGGTGCACAGGGAAGAGAGCATGCTCAGAGCATTGCGATAGCCAGTCCGGCCTTGGCCTAACAAGTAGTAGCCGGTGTAGTCTGGTGGGGAGTCGCACTGCATCCGGTCGTACGTGCGCGTCATGTTGGTGAAAGCCTCCAGCCATTGCAGGAAGCCGAGGAGCTCGCAGGAGCAGTAAAAGGGGTTGCTGTAGAGTTCACAGACAGAGAGCTTGTTTAGGCCCCGGAACGTGTTGCTGTCGAGTCTCTGGATCCTGTTCATGGACAGGTCAATGTTCACTATGTTGGGGCACTCCCAGAAGGCATTGGGGGTGACAGACTCGATGAGGTTGGCCTGGAGATAGAGGTACTCCAGCTTCCCCAGGCCCCGGAGGATGCCCTCGGTGAGGTTCCTCAGGCGGTTGTAACCCAGCTGCAGCACCTGGAGGTTGAACTGTCCTGAAAAGGCACCGTCCTCGATGTAGGAGATCTCGTTCTTTGTCAGGTTGAGGTATGTCAGGTTGCCGAAGCGGCTGAGCGAGGCGTACTGCACGCTCTTGATCTTGTTGTCGTTCAGCCGCAAGTCCACGATGGTGCTGTTGATTTGCTGGGGGATGGACTCGTAGGGGGGCTGGTTTTGGCTGCAGATGGCCAGCCAGACGAAACCCTTGTCCCCCTCGATGAGCCAGCAGTCTGCCCGCACGCCGCCGGTGTGCAGGAGAGACACGGCTGCCACGCACATGCACAGGGCTGACGTTGCGGCCCACCGGCGACCTGCCATCTGGAAGGGTGGCACGGAGAAGGGCTTCCCTGGTCTGCTGGAAGTGGGGAGCGGGGTGGGGGCTCGGGAGGATGTGGGTTAGTGTTTCTTGGGCAGCTTCGCTCTCCTCTCCCTTCTCCTCATGGCAGGGAAGTGTCTGTGGCGGAAGGGGACCTCGGCGGGCAGCCACGGGCCGGGCGCTCCTACCAAGGCCTGGGTGGCTGAGGGTGGTCCTGCATCACCAGGCCTGTGGCCTCTGGCAGGGGAAGTCATGAAGTTGGGTGCTTGTGCCGAGGAGTCTCTCTGGCTCAGAGACAAGCCTTACGCTCACTTTTTACAGTACATCTCCGTGTTTTCTTTTTGCTGCCCATCGCGACGCTGGGCTCCATCTCCATTTGCCTCTGGATCTGGCCGTCCGAGCCTCGTCACTTGGTTTACCTGCACAAAACAAAAGCACAGACTAAATACAAAGAGGACACAGCAAACGTTTAGAGGTATTAGAGTTGCTGTTGGGTGCCAAGTTGTGCCCAAGTACCCTTTTAATGTTCTTAATGTTTCTTTCTAAAGCTGACTTCAACCTTTCCAGGAGCCTTTGGTTAGTCTGAGCACAGACACTCATGTTTGACAGCACCCCAGCTGCTCATTCACTGTGGAGGCCGTTTTGAGCACTTTGTCCAGTGTCGTGTTATTGGCAGTTGTGAGGGTAATGCACATCCAGGGCACAATTTGTCTGCCCTATTTAGGTGTCTCCCTTAGGAGGAGAGGATTGATGCCCCAGAAGTGTCTGTTCCTCTCCACTGATGGCAAACGAAGCCTAGACAAGTTGCTCTGATGTTGGTTTGGCACTGCAGAGTTTTGCTGAGGGGAATCCTGCCTTGTGCTGATGTGCATAGCAATGGGGCCCACAGAAGTGGGTGATCATAAGGACACCAGGGAGGTGATCGAGGACTTTCAAACTGCATTGCTGCATTATATCTGTGATAAAGCCCAGCAGCATGTGCCTATGCAGTGGGTAGTGGTTTCAGGACACTGTTTAATCACAAAACATGCAAACTCAGTTGTCCAGCATCGGATTTCCTTTTCTGTCATGAGCACTTACTTCCTGTCCTTGGGACTTGGCTCTCCATCCTGAGTGTGCAGGAGCAGAGGCAGGGAGGGCTCCCAACATTTCAATGGTTTAATATGAGTGTTTGCAGAAAAGAGGACAATATCTTCTCTCCCCATCCAGAAACAGCCCAGTTGAAAAACCAGGAGGAGTCTTCCCTAGTCAGAAACCCTTGAGGAAAGAAATCTCTGGGTCTGCCAGAAGCCTCACTTGCTATAGAAAACCACTTTAATTCCTCTTTTATTGTTTCTATTAAACATAGCAATGTGCCTACAGAAGTGGACGATGATAAGGACACCATGGAAGTGATCAAGGACTTTCAAATTGCTGAAGGTTTCTATTAAACCTTTCATGTTTTTTGACTAAATATAAATATTTTTGGACAGCACTTCCACTTTCTCTAATAATATCTTAGGGAAAGGCAAAAGTGGTGAGGAGGGAACTGCATGGTCTTCAGCATCTTTTGAGTTTTGTTTTTCAGGAAGAAGTTGAGAGTATCACCTCAGACATCTCAACTGCTGAAGAGCCTCTGGGTCAGTAGTGAGCGATGCAATGAGGCATCGTGGATGAGATGGAGCTACTCACAGATGGGGAAGCAATGTCATGGACTACCTAGACAATATTTGGCATTGTAGGATTGGGAGTGATGTATGGTTGTCTTCCTTGCACCAAAGCAGATTATGGGAAGCCATGACGATGCCACCATCACTCCTAGAAAACACAACTAGTAAGTACTGGATGTTTCTTGGGCATCCATAAAGGAATTGGAGTTATGACTTACCTTTGAATTGCCTTTCACTAGATCTATGTAATCTTGTAAATCCAGAAGTTGGATTTACAAGTGGTATCCAAACCACTTCATGGTACCCAGGCAATGAAGGGACAGGGTGATGCACGCTGGCATGCAAAGCTCATTGCCAAGAGGCAGAAGACACTACACCCTGGCCCTCATCCTGGAGAAACCAGGGCCTTCTTTTCCACCCACGAACACCAGGACATGAAGCAGGCCATGTTGCACTGCAGAGACCTGTTAACCATTCACAGTTTATACCTCTGTAAACAGACCAGTAATAACGAGCAGTGACACAGTTCATTTGTTCTTTCATTTGAGTCCATTCCCTGGTGGCACAGTTGGGTTTACATTACATGAATAACAAGTTCTCATCCCACGTCAGCTCTCCGACACGAGGCTCTCCTGCCACTCTGTCCTCCAGCCACTGCCCCAGCAGCTACAAGGTAGAAGTGAGGTCAGTGCAGGAAACCAGACACCCCTACAAGGGCAGGATTTGGGGTATACCCTTTTTGAGAACTGTTCTGTCTGCGGCAGGTGTGCAGAGGGGTGTGGGTGAGATGCACTAGCTTGACTTTCTCAGGAGATAATGTGTCTGTGAGGGCTCTACTTGCAGGTCTCTGCCTGTTGAGTTTTTTCTCTTGCTTCAGCTACATTTAGCAGAAAGCTCAGAGAAATCAGGTTTTTAAGACTTTATTAGAAGTGGGAGTCTGGGTAGAGGAGATGATATTGAGGGCAAGGCAGATGCATCTCAGGGCTCATTCTTCCTCGAGGTAGAAAATTGGTCTTTGGCCTGTTTTCACCCTGCTATTCCAATTAAAACCCTCGTACCACCACACTGGCAATGATGTTGTGAGTAATACTCATCTCTGGGGCCAGCTACGTGCCACACTGGTAAGAGCACATTGGAAGGGTATGTTGTCCTCCTGTTGGTACTCTGCACATGTGCAGCCGAGTTTTGAAGCCAGCGCGGGAGGGAGGAGGGATCTTGCTCCTGGGGCACTGCTCCTGGGGGTGGCTGCCTCCTTGCTCCTTGCCCAGCTGATGGATACATAGGGCTGGGCTGAGTGCTGTCTGCTGCCACATGCCACTGGGCAAAGTAATTAACCTCTCCACTCTCCTCTCCAATGCTGTGAGACAATGATACTGCTCACCAGGAGTATGAGAGACTGAATCAAAGTGTCCTGAGCTCCCCTTGTTGAGGCTGAAAACCGCAGAGGATGTTTTGTGCTACCCCATCCCATCATGAGGTGGGTGGGCTCCGGATTTTCCTGCTCTTCTCTGCCACAGGGCCAGCCAGTCTGCAGCTTCTCACACTAAAGGCATGGGAAAAGGGTAAGTTGACAGTACTGGCCTGCAGAGCAGTCATCTAGGGGTTGTTCCAGTTGTATCCTCAGCATGGCATGGAGGGTGCTCTTCTTGCCTACCGTCCCCATAGACCTCTCCCTTAGTACAACCATCTCCTTGCTTTGGGCTTATGGACTGAGAAGGCCTCCTGCAGCAGAGAGCGCCAGGTCGAACTGAGACAACACAAGCAGTGATGAGTGATGCATTTTGGCACCTTCTCTTCTGTAGACCATCCCATGAGCCAAGAGTAGAGACAGATCCTCCAGAGACCTTGCAAGGCGAATCCCCTCTCCTAGCACCCACATGCTTCCTGGTCTAATTGGAGGAGTCTGGGGTGAGGAAGAGACTGTAAATGACTCAAAGATGTTCAATAAGGTTCCTGCTGTGTGTTTTCTCTGCTCTCCTGTACGCTGCCTATCAGACAAGTCCTTTCCAACAACAGAAAGGAGAATAGGCATTTTATCAGCAGCCTGAGTTTAATTTCAGCTCATTAAAGCAAGCAATTTGCTGGTTTATTTGCTTTGCAAAGTGTGAATAAAATGACAGCATTAAGGAGATGCAAGCATGGAAAGAGGGGCTAATCTCCCTTTTTATTAGATTGCCAGGACATGACTGGGGAGCGGAGAAGTGGGTCTTGTTGCTTTGCGCGGAAAAGATAATTGTTCATCTTGTTGGCTGCGGAAAGGCTCCTTCCCAGCATGGCAGCAACGCAAGAGCACGTGGGTGAGCACTCCAGTCTCGGCCAGGGCTGAGCAGCCTGCGAGGCAGGAGCGGAGCGGGGGCACTGTCAGAGGTTCCTGGATAATATCCTCTTAACAACAGAAAAGAGAGATTCAGAATTTTCTCTTCCTTCCCTTTTCTACTTTCTACTGCTCCTCTAACCTACTTTTTATGTCTGTATCTATCTACTCTGAAATCTTGGGCTTAATTTTTGCAGGTTACAAATAGAGCAGCAGGCTGAGGAGCCTTTTTTTCCCCCCAGTTTTCTGATTTTGGGATATTCACCCTGCTAGAAGGTAGGAGCAGCCCTCCTGCCTCTTTCCTGCCGTGGTCAGAGCAGAGATTTTTCTTCTGCCTGGAGAAAATCCAGTAAGAGAAACTAGAATTTTTACCAACTTGCCTAAATAAGTCCTCTTTGCCCAACTGTAGTGGTTTCATTCTTCCTGTATCCCAGTTACACAGTACTTTTCCAATTCTCCAGCCTCCCACAGACCTTCCTAGGAAAACCTGGGAACAAGCCACCTACTTCTCTAATGTAAAAGACATGACCAGGAAAGTGGAAACTCTGGGTTCTTCTTCACTGATTTAGAAGGAAGCAAAAGAGAGGCATGAAACCAGTGTGAAATAACAGCAGTTATTCACATTATTGACACGAGGGATTCAGTCTAGCCTGGATCTTGAACTCTGGCTGCATGTTGTCAGTGACAACATTCCATGTTTGCGAGGGTGCAATGGTCTCCATCTGACACTGACCCCCGCCCCCATCTTGCAGGAAATATCCATCCTTGCAGGAGTTACCTACACACTGTGGTTATTTCCCTTCCCTTTTTCTTCACAGGCAAAGAGGAGCCCCCGGGATTTTGAGATGTGCCTGAGGCCACAGCCTGGACTGGTTGGAGAGCATCAAATGCATCGTGGCCGAGATCCTACAGCGATGCGTGAGGAAAGGAAAAGACAAAGCCAAGGCTCCCTAAACCAGTGTGGGCTGTCAAGTTTTTGCTTCCACCTCGCAACTAATGGCATCTCTGTAAATTAAACCAGAGCAGCAGCTGCAAGGAAGCAAACAAAGCGGCCAGCGGGCTGGGGAAGTAAAGCAAGCCGAGTAGCACATATAATAATATGCTATCCTGGCACTCAATCCCTAATTTTGTTATTCTACTGAACGAGTTATTTCAAATTGTGGATTAGATTTACTGAGTGAAGGCAAGGAACCAGATTAGTGTGTGTTTGTGCATATACCCACATACACACAACAGGGCTCCTCTCCTTGGCATTTCTGTATCTCCATACTTTGTTCTCCACAGTTGCTCCATCTCCATCTGGCCATGTTTCTGCTTTCATAGCTGCCCGGGTCATTTTATCAATAAGAGAAGGAGCCCCAGTACACAGAGCACCCAGCAAAATGGGAATGATACATTACAAATGATAAATATTTAATCACACAAAGAGTTGGGGAAGGAAAATTTGGCTAACAGGCAACAAATGTTACAATGAACCTTGGCTCTTCATTATGTGTAAAATAATCTGAGGAGACAGCTCTAAGATGGCAGAGAAAACATTCATTAGTGATGAAGTTTCCCCTAAATGGCTTAACGTCCATTCCGTATATGTCAGGTGCGGAAAGAACGCTTCCAGGCAGGTTTTCCTGCTCATTCATATTCCTGGCATTCATTACATGCCTCCTGCTGGGTGATATTGGTTAGCATCCTTACCATGCTGTATAATAAAGATGCCTAGGCCCATAAAATTCAAGTTCTTTCCCCATCCAGACACCCCAGCACTAATATTCCCTGCACAGATAGGGTTTAGAGAGCATTTTGCACATGCCAACTTTATCCCCAAGTGCTTTGCAGTGCTAGATAATACAGTTCTCCAGTCAGCTCCCCGCTCTCTCTTGCTATTATTCATTATTTAAGAAAAATATACAAGGGTGAAGAGATAAGTTTTCCATTGTGGTTTGCGGAGAAATGAAGAGGGAATGAATTGGAGAGGTGAAGAGGAGCTGAGAAGGAAGGGCCCAGCATCACATGCAGGGTAGATTTTCCTGAGACCTGGGAGATGGGGAAGAGATCGATTTTCTAGGATAGCTCTGGAGAAATCAGCATAAATCCCGTGCTTGGTCTCTCTACAAATACAAGGGAGATGGACAGATGCAGTCATGTTCATGGGTTCTGTGTGGCCCAAGACCAGTGTTTCTCTCCCCAGATTGTTCCTATCAAGGGATATTTGGGGATTCTGACCTGCAGCTTATTGTCAAGATCCTGAGCAGACTACTCCTCCCGCATCAACCTGAGCAGTTTTCCACCAAAATGTTTAATTTGGGACCAGGTTAGCTGTACGCTGCAGGTACTGTGGTGTCTAATAACTCCAGGTGAAAGGTCTCCAACTTCTCCCACTGACCAGGCTAAGACCAACACTGCAATCTGGTAATGTGCAAAATTAACCTGTTTGCATGAATATTTTGGGAACCTTTTTGTTCTTTGGGAAAATAAATTCTGAGTTAAAATGACAAGATTTTCAAGACAGGTCAGCTCTTGGGATTTCAGCAAATACAGATATCCTGCTTTTCACTCAGCTGCAGTCTGAAGTCATTTACATCTACCTCAGCCTCCTTGCTTCCAGGATCTATTGAGATGACAGCCCCTATCTCGTACTGCTGAGGGCCACCGAGCAAAATCCTCTGCTGAGTTTAAGTAAATGCATAAATGATCTTCCTGGTGAACAACCTCATAAGCCCAGCTGGTTACCTGTGCATTAAGCCAGTCTTCTGAAATACCAGCATGGGCAGCGAAAATGTCAGCTCGAGCTCGTGACAGTGCAGTGAGCCCTCAAATAACCACAGAGCACAATTAGAGGGGCAGAGTTAGAGGAAGGCGAGGAGGTAAAAGACTATAGTAGGCCGAGTACGAAGAGCACTAGTCAGGTAGAACAGTTGCAATAAGAAAGTGTGTTTCCATGGGAGAGAGTTCCTATAATCTTTCCTTGATGGAGTCTTTTTCTTGGAAAACAACCAACCTGAATAGCAGCTTCATTAGGAGATAGTTATGCTGCAGTTGTACTGGCGGAAGCGGAGTTCTGGTATGGGAGCAGGACTCCCACTTTTCTCCCTTGTAAATAAAGTGCTGGAGATCAAAGTGTTCTTTCCCTGTGTTTTTCCAGCACGGATACAATGGACGAGCTAGCCCTGTGTGGGGAGGCAAAGCTGCTGGTGTTCCTGCTTACTGACAGAAGCTGAACTGCGCCTCGTCCCTGCATTGTCATCCTTCCTCAGATCTTTGCTGTTATTTGAAAGAGGGCTTTCTTGCTTTCATTTGTTAATTTTTCTTTTTTCCAGGAGGCCTGCATAACCCTTTGTATCCCAGATGAGAAAATCCGCTTAATCAGAATGAAATCTGGTGATGGAGCCGTTAAATGGCTAGGTGCGTTAGAAAACGCACTGAGGTGGGTTTTAGCAGCACAGTTGCCCTTAGTGTTTCCATGAAGTTTTTCTTGTTCTAATGCTTCTCAAGATCATATTTTCTAAAGGGACTCACTGTCCCTCTTTGGCTTTTAAGGGGCTTTGGCAGTGACTAGCTCAGCCCCAGTGTCCAGGTTGACTGGACTGCTGGCTGTTGGCAGATGAAGGAGGAAACAGCACATGAAACAGTTTAGGACAACCTGCCCTGACCCCGCTGGGCAAAAGGCAGTTACCGATCTCCATTTGCAAACATCTTTGCAACTGTACTCTATGGATGTGTGGTAAGCAAGCACCTCTGCTCCTCTCCTACTAACTTACTCACCTTTGGAGCTGGTCCTACTTCTCCTGTTGCTGCTGGAGAAGATCTAGGGAAATATATTCCGATCTAAGTTATTCCGTAGTTTCATGATCTACCTTTTCTGCTCTGGAAGGTCTCTTCTAAAGGGCTGACCCCACAGGCTGCCCGTTTCTGTGACAGTCGTGCCTGGACATAGTGATATCTGTCAAGTCCCAGTGCCCCCTGCTCTAATTTTAGCTCAGTGCTGCAGGCTGTCTTGGCATGGGCCAAGAGCAGGTTAATGATCATCTGGGCAGGTTTCCAAAACCAATGTAATGTTTATTCTGGATAAGTGTTGCAGAGGAAATCAAGCACGACCATTTTTCATGCTCAGCTTACCAGGTACGCCCCAGTCCTGCACAGGGCTCTACGGGGCAAACTCAGCTGCTCAGTTCTCAGGGGAAGGAGCCTCCTTCTCCTCTGCTAGGTCAAGACAGGTCTGCTAAAACACCCTACCTACGTCCTGATCTCCTGACCCTAACATATGCTGTATTCCTAGAGGAAAACACTTCAAAAGGCTGCGTCTACAGCTGTGGAAATTTGCCTTCTTTCCCCAAAATTTCACAGGACGTGCTCCCCAAATGGCCCCTTTGGCCATAATGACTAGAAAACTGCACATAGATTCTGGGTACAACTGCTCTGCAATAGTCCATGTCTCCAAAGTACATTTATCAGATATTTGCAATTGAACGTTCATGTGCACTGGGTCTGATTATAGGCTTGAATTGATGAGGAACAGGAAAGGGTGGAATGGCTTAGAGGCCTGGTATTGCCAGCCATACAGATGACTCTGGGTGAGATGATAGCTAAAAGCATTTAGCAAGTTCATCTGTAATGCTGTTGGGGGCAAAGGGTAAAGCTTTCTGACTGGAGAGCAGAGTCTGAGTGTGTAACAGCCCTCCAACTTGCGCTGAACAGAAAGCAACAGCTCCACCCCATGAGCAGCTTGGTCTGTTGGCCCCATGAAGGGTATCAGCCCCTGCTGATGACGGGCTGGATCTCGGTGCTCCTGGCCTGTATTCAGCTTGGTGCAGGGGTGCAAGGGTAAAGGGTTTGGTTATGAGCTGACATGGGATATGCTTTGGGTGGGAAATGCCTCCTTCTAGCAATGTACTGTCATGGATGCAGTCTGCAGCAGAGCCCTTGCTGCTTCCCTAGGAATATGGAAGAAATTGTATGGACGGCAAAGTGTTTTCTGAGCGATACATAAGATGCCGGAATTGGTTTTGCAGTCAATAGATTTGCTGTAACCTGCCAACTTCTCAGGCAGGCACTAAGAAACATCGTGAGAACATCTATTTAACAGGTCTTTGGGGAGCACCGGGGGTGAGCTTCCTCCTAGCTGCAATGGTCAGGGAGATGTCTGGGCAGCCAGATGGCCATATTCGTGTGGAACTCATATTAATATTTTATCTGATTGTATTTACAGCATGGTTAATATGTCTCCTACATTCCTGACCAGGTATCTTTATTATGTTAAATCTAAACAGAAAAAAAAACAGCTGCAGGTTTTCCCTAAGGCCAGTCAATTCCCCTGCCCTTCTCCATGCTGCTGAGTGCCCGTGTCCTCGTGAGGATGTGCAGAGCCTTCCTGTGCTCCCAAAGACCATCCAGCTGCTACAGACAGTGTGAGCAACTGATGGATGTCCTTGAGGCCTAAAACCCGATCACCTTCCCCCAAAATATGTGGGTAGAAGCAAAAAAGCTCGGAAAAATGGGTTGGTGGGGACAAGGGTGCAGAGTGTAGGACAGGCTGGTGTCTCCTAACACCTGGCCCTAGGCTGCCTTCTTGAACAGCTTTGGTTCCCTGCCACTTCTGTGGCATCAGAAAAGACCTGGGAGGCGGCAAGGCTAAATTTGGAGAGTCCAAGAGAGTCGAGATGGGGAGACGTGCCAGGATTGGGATTGCCTGTCCCTTTCATAACCATTCCATATGGAGGTTGCCCAAGTTGAAAAAACAAGTGAACCCAGCACACCCACCCTCTCTGGAGAAATTGAGTTTATCGTTAATAATCTACTGCTAAAAGGGTAACATCTGTTTTGGACAAACTGTAATGAGATTTAAACCCCAGGTGGAGGGAGGACTTCACAGTAATAAATGACTTTCTGTATGTCTAAATAGTTTTAATTTTTTTTCTGGCAGAAATAGCTGCTTTTCACCTCAGGCTTCTTTTTGCCAGCTCTTTTTGTTTAATGATTGCTATTAATTTCCAGGGTGGCAGATGGATTCTAGCCTGGTGTAGTCTGAAATAAGGAAAAACAGCCCGTGAAGGTGTGAGCTTGCCATGAATATGTGCATGGGTCACACGCGTTCCTGTGGGATGCCACGTGTGGGTGTTGTCTGCTTTTCCAGGGAATTCTTGCTCCTTGGTAGCTACTGCAGGATGCGCGAGTGTCTTTTTGCCTTGGCTAGGAAACACAATCAACTTTCTTGGTCATTCTCAGTAGTGCTGCCAGTTTAGACCTTGATTCAGCAAAGCTGCTGATTTAAGCAAGGCTTTGGGAGGAATTCAAAGGAGCACTTAAATGCGTTGCTAAATCCAAGCTGAAGTAAGCTGGAGAGCAGCTCAGCAGCAGGAGGTCGGTCCAGCTCCGTCCCCGGGGCATGGAAAGGAGCTCCCTGCCTTGGCCGGGTGATGTTGTGCTTTGGGGACAGGGAGTCCTCCTTGGACTACATTAAGTATTTTTCCTATTTTTTTCCCTAAGCTTTGGGGATTTCTATGTACGAGTGTGAGATGCTCTAAGCAGGCATCGTTCTCCATCCTCTGCACATGGAAACAAGCTGGTGAATCGGGTGGTTCCTGCTCCATGCAACTTGTGCCCCAAAGAGTGGGGGGTTCCAGGCAGGTGTGAGGCTGCAGGGTGGCCAGGTGAGGAATCGGGAGTCCAGACACGAGGCTGTTTGACAGGCGGCCGCGGGGCAGCGCCCTGCGGCCAGGCAGGCGGCCCTGGCATCGCAGCGTGGGGACAGGAGGGCGGATTGCTGCAGCCTGGGACCGGGTGAGCCCCGGCTCCGAGGAAGGGGGTAGAGATAGAAAGTGCAGCATCTCAGGTGATGCAGATAATCTCCTTTAATCCCGTGCTCAAAATAACCCAAAGTCAAGTAAAGGAGGGATTATACGCCCTAAGCCACTGTTATTACCCGGGTGTAACAGACGTAGGTGGCCTCTGAAGGGCTGCTGAGGAGGAAGAGGAGGTGCAGCAGATATTGGCCTGCTGGAAATGCCTCCCTAAGGGAGATGGCAGAGGCAGCTGGGTCGGGCTGGGATTGCTCCGGGATGGACCAGGCCAGGGGACATCCAGGTGAGGAGCTGGTCTTGAGCACGTACAGCAGTAGGAATAAAGACCCAGACACCCACCCATCACCCTAGCATGACATTTATTCTTCTCACAGAATCCAGAACACTTTATACCAATTAATTATCTTAATGGGAAGGGGGAAAAAAAAAGCAACTATTATCAAACCCATTTTACAGATGAGAAACCGATCCACCCAGGAGGATGGCCAGGGCTGGAGTGAGGTGGTTGAGCTCCAGGGTGTCCTGCTGCCCCGGCACCTTCTGTCCTTCTGACAGACCCGTTCCCACTGCCTCTCCGTGCAGACCTGCCAGGGATGGGGGAGGCTCACGGCAGCCGTGGGCTCCTTTTGGGCTGAAGGCATGTCCTACCCTTCGCCAAAAAAACACCCCGAGGCTTGAACACTGTTCAGATGCCAGAGAAAAGTGAACTGCGGAGCCCTATTCATCAGCTCGCTGCACTTCTGGTGATGCCCGGGAGATAGCAGCCACGCAGAGATGCCGTGGAGCGGGGATTGTGATGGGAGGGAGCAGAGCGTGTTCATTTTAATGAGCTTGTCCCTGCCTAAAGGAGAGAGAAAGCGAGAGAGGCCAACCCGGTTTAATAAACTCCAGCATGCGGATTTAATCAGATGGATCATTGTTCCCCGGCACAGGGATGAATATATTAAAAAAATGATTCAAACTTTTCCCCTTTGTTTTTCATTTGTATTATGTGCTCTGGTGTGATAAAACATCCTGGGGCCAACACGCAAGGCAATAAAAGAGACTGTGAAGGAGAGCAAGGTGTTCATCTCCTGCGAGCAAGCCTCGAGCCTCAGGGGGAGAGAGGCTGCTCAAAGAGCAGGGCACAAAGCGAGAGGCTGCGGTGCCCTCAGCCCCTTCCCAAAGACCCTAGGAAGACGTGGATGTGGGGCCCTGAGCTGTGGGGCTGCTCCTTGTCAGGCCTTTAGCAGCCCAGCAAGGTTATAAGTTGAGTTATAAATAAGGGGGTAGAAGTGCAGGGCTATAGGATGTCCCAGGTCAAACCTGGAGACTGGTGGCCCTCGCTTAGCTCTGGAAAATCCAGTCCTCATGGTCTATGCCCATGTTTCGGTGCCAGGAGGATGCGTCTGGGCAGGGGGAGCATGCGCCAGCCAGCCCCTCTCTCTGCAGGGTGCCAGCTAGGAGACCTGCTTGTAATATTTTGGACTTAGGTTGCTCTTGGCTTCTAGGGAATGGTGTAACAACATGCATTTCTGCTGGTTCCTCTCTTCTGCCTTTGCAGGGGTCACTCTCTTACCAATGCTTTAGCATAGTAAAGAGCAAAACGAGTTTGCAGACAGCGTCGGGGAGAGGTGGGATGTGTGTATGGGCCTCTGGGTGCACAGACCCACATGTGCATGTCCTTGTGGTGAGTTTTGTGCATACGCGGGCTGCAGCGCTGGGGTCCGTGACGCTGTCTACAACATGCACTGGTGCTGCTGGCAAAGCCTTGGGCCCTGAGCAGTACACAGCCACGTGCACATAAAGCGCATCCATAGGTGTGAGGATGCAGCTCAGCTGGAGCCTGCGTAAGGCACAGCTCTGGGCTTGCAAATATCTTGCTGCGTGGGTGCGAATAAAGCCAGCTTAGGCTAAATAGTCTTTTGTGTAAATCCAGGATAGCCCACCTGGACTTGGAGGGATTCCAAGAAAACTCCTCTGCCTTCCCCTGCCCGGAGGTACCAGCTCCTCGGCACAGGCTCAGCCTCTCCAGCCCTTGCCCACTCATCTGGGACCCTAGCAGGGATCGCCCCCATCCCCACCACAATCCAGCTGAAGGAAATTGGGTTTAATCCACATCATATTTTCCTCTGCTCTTGGAAATGACCTGGTGGCAAGGCTGTGCTTCCCCCAGGCAGGACCCTGCCTGGCACCGTTCAGCACAGACCGTGAGCGCGCGGGCTACGGTGGTGCATAGGCAAGCGAGGTAATCGCCTTGCTCTGGAAAGACTGTTCCAAATTGTGTCATTGACCTGTCCGATAAAAAGTCACTTACGGTATTGGCTATTAAATATTTTAAAGTCTGGCTTCTAACACACCCATATATTACTGCCTCATTGCTTTATCCATTACCGCTCGTGAACACTAATAAATAATCGTATTTTCTTTCCTCCTGTTGTTTAAGCAGTCATTAATTGTGGTTTATATGCTGTCTTTGTGTGTGTATGTACAATAGCTTCTTCATATTTCTTTGATTAACGGTGATTGATCGCACATTTTAAAATCAATTAAAATTTTCAGCGCTAAAAGGTGCAGTCTTTAGCAGTAATGCTCCAAGACATTGCCATTTATAGCAGAGCTGTTATAGTGCTGGGATCCATTAGTGTGGCATCTTTATTGTCCACATCTATGCAAAAATATGTGCACGTATGAGTGTGCATGTGTCTGTGTCTTCTTTACAGATGAGTTACAGTGAATTTTATGGCTGGAAAAGGGTGTATTACAGGGAAAGGGACTTGGCTACTTGGCCATTGCGCTAGGCCAGCTGCCTCCATGTCCAGCTGGGCGCTGCTGGTGCCCAAGTGCAGGCGCGAAAGCAAATGCTGAGTCCCAAGACCTGCAATTTCCCTGCATTCTGCCTCAATTTCCTAATTTGCAAAGAGTTGCTGACTGCTGATATCCTGGTGCCACAGAGAGGGATGTTGGCCTCTCCGCTTTGCTCTTTCGGTGCATGTGTGTGTGTGTCTGTGCATCGACGGGTGGGTATATGGGGGCACAGGGATTTTGGTGGAGACATATGTTTGTTTGCCCATATTATATCAATCCTCAGCTCCCGTCTCTGCATCTCTCATTGCTGCTGTGCTGGGATCGTGTCTATGAGAGCAGGAGGAGATGAACGTGGAAGCACCACTCTTCCTGCCCCCTGCCTTCCCTCCAGTTGCCTTGTTCTCTTGCAAGCCAGGACCTCTCTGCCTGCCCAGCTCTTCCTAGTCTGGACGTGGCATTTGGAGTGCAGGAGCTTTTGTGCAGGTGCTCACAGGGAGCAAAAATCACCAAGGAGCCCGTGGCAAACTGGGTCTTTTTAGCTGATCCCCTGCTTGTCCCTCCAGCATCCCGGACATCTGCCTGCTGCAGCCAGCAGGGCCCTCCCAGCCATCTGCCAGCTCGGGCAGAGGATTCCTGTGTGCGAAGCTGCTCCAAGACATTTGTCCCCCACCGTTCCGAGCTGCACGAGGCGTAGAAAGCCTCGATGTCCCCAGTACAGCTGCGGGGAGCTCCCGTTCGGGGAAATCACCCGTCTTGTTAAATGATAGGGGGACCATTAGTGTAAGCCCTGGAATGGGATCATTCTGCTGTATTAACTCTCCCCCTTGCATCGATGTTAATGAAATAAAGAAATATGATGGTTCCGGACTTTTAAACTTCTTACAGCTTGATTTGCATAATGGCCACTGCTACCCTGAACAGGAACTGATCTGTCGAAAAATATTGTTCCAGTCCTCTATCACTCTGCTCAATGGGAGGCACAGATTGGTCCACGGGGGCTGTTTTTTGCTGATAGAATGGCATTTGCCTAGTGCAGAACATAAAAAGCTGAAATTAGGACTCTATCCAATATGGTAAAAAAGAAATTGGTTAAAAGTTATAGATCAGTAACTGTTAACATGGCTATTTCTTTAGACTGATCGTGTTTACTGCTGCTGGTTTCGATGTTCCCGTGTTATGGGGATGCAGGGTAAAGGGCCTCTGCATCCTCCATCAGGGGAGCGGGTGCTGCTGGTCGTGGCAGGGCTTTCCTGAAGAAACGGTGTCGGGAAGAGCTCAGAGGAGCAGCTCTGTCATGGAGGTTTGTCCCCCCTCTCTCCAGGGTTGTGTCCAGCCCCTGGTGTCACCCTCATCTCTGTCCTCCTGCGCAACTCTCAGCTGTGAGCAGCATGAGGGCACCAAGAGCAGACGCAAGAGGTAGGTAACTTCTTGCTCCCCAGTGTCCTAGATTTCTGCTCCTCGATGCTCTAGATCAACACTCCATGATGCCCTGGATCTCCACTCCCTGACTCCAAGACTCCACTTCTCCATGCTCTAGATTTCCGCTCCTCCATGCCCTAGATCTCCACACCTTGATTACCTAGATCTCTCCATGCCCTAGATTTCCACTCCACAGTGCTCTAGATCAACCTTCCTTGATAGACTAGGGGTCTGCCTGCAGCAAAACACTGTCTTTCTCAGCAGACGATTACTGAGGCATTCCTGGCTTTTTGAGAGGAGCAGCAGGTTCTCACCTTGTTCCCTGGCATGTGTTCTTCCCACTCACAAAATGAGGGTATTTCTCCCCTCTATTGTGTGTATTTAAACCATGGTGCCATCAGGACTGGGACTGTCTGTGTGTTCAGGGAGGGCGATCCCAAACCCTTGGTGCTGGGGTTGGGGAGCAAGAGCTCTATTAGCATCAGAGACAGCCCAACAAGGGCCTTTCTGCCCCCAGGCGACCTTGGACTTGCCTCCAATAGCTCATTACTGTCAGCCTTTGATCACTCTCTTCTCCCCTTCTCTGTACTCGGAAGTGCTGGAGAGCTTTCCTGACCGATATCATCAAAAAGGACATTTTTATTTCCAAAATATACAATGTAATTAGAACTGCAAAGGGACAGAGCAGCCAGTCCATAAAAATACCTGCTCTGCGACAGTCTTTGTCCTGATCTTGCAGGAACCAGGGACAAAAGACTCCAGCATTTCAGTGGGAACAGAGGAATGGGAATACCTCCTCACTTGTAGTCCTTCCACGACATGGGAAGGGTTTAACGTGGAAATACTCTCTATCACAAACTAACTCACTTTGTCAAATTATCCCCCCTTTCAAACATGGATTGAAGGACAGCAACCAGCAACACAAGACTCTCCTCTAAACCATCATATCAATGTACCTGTTGATTTAACGGTTAAAGATTCCACTGCTATCCACAGTATTGCTAAAGTTGGGCCCAATTCTAGCTTTCCTGGGACTTTTCCATGGAGTCTGCTGATGGGTTCGGTACACAGCATGAGGGAACATGACTCGTTCATCTGTCAGCAGCAGACTGTCAACAGGGGCTAAGAGGAACCAAGTCCATCTTAAAATTCATGAGGTTTCAGTCCCTGCCTCTGTGTGTTGGAAGTTTTAGCTCTGGATTACAATTAGCGAGTCTGTAGTAATTATCACCAGAAACAAAATATCACCTACAAGCTTGGGCTTGTAGCCCAAGGGTCTTCAGGTATCATTCACTGTCTGGAGGTCTGCATGTCACCCCAGCCAAGAGTCACTGACAAAGCCCCATCAGCAAGGCCTGGGCAGCATCCAGACCAGGCTGAGCAAAGGGAGGCTTCTGAGTACAGCAACCCCCCAGAATGAGGACCTAGAGGACACCAGGACAGGCTGGTTTCCAGAGAATGCAACCTGCATTCGGGATACTAGTCCTTGTCCTAGTCCAGGCATAGCCCTGCCTTTTCCTAGTCACCTTAAAAAATAGAAGAAGAAAAGAGTATACAAAAGATAGGTAGTAGTTCTTCAGAAAAATGCCTAGGAATTATAATGGGTCATTAGCTGAACATGAGTTATCAGTAACACATCAAAAGGCAGCATTGTGGGGTACAAGAAGAGCAGTGTGGCCCATCAGATGCAGGAAATAATCCTCATCTACTCCGGATTGGCAAAGATTCCCCTGTAGTACTGAGCCTGGTACTGGCAACTCAACTCCTATCTAAAAGGAGGTGGTGCCACTGCAGACAGCACAGGGAGACTGATCAGAGGTCTACAAGACATGACCTACAAAGAAAGATTGAAAGAACTGGGTTATTTAGCCTAAAAGAGATGATGGAAGAAGAGATACGATAACAGTCTTCAAGTGCTTAAAAGGCTGCTGCCAAGAGGAAGAGAATAATCTGTTCTTTATGTTCATGGTGGACAGGACAAGAAATAATCGGCTTAAATTACAGCAAGTGAAATCAGGTTACACATCAGGACAGAAAAAGTGATGCCAGGGCTGGTGGAGCACTTGCTTAGGAGATGGCAGGGCTCTGTCACCGGCTGGTTGAGGCACAGACTGGGCAACAACTTCTGGGGCTGACATGGAACAGGGGGATCTGCTCGGTCTCCTCGTGCCCCTGCTACACCTTTCGTCTAGGGGCTGTGCTATGGGACTGTCCCAAGCGAGGGACTCCTCCAGCCATCGTAGACAAATCTTTGACATTGTGACCTGTGAGAAACTCCAAGATAATGAAAATTGATCAATTTTTTTTCATCAAACGTGGTGAAAGTCAACAAGTTGGGTTATTTTTCTCTCTCCGCCATACCATGATGGAGTTGAATCTCCACTTCCTCAGGGAATAGAGATGCCTTGAGATCTTTTTTCAGCTGGCTCGGGGGATTATTGCTCCTGGAGAGATGCAAAGAGGACACTTCAGACGCGGGTTGGGTGACGTGCCAGCGGCCGCCGCGCTGCGGTCCCCTCCGTGTCTACAGCAGGCACCGCTCAATCCACTTGCATTTGGCAGGGCCAGGACTTGCTGCTGAGTGCGCACTGTTGTGCTAACGATGAAGAGGTTTTGTGTTCTTGGGAGAAATTATTATTGCCACCCTGGATTCCAAAAGCAATTCTTTATTTTAAAAACCTGCCTCCTAATTCATTTTATATTTATCCATAAAATCTTGGCTGGGGCTTCCGAGAGCTGCGGGCTTTTGAAAGGCCAAGTTTTAAATGGAGCTGACTCAGCAGAAGCGCACTTGATTGAAGCGGTGCTGGGGTGGGTTTAAGCTGCTCCTGGGCATAGATTAAAAGAGCGTGGCCCAACTGGGACCCTCTGCAGGTCTTGTGTTGTCCCCGGGCTCCTGGTCCTTGCTGCTGCTCCGTGCAGTTGGGGAGAGCAGCTGGTCAAGCAGAGCAGAGCAGGAGGCAGCGGGCAGACAGCGCTGCTCGTTTTCCCGCTGTGCATCCCGCACTCAGTTGGGTGAAAGTTTAGGAAAGCTGAGATGGGGAAGGGAGGAGGGAGAAAGAACAAGTAGGAAGAAATAACAACAAAAAAAAAAAAGGATGAAAACCCGGTAAGCAATTAATTTTAAGCTCCGCTGCCCATACCAGCCTTAGAGAAGGGACTAGGGGTGTTACTAATACTCAGCTTATTAAAATATGACCCCAGTTCACTCCAGGATGCTTTGGAATGAGCGAGCCCTGCCTTGGGACGAGACGGTCCCAGCCTCCTCCCACAGCGGGACAGGGGCACTCCAGGGCTGGGACTGATTTTAATGCGGCCCCTGGTGACAATCCTGCTTGTGTCTTCCTGTTCGCAGGCTGCCAATCGCATCGTGCTGCGCCCTGGCTCCAGGTACAGCCGCAGCGAGCCGTGTTCCTCATCTCTGCAGCGCAGTGTTGTCCTCTTGGACCACTTGGGGCATGAGTTGTTGCTTGGGAGAAGAGTCTCTGCTGCGCGTTGTGGCGTAGGGCCCGTCTGCCGTTCTCCAGCCTTGCCTGGGTCTTCCTCGTCCGAGAGCTGGAGTTGGGCAGAGAAGAGCAGCCACAGCAGTAACCATCACAGCTGGCTGCGATGGGACCTGTCCCACGTGGACCAGGATTCCTTTCTTACAAGGAATAAATCATTTTAGGTTCAAGGAGAAAAAATAGAGGCTCACTGAGGGTAGACCACAACCACGTATCTCAGCAGGGGCTGCTCAGCTGCCCTCGCTGTTGTGAGGCACTTGAGTGGTAGCCAGAACGTGAAATACGGCCAAGGCTTTTTGAACTTACAGCTCCTTCCATGTACAAGCAAAGCCCGGAAGACAGCCCCGTGCTGCATAACAAGAGCGGGCAAACAGCTACGAACGCAGAGGAAAATCTAATGAGAGCACCAGTATCTCCGAACTCCAGCTTCACATTAGAAGGCAAAGAATATGAAAGTGAATCAATTTACATCCGACGGCCGCAATGAACATGCCAGTGGAGATGCCCAGAAGGCATAATACCATAAATTGGCAAGGTGGCAGCTGCATTCATCAGCTCAAACAAGAGCTGGCCATCCATAATCCAGCCGTATCAAGCAACAGCACTTCAGCTCCAATGCTATTTCTACCTTAACATATGGGCGGGAACGCTGGAAATTTGCCAGCCGCCCCGAGATGTGTCATTGCTGCTGAAAGCCAAACTGCCAGGCGACCCAGGCGTATGAAATGGAAGTAATTTATTATAGCAAAAGCTGAGAGCCATCAGGGGAGTTAAACTCTTCTCACCTCCCAGGCGCCCTGGAGAAGGTGGCGAGGATGCGCCTGGGCCTCGCTCAAGTGCTGCTTGATGACCCCCCTGAGGTGCTTCAGTCCGTGGAAGTCATCACTTCATTTACCTGAGCAATGGTACAAGGAGGCACCATCCCCTGAGGGTCTCATCCTGCCCTCTCTGCAGGTCCAGAGCACCCAGAATAAGTGTGGGAGCTCCCAGCTGCCACGTGGCCACGGTTCCCTTCATGGAGCACGGAGGGACTCGCTGTTGACAGGGAGTTTTGCTGCTGCTCTCGGTGGGGTGGCCGGGACACCCTGCGGTATCAGCACAGGACGAGGAGCCGTGGTCCCTGCGCCCGGCTGGGAGGTTCATGGGGGCTCCAGGGTAACCTGGAGCCCAGGGGCTGCCATGAGATGCACCAAGTTCTTCACGAAACAGCTCATGGAGCTCACTCGATTTATAAAGATTTTAAGTCAGGGGTTTGATGTTAATTATGGACCAAAACATTTAATAGCCTGTTACACTTCCACGAGGCATTTTTTTAATTAAAAAATGATATATTGCACAAAAGGGAAAAGGAAAACAGAGGGAACTAATTGAAGATTGTTTTATTCAGGAAGGACCTGAGGCAGAGCAGGCAGTGAGGAGTCCATGTATTGGATGTGACTGCTGTGAACTGGAAGTGCAGAAAGTGGGGATGGAGAACCTTATCCTCCTGGGAGAAGATCCCTAGTGACAGGGAGAGCCAGTGTGGGCACCTGGCTCTGGATTTTGGCCTCTGAGCTGGCCCTTCCTCACAAATGGATGAGGCAGCTTAGCCCCAGCTTTCTCCTACCTGTTGAATCATTTGCCTGTGCGGCGGAAGACCTCAGTTCAAATCCCTCGTTCTGAATGTATATCACTTGTCTCGCAGGAAAAATAGCTAAACCCCCAGGGTGGAAATTACTCTGGAGTACGTCAGAGATGAAGACAATCTGACATGTCTTGCTCTGAAGCTATTCCATTTTTCTTTCAATATTTAAAGATGCATTTAAGCAGGGACAGGCCTGATGTGCATTCAGATAATCTGTGCAAAAATGGAAGGGCTTCAAGAGAGCAAACCAACACTCCCCCTCCCCACGAGGGCCTGCAGCCGTGCCCATCAGCTGGTGGCCCATGGGGACATGCTGCAGGGAGGCACCAAACAAGAGCAGAAGAGACCGCTACTCCCAGTGGGATTTTTCATCCAATGAACTTGTGGAGGGGAAATAAAGTGGGATGGAAACATGGCCTGGGGGGTGTCCTGAAGTGTGGGGGTGCCCTGGAGGTAAGGCAGCTGGAGTATGACCCTATGGGAAGTAGGAAGGGAAGGGAAGGGCAGGGATGAAGCTGGGGCCACCACCTGCCAGCAGGGCTCATGTAAATGTGGTCCCTGCCTCTCATTTTGGCAATGGTCCACGGCACCATGGTCACCATGGTAATGTTTGGTGGCTCTTAGGCGCAGGGCATCATCTGGCCATCCGCTGGGCAGAAGAGCAGGGCCTGGGCTGAAAAAAAACGATGGTCAGGACCATGTGGGCTCCACTGCTTCACTCCAAAACTCTGATTCTTACCCTCACACCCAGCTGCTGCGGACACAGGCAGGAGCCCCATTCCCCAGCCGTGGACGGGGCTGCCCAAGTCCTCCCACGGCTCCAGCTCGGAGCCCTGCTGTTGTTCGCTTCCCCCAACCCTACAATGGGAATAATATTATTCCCTCCTCACAGGGTTTTGAGATGCTCAGTTACTATGGTGATGGGGCCATAAAAGTACCAAAGATAGCAAGAACAATAATAATATCAGACATGGTAGGAGCCAAATAATTGCATTTAGGGCACGCATGCGACACAGAGGGGAGAGCCACCTCCACGCACTCCAGCTCTAAAGCCTTGAAGACAATGTGCCATGTCAAGGACGGGAGGGTGCTCACAGCCTATTTAAAGGGATGCTTTTCAGTTCCTGCTCTATCCACCCAAGTGCAAGGAGTAGCCAGACGAAGGCCACGACGTGGTGAGTGATGCCACCTCTCCCTAGGAGAAGACAGGGGAGCAGAGGGAAGGGTGGCCACGAACAATACCAAAATCCCACGTTTTGCACCTGATGCTGGTGCACAAAGTGCCCACAGATGCCGCCCGGGCTGGCCACCGGCACACTGAGCCTTTGTCTCTGCTGAGTGTAGTGTACAGCTTGTTATTTTTTTAATTTATGGGGTTTTAATTGAAAAAGTGTTTAACATCTGCGGCAGCTGAATAGCACCTGCGTGCGACATGGTGGCTTTTCAGCGGTGATTGTCCCAGCGCTCCCATCTGGGCAATGCTGAGCTGGTGACATGCAGCCTCCTCTGAGCTGCTCAGACAGGAGCGATCCTTGGAGGGTATGTGATTAATAAGCAGCAAAAACCAAGATGCTGCTAAGAAAAATATATAAGTGGCATCGCTTTCAATAAGGGGAGAGCTCGGTGAAGAGCAAGGGATGACTTTGCAATGTCTCTCCCTAAGAAGAGCCTGCTGGCACTCATGCAGATGGGATCCTGGTGTTATCCTGGTGTTATTCCTGGTTGGAGCCCGAAGGAAGCTGAATGTAGCCTCTGCATTGGCCCTGGTTTACAGCCCATGGGAGCACCCACTTTGCAGCCAACCGCCAGGGAGCTGCTACTAGGAATAAGTGCGTCTTTAAATCCCTTGCTGATGCCGCCACCCAAACCCTGACGATCTTGACAGCCTCATGTGCCGGGGCAGCCCCTACACACAGAGCTACCTCCGTGCAGCATCTCTCGGGGCTTGTCGTGCAGGTTTGCTATGCAGAATGCACCTCTCTACTCCGGGAGCCTTATCAGTTCCTTTTGCATTCCTACGTGAGCCTGACAAAGCAGCTGGTGGCACAGGAACACGGAGCCGGCGCGTGCCCTGCCGTGCCCGGCCGCGCGGCAGGGAGCGGGCAGGTGGAGCTGCTCCCGTCGGAGAGGTTTCCTACCACGTGCAGAGCAGGGACATGGTTGAGCCACCGCTTAAAGAGCTCTTAACTCGGGGCTGCTCAGGTCGGCCTGAAATCCCTCTCCCCACTGTGACTTGGTGAATGAATAAAATCCCCTTCCCTGCTGTGCACTGTGGTGCAAACAGGGCTGCCAGCGCTGCAAACAAGCAGCCTTCCCCATCCTGGACTTCACCGGGCTGGCAGGAAGGGAACAGGGCTGCTAGAGCCCTTCTTAGTCCCCTTCTTTAGGGGAAAAAGGGGGCAGCAGATGGTGTGGAAGGGAGCAAATATTCCCAGCACTTTCTCACAGCAGTTTTGCACATTCCCTGCACAACACAGGGCTCTTGAGTGGAACCCCCTTGCACATCCCTCTTGCAGGGCTGCTGGGACCCGTCACTCTCAGCCCTGTCACCACCAAAGCTGGCACACGCATTCAGTCTATAAATCCCCCTCACCTTTTGCAGTACGTTAAAAATCAGTGTAATTATGCAGCAAACATTAATTATGGTGGAAAATGGTACCAAAGAGGATTGATCTAGAGGAGGGGTAGGCTGCCCCTCCAGCAGCCTAAAACTGAATCAGGGAATCTGAGGCCACAGGATCCATACAGACAGGCTGGTGCCCTCAGAAACACCCATTTCTGGTTTCCTTTACTTCCTTTTCACTGAAAACTGTAGTCCATGGCATAGCCCATGGAGTAGATGAATATAAGGTGTGTGTAGCTGTATGGTTTTATATTAATGCGTTGCCTTGGTGGCCTGACTACAAGCATGTGCATGTGCAGCTCCAACCCAAGCCTGTCTAGCTGCTCTCGTCTGCAGGAACAGCCTCAGGATATGCTGCTAGCACCTTGTCACTGCCACATCTGCCCCTAACTGCCTCCCTAGCACCACCAGACTCATTGGCCAAGGCATCAGGAAAGACACTACAGACACGAGCTGCCTCCAGCCAGACACCTGCTGGAGGAACCTGAAATGTTCCTATGGTTTCTGCATCCAAATCCTGCCCTAGGGGTTTTGACATTGCCACAGAAACATGCTGAATTTAGATCTTTCCTAACGCAAGTTGCCAGGTAGGTTCTCTTGGCCAGATCCCTCTCAGATGTTGCTGTGAACCACAGCTCATAGGAACAACTCAGCCTGCCAGTTTGCTCACTGCAAGGCCATGCTCATTTCCATCTTCTTCCCAATCTTAGACCCTCAACAGACTCTTTGGGCAGCTCCAGGATGGACAGACTAGAGCAGAAGTGTGGTTGAGAGCACCTCACCTCACCCAGGAGCACAAGGGGACAGGTAGGCGCCTAGGGGGGTGGATTGGAGGACACTGGGCACCTCTTTGTGCTGATTGGGGAGGGTTAGCCATGGAAATACAGAGGTAAGAAGTGTCTCCATGAAACAATACTGCTCAGGAGAGGTGCTGCTTCACCCCCTTCCTAAAGCCCCCTGACAGGGTCCCCATCCTCTCTCTGCAGCCTGCACCCGCTCAGCCAGCCTTGCAGCTGGAAAGCTGTTTGTGAATGTCTAACCTGACATATCTTGACTGCAATTTAAGTCCATTACCACCTGTCTTACCCTCAATCAGCTGATCACCATCATCTTTATAACTACTGTTTCCATAGATGAATGCTACACATGCCCCTTTCAGTCTTCTCCATCCTGGAGCAAACACACTCAGTGCAGTTTATCTTCCCAGGGCATGTTTTCCAAACTCTTTCAATTTGTCTGTCTCTCTCTTAAAGTTGTGATGCCCAAGCCTGGATATATCTCTCCAACTGACGCCTCACCAGCACTGAATAGAGCCAAATAAATTACTTTGCTGTCTTCCATCTGAAAACCTATTAATACATCTCTTGGCAAGATGTACCTTTTCTTTCTCTTCCTAAAGCATCAGGTTTATTTTCTGCTGCTCAGTTTGAGGGCTACTCTGCTGCTCAGGGCCTCAGCCACTATCCTGCTGACTTACCTGCTCTTTCCCATTTTATATCCACAATTTTGAGTTTGCCTTCCTAAGCAAAGCACTTTTTGCACTTGACTTTATTGAATTTCAGTGTATTGATTTCAGGCCATTTCTCCAATTTATCAAGATCATTTTGCTCTGAGAAATCTTGCAGCAGCTTGTCTTGTATCTGCTCTGTTGACAAAGGGTCTTTAGTTCTCAAGGCTATCAATCCAGGACTTCACAGGAGTCCTTAAAATAGACAGAGGGAACTACCTGGGAGGCGTTGAGACATTGCAGGATGGGGCTTTTACCGAATTGGCCCTCCACTGTCCTATTTGGGGACAACATAAGCTGGACTAAGCCAGAAAGTAGATTCCTTGCTGCTGTGCACAGACCAGTTTAGGAAGTGAACAGACCAGCTCTTTTTGGTTTTGATTACGGCTGCCTACATGTTGGGGAGCTCCACTATTTAAAGCAGAGAAAGGGGCATGAGAAACGGCTGCTTCCCAGGGTTGTCCTGCAGTCCAGCAAGCTGCTCCTAACCCTTCTGCTTGGTCACTCTTAATAAACCTTTAAGCATCCAAGAGGCTTCAGAGGAGCATCGTGGAGTTACACCAGCTCCTACCTCACTTTCTTCCCTCTGCTTCTCTGTTGTCAGCATCTTCCTCTACCTCCTCTTCCTCCCCTCTAAGCAAGCTGAAGTTCAGGCAACATCTATCCAGGCGCAGGGAGGAATTTCCTAGAAAACTTTGCAAAAGCACCTCCCGCAGAGCTGCCTCCTGATAACTCCCTGCTGGTCCGCGGGGGGCTGGCGAGACGGGCGAGCTTGAGCTGCACGCGCGGCGGGAGGCTGGGGAGGCGCAGGGAGGGGGATGCAAACAAATCCAGGGAGGGGGCAAAGCAGAGGTGGATGGAGGAGCCGGAACAGCCTGGGAGAGGGCAGTGAAAGGCGATTCCCTTGGGAAAGTGCTGACAAGCTTCCGACGGAGAAGAGGTGGGAAAAGCGCTCCTCCACGTGTGCAGACCTTGGGGAAGGAGGAGGAGGGCACCTGGGCAGAGCCCATACGAACTCACCCTGGCCTCGGTAAGCTAATGATGCAGAGACAGACACTGATAGGCTCTGCTCCATGCACATTTTCAAATCTAAGTAGCTTATGAATAAGTAATAATCCCTTATTCCCAGTGCCATAATCTATATTTAATTAAGAAAATAACTAAATGGTGGGGGTTAGAGGGCCTGTGTGGGGAGACCCAGAGACACAGAGATATTGTGAGCTACAGGGAGGGGAACAGCCAGCAGACACAGCACGGAGGTGGGAGCAGAATGGGGCCATGGGCTGGCTGGGAACACAGTGCAAGACCTTGTCAGCCCTGCCCAGAGCCCGTGCCAGTGCTCTGCAGCACCCCCTGACAGCACCCTGGGACCAACGTCCTCCTCACCTGAGCACCCATCTGCATGAACTACTTGGTGCGGGTTTTACTAGCACAGAGATAGTACTAGACCAAAGACCAGAGCGTGACTTCTCTCCTGGTCTGTATGCTGAGAGCTCAAAATCAGCTCTCACCAACCTTTGCTTTGGACAAGAGAGGAGAAGACAGACAGCAGAGTAACCCCAGATGCCTCCAAGTGTCCTGCATTGTCCAGCTTTCTTCCAGAACCACCAAAACCACATCCCAGTGACCGCACCAGCAGCTTCCACAGCGCCTCTGCAGCCACGCTCAGTCTCCCCACAGCAGCAGGCTGAGATTGCTTTCATGCTGGAAGCTGTGTTAACTAGATTTTGCTTCTTGTCACACTAGCGGGGGGTCTACAGATGACAGGTTTTTGCCTCTGCTTCCCTGAATTGTCAGGAGTGGAACTCAGAGTACACCTTAAAGGCTTGGTTAAGGAAAACAAAAATCTCAATCCATATGCTATGCGTTATAAACAGGCCTTCTGGTTTTTAAATTGAAAAACAACAATAGTCACTGCTAAGAGCCTTCTGAACAATAGCAGCCTCATTGCCACTGGGACAGATTCATTTTTACCCAAAGAAATACAAATATTTTTCAAGCTGCTCTTGAACACCTGCAGTTGCTAATGTCCTGCTGCTTCTGTCCTAGGGAGCTGCGCGAGGCTGGGAGCTGCAGCTGGAGGCATGGGGAGCACCGAGGAGGGCTCAGCCCTCCAGCTGCGGGCAAGACAGAAGGAGGTACCTTCAGGGAGTTCATCTATATATGTTTTTTCTCTTACTCTGCCTCTAACTATTGTGTTGTTGCAGAGTAAAGAGGTTTGGAGAAACCAGTAGCTTAGCCTGGATGGAGCTGAGGGACAGAGATGGGGCAGAGGGTGTCACAGAGGCAACTTTGCCTTTCAATTCCTATCAAGTAAGGGGGCAAACCATGGTTTCTGGAGAGGATCTGGTGTGTGCAGACCCTGGGGTTCACAGGGGACCTGCCACTGCCCAGAGACAGGCAAGGAGTTTGCTGAGTGGCCTGAAAGCAGAGGGGTGGGTAATGCAGATTGCAGAGAAAGTCCCAAAAGGGAAGCCAAGAAGATGCTTTATGGAGCTAAGAGCAGTCTGTTAGAGAAGTGAACCACAGCAACCTATTCCCCACTTCCTGACCGGAATAAATGAAAAGAGCAGGGGAAAATGAGGCCACACAAGACTGACCTGTGAAAAAGTATGGATGAAGACGGATGAAGAGCATCACGACCAAGTATCAGAGCCAGGAGGGAACACAGCAGCCTAGCACAGGAGGAGGAATAGCCATCACCTGGCAGGATGCTACCCCTGCAGCAGGACACGGTCCAAATGACATGTCTGAGACTTAGTCCCTTCAGGACCCCAGGACTGATGTTCATCCCAGCATCACAGAAAGGCTGAAGTCTGCCCACAGAGTGCTGAGCAAGTTGAATTCTCATATAACCCCGAAATGGAAGATTAAAAAGAAAGCAGCCTCGTGCCAAGCTCCTAAGATGTTGTTCTTCCTTTCTTCTCTTCCCAGGCCATAGTACGGTGAGCTCACTAGGAGCCAAGTGCTGGCTGCTCAATCTAATCTGTCACATACTTTGGGAACAGCATGACACTGTGGAGGTCAGCAAAATGCCGTGGAAGGGGCCGCCAAGCCAGGCACATGAGCAGGTGGGAGACCAGAGCCAGTGGAGCCAACATTGTTTTATCCAGGTTTCAATCCCCGAATCGGAGGGCTGGACAGCATTAGCCCTTACTGACCTGGAAGCAGTGTCTGGATGACGGCAGAAGAAGTTGGCCCTTGCTGGATCCCTGCCTGGGCACTGTTTCAGGCACAGCTGCCAGCAGGCTCATGCAGTTGGGCTGCCTCATGTTATGATCAGAACAAGCAACGTGGTGCTGACAGTGTCCCACGGCCCCGGCCGCACGAGCGTTTGTCCCAACCATTGCAACAGAGCAGCCATATCCTTGGAGAACAGTCTACAAGGATTGTCTCTTTGCAGGAGTCTGAGCTTAGCATTCCAGGGAGAAAACACGGATTAGCCAAGTTGACTTAGCAAGTGATGCTAGCTGTTCCATGATGGAAGTTGTCTTTCTCAGTGCAAGGTGCTTGTTCAAATGTTACAGAGAGATAAGGAAGGTGAAGCTTTGGAGGTGGAGGAGAAAGGAAAGGAACAAAAACAATTTAATAATGAATATATTAGGTAGACATGTCATGCTTCTTGCCCGCTGGCGTGGATTAATATCCATAAATCAAAGAGGAAGGGACTGTTTTTAATGCTAGAGATGGAGGCTGGTCCTCAGAAATTGCTAAGGGGGCATTAATAAGGAGAGACATCTGGGAACGGCTCCAGGTGCATTGGCTGCATGCACGGGAAATTCTGCAGAACTGTTGTCAGCTAAAATTTATTCCTATGCTGTGAATACACATGGACTGCGAGGACAAGAGCAGAGGGACCACAGGTCCCTGTGCACAGGCCTTGGTCAAGCTCAGGAGTTCACGAGGAGGTGGAAGGCACCTGGGTGTTCTCAGCAAGAGGGCTTCTTGCCTTCCTCCTCCCAGGTTAGGACTCGCACACCAGGAAAGATGGCTCCATGGCTTGACTTCGCACAGCGAGAAGGTCTCTTCTGACTAATGACCATGCAATCTCAGCCAGGGAAAGCTAGGAGGAAGATGGGAGACACTATTATGCCTGTCACGTTCACCTGCTGGGCACGCAGCCACCAGTGAGGCTGGAGTCATCCAGCTCCTGCACTTGGTTTAGCCCTTGCTCTCAGCGGCTCAGGTCTGCCGCAGCCCGAGGGCAACGTTGTGGTGGGAGGATACTTGACCAGTACCCCATGAGCTTGTTCAGGGCTGCTGGGTTCAGCCTGTGGGGATGCCAGGGTCTCCTGGAGACACTGAAACCGCTCAGCCTGCCCTCTCGCTCGAGTCGAGTGTCCAAGACAAACCTTCGGCTCCATCACACCAGTGTAAATCTAGTCCGTGCACTAGCAGAAGAGCAGAGGCGAGCTCGCAGAATCAGCATCTCATGAACAGACCATCTAAGAAGACCAAATCCAGGCAGATGGTGCTCCCTGACCTGCCCCATGTGCCTGCCATCAGCCACCCTGGCTGTCACCAGACTGCAGTCACCCTGAGGACGGGGAGCAGCAGGTCTTCTTGCAGCGTAAATATGCGCCAGAGCAGCCCACAGTGACAGCCCAGTGGTACGAGAAGGCATCGTCCACATGTGAAAGAAGCGGCTCTGAAGTTAAAAGGAAGGGATTGAGGACACGGGCTCAGAGCATGGATGATGCTCTACAGCTTTTCTGGAGCACGGCACCTGGTGAGTGTCGACCTGAAGGTGGTTGGCGGCTATTTGTGCAAAAGGCAGATGCCCCGCTGAGTGGGTGCAAAACCCAGTGCCTTAATCAGGGTCTGCCCTACCTGGAGATGGTTCCCATTCAGTGACACAAGACCTTTGTCAGGATTTCATAGGGACTTTAAACTCCGGTAAGATGACGCAGCTCAACCTTTCATATCCCTGGGCAGGCTTTGTGCAGTGGGGGCGGGTGTCAGCGAGAGGGTCAGTTCTGCTCTCAGTATTTTTGCTAAGGAGAGGATATGGAGTGCCAGGATTTCATTAATCGCATTTGAAAAACCCTTGAAATCTTCATTTTTTAAGAACATCTCCCTCGCCTTCTCCTCTCTCTCTCCTGCCCTCCTCCCATCACCAGCCCCATAATCTGTCACTCGCAGCCTCTCGCGTTCGCTTCCTCCCTTCCCTTCCCTGGGCCACCTCCTTCCATACTCACTGACCCACTTTAGCTGTCAGATTTACAGCTGAGCAGTTCGCTACAGGGAAGAGGATGGAGACACAGAATAAATTTACGGAGCCAGAGAAGAGTGAGTAGGAATAGTCTCCAAGACAGAGACACCCGCTCATGCTCCCACATCCACGCACAGGCAGAGGTGAGAGACCTGCTGAGGAGCCAGGAATGCTACGAACAGCATCTATTAGCAGCACAAATGGATTTGAGGGGAAAAGGAGGCAAGGAAGGAAGGGAGAGATGGAGGAGGAGGGAGGGAAGAGCAAGGCAGAGAGGGGCTGGGGTGGGCGGCACATCCAACATCCACAGACCTCTCAGTATCTCAGGGCTTATTGAAGTGAGCGGCAGCTCCTTTGCAGTTCACCTCTTATCCGTCACCCCAGAGTCCCAGCAGAGAGATATGAACCCAACCAAGAGATCCAGAAGGTTTCTCACAAGCAAACCCTGCGTGGCGACAGCAGCAAGATGCACCAAGGCTGATTTCACAGGCAGAGACAGGCGCAGCCCTCAGAGAGTGGGGAATTGCTGTCTGTCTGTGTCTCTTTCTGTTTGCCCTGTTTTTATTGTGTTTTGTTTAATTAAATCACACATGCACATGTGCACACAAAGCCCCAACTTGTGGTGTAAGTTCTGTAAGAAAATGTGCAGCAAATTAATGTTCTGGGAGAGGCAGCGTGGGGTGAAAACATGATACAGGGAATGAGAGGGAAGCAGGAGGGAGTGCAGCAAGATAAAGGAGAGAGGAAAGGAGGCAAAACCTACCGAGAGGGACAAGAGTGGGCAGAGGAGGCACTGCTCCAGCTAAGCAGCAGGGAACGGAAGGACAAAAGGAGCAGGTGGAGGTACATGAGGAAAGCCTGGGAGAAGGGAGGGAGAAGCCTGAATAATGTTGTTACTTCCAAGGCTGTTGCAGGCAAATTCTCCCCAAGCAAAAGGTGAGCTGCAGCTTCTGGGCAGAGTTTGGGTCCCAAGACAATCAGAGAACTGGAGAAGAGAGCTCCAATGGGTGGGAGAGGCAGAGAGCCTGCAAGAGCCTTAGCTCCTCTGGAGCTCTCCTTGCAACTTGAGTTCCCAAATACAAACAAAACTCCCCTCCGGACCCAGCATCCTGAATGTAGTCCAGCTTGCCCGTCATCAAGACCTGTCCCACATGGCCACCTTGTCCACCCCTCAGCCCCTGCCCAGCTTCTCTGGTTGCCTTGGGACCCTGCTCTCCCTGTTTCTTGTTGGGGGACCCTGCTGCTTGGATCACTCGTGGCTACATGCAAGATGCTCATCCTCAGGAAGGTGCCAAGAAGGCGGCAGCTCTCTGGCCTCACTCCCACTTGAGAGGTGCCAGGCACCATCAGTGCCTCATCTCCCTTCTTTGCTGATTCCCAGGATTGGACACTCTCTCCGGACTGGGCTCCGAGGAAGGCAAAGGGGAAAGTCGATCAGCCTGTCCACGGACTGAAGAGCTCTCCAGAGTCGGTGCAAGGTGAAAGGACGTGAGCTCCCTGCCCAGGCTCGCTGTGACAGACTGCACATGCACTTAGTCACATCCAGCCATGAAGCCACTCGGGTAACCAAGACATTTATTCAAAGGAGCAGCAGCATCGCGTGCACATCTGGCTGTGTGAAGAAGAACTTCAAAAGGGCTGACAGTCACGGAGCCCAGCAGTAACCTTTGGCTAATTAGCTGTCTTGATTTCCTTGCAGTTTGTTTTTACACTTCTCTGGCTCTGAAATGCATTTACTGGAGTGTCAGAAAGGTCTCGGTAAATAAAAAGATTCCTAGCAATAATGATATCCACCCCACTGGGCTTTTGGACTGAGCGCTATGGTTTGGTTTGGGACAAGCGGATGATGATGCTTCTCTGAGGTCTTTATCTCACATGGGATTTATAGACATGGGGACTGTAACAGTGGCAAAGTCTCCTGGGGTAAAGTGGGTATTTTCATGGAGCATTGTAAGCACAAAGCAGGCATTTAAAAGATCTTTCCATGGGGTCAAATCACAAATGACCAGGATAGATGAAGGGGCAAAGGAGCCTGCAGAGAACAAAGACATGAGCCATCTCATGAAGGAGAGGTGAGGTCACGTAAGAAGAAAAGCAGGTGACTAGAAAGCTGGGAGATGGAGGATAGAGATGGGCATGAAAAGACAGAGCAGAGGCAGAAGCAAAGCAAGGAGAGATGAGACAGTGAAAACTCAGCCATCTGGAGGACCACGTCAGAGAGGCTGGGCTCGTGTGCTGGGGTGGGTTATGGGCTGCAGACATGCTGGAAGACCTGGGGAAGCTCTAAAAATAAATGTGAGTGAAGGAGTCAGCAGCATTGGCCTTAGAGGAGCAGGACAGTCCAGGAAAGATGCTGAGGTTTGGGGTAGTGAAGCTCCTGAGACCCAGAAAATGAAGGGATGCAAAGTCTGCAGAGAGGGGAAGGTGGGAACTCTGCTGTTACTCAATCAGGTGGGAAGGGTTAAGAGCCTGGCATGAAGCCTGGCCCTGTTTGCACTAACATCTCTCCCCTACAACTCCAGCCACGCAGTGCAATTCCCGAGGCATGAGTGACACCTGCATTAGCCCTGGGTCTCCATGAGGAATAACAGCCTAGTGCCCGTAATAACTTATCGCTATGGACAGAATCTGTAAGCAGGGGAACCGCTGACCCAAGAACTGGGTCGGCTGATGGACATTCATGCTGCAGAAGGTCTGTGTGCAGTTAATTCACATGCATCTCTGCATTCATGAAAGCACCGTCTGGAGCTGTTATCCAGAGAGCCTTCTAGCTCACAGGGCACAGGAAAGGAGAGCAGGGACTGTAGCTCTTGTTGGATCTTAATCCAGCAGCGATCTGAGAGCTTCAAATCCTGCTAAGGCTGGGGACGCCTATGGCTATTGAACTGGGTCACTCTGCTCCCCACAAACCCAAGGAAGGTCTGAAAACACCCACTAATCCTCCTCACTCCTTCCCCAGACGTGCACCACACCTGCCACATCTCACATAGAGTGGGAAATTCACCAAATCAGCACGTGCTGATGAAAATAAGTGTCTGCTTCATGCAACCCTACATACCCCTTGTCTGTGGGTGGGGGCTGCCACCTGACAGGTCTTACCTCCAAGAGCAGCTCTAACAAACTTGGCTGAAGGAAGAGCTTCCAGCCCTGCCTGACATCCCTCTGTCCCAGGAGCTGTCACGGGACTGTCTTGCACTCTAGATATGAAGTTACCTGGAGGTTTGCACCACAAACCTTAGAGCCATATGACTACCTTAGAACCAGAGCCTGCTTTCCTCCATGCAGCCCACCCTGACCTGCAACCACAGCGCATCCACCTGCCACTGCATCCCAGCCCACATGGCCTCCTGCAGACACCACAGACACCATCCTGATGCTGCACAGAGACAGCTGGACAGGCAGGAAGTGAGAAGAACCTCAGCGGCACTATCAGAAAATGCAAACTGCAAGAAAACAACTTCATTATCACAGTGATCTCTACCACAAACCTCCCATGATGGGGAACATCTGCGGATGGGTGGTAGGTACCTGAGCACGGCAATCACGGCCATCCCTGTCTGTCTACTGCAGCTCTGCAGTCCCAGCTACTTGTCACATCACTGGGTGCCCATTAAAATCCAGCTGTTGTTTCCTTTGAACTGTGGAGAAACAAAGCCCTCAAATCCAACCTTTGACTTCTTTCTGTGGAGGCAGACCAGCGTGGAGAGCAATTTCCGCAGAAATCTTGGGGCTGTTTCAGCGTACGCTTAACTCCACCGGCAGAGGCTGGGGCTGCAGTTCAGAATCCCAGCTGCTTAACTCCAGACCTTTCATTTGAGGGGTCAGATCATGATGGACCGTCTCAGAGAAGTTAATGGGAAGATTACCTGGGCCTCAGCCACATGAAAGTAAAAGAAATTCCCAGCTGTGTTCACCGATAAAGTTTCCAGTTTTCCATCCCGAGCAACCTTTCCTTCAAGGCAAGTTCTGTCAGTTTTTTGTTTTGTTTCAAACGCACTCTTAGAATTAAAGCTGATGCTGACTGGGGTCCTGGATCTACAGCTCACAGATTGGTTTTGATCTTGAGTAAAACAGCTCAGGTGACCTGGTAATAAGACAAGGAGCTCAATTCTTGGTCTGACTATACAAGAGCTCAGATCTGCCCCTACCGCACATGCTTTTCCTGCTGCATTTTAGGTCAGTTCAGGACTTTCTGCAGGGCTGAGAGGACTTTTGCTGTGCAAGGACCACCCTTGCTGTGTTGAGTCTGCTCTGGGCAACAGGCAGGGCCCTCACAGCACCACCTAATAAATCTCTTCACATCTCACTCAAGCACTGCAGAAGGCGGTTGCGGCTCCTTGTACCAACAAGCTGCATCTTTAAAGGAGGAGAAACACGGGTTTCAAAGCATCTTACTGACCGTAAGGCTTGTGAGCAGAACGAGGCGCTAAGGCTTGCATAGAGACGTGCGTATACATTAATTTTAACCCTCCCCACACACACACCAGCCGCTGGCTGTATCTGCAGAATCTCTCAACTGATGCCTCTGTCTGACTCATAGCTACGTAAAGCTCTTTGACAGACTCGGAGGATGAAAGATGTGGTAAAATCCCAAACACGAGTACTTCTTCAAAGGTGCAGTGATTATTGGAGCGCAGATAAATAACAGCTTCTCCACAGTTTCAGGAACGGGGGCGGGATGAACCAGGGCTGTTTAACCATGCCCCTGCAGCTTTCTTTCACCAGGATGCAGGAATACAAGGTCTGGATACACGAACATGCATATGGAGCATCCGTGTGTGCCCAAGGAGTGCCTGTGCCTGTCGGAGCAGAGCCAGCTGCCCCATGCGGATGCGTTTTGGACATCACTCACCGAGGAACCGGGAAGCGCAGCGACACGTGGGTGGGTGGACTTGAGTGGGATTTCTCCTGCGCTGCGAGCTCCGACGATTCTTCACACATGCCTGGCTGCGTAAGTCGCTCTTCATTTGGCTGGCACTCCAAAGGAAGTCCCATGGGATGCTTTGAGAGGATGTTACATCCAAATGGTGGGAAACTGCTCCCAGGTATCTGCAGGGATGGGCTGTGTCATATCTGGGCCTAAGGGGCTGTGACACGGATAGCAAAGAGGAGTCCCTGGGACAGCATGAGCAGCCTGTCATGCCGTTGCATGGCTCTTCTGCTGATAACTGTCCACCTCTCGTTACCGCCTTCCTCATTTTCTCCAGAAATTGGCCTGCTTTGAAGCCCCCCACTGCATCAGCTGCCAAAGATGCATGAATAATCATGGGAGCATCCTGATAGAGAGTGAACAGACTGACCTGGCATGCGAGGTAAATGGGGCACGACCACCAAAGCTACAGTGGGGAGATGCTCCGGGCATCTTCTCCCCTTTGCCAGGCTGGAGAGGGCAGGAACAGACCAACTGCCCCCACCATGGATTACATTTTATAATGCAAAACCATTTCCATTGAGGATAGGGACACTGAAGCATAGCAAAAGAGGAGGAGAACATCTTATCTAGCTTTAATCCCTATCATCCCAAAGGATCCCACTGTCGTTCGCTTTACTTTCTATATGCACAGGTAATTAGCATTACCACAGAATGGTATTTGCAAGCTTAGGAAAGGGAGTCTCTTGTAATAGTGGGGTAAGCAAATTGTTTCTGTGGTTTCTATTACAGCCAACTTTGATTATCCAGGGTAATGGGATAACAGGAATAAAGCAAAAACATGCCTAACATGAAACCTATGCAAATTAAGCCAGAAGAAATGATACTGAGAGTAGCGGAGGAAAGAAAGGTCAGCAATACTGATTAAGGAGCATGGAGATCCCTGCGCTGGTGCTGCCCTAAGCTCATAAGCCCCTACATGCTGGCACCTGGATAAAGCAGTTATTTCTGCTCAGGCCGGGTGCCTCTGCCCTGGGAGGGCCTGGGGAGTCCAAACCCAGCTCAGCCGCTCTCAGATAATCCTGGGCTGAGGATGATGCTGCAGATCTGCAGGGGCCTGGCACTGTGCAGGGAGAGCAGACATGTCCCCTGCACAGGAATGCCAAGTCCCATTGCGTAAGGCTGATTTCAAAGCCTCCACATGAGGGATTTGTCATTAAAACGAATAAAATTTGGGCACCCCACCCTCCTCCTTCCTACAGGAGCAGGAAGGAGCCCAATTTAAAGGTCAGTATCTTAATGGGCTTCACTGTGTATGTGCCGAGATCGCTCCTCTCCGAACAGAAACCCGGCACCCGCTAGATGAGCCACAGCCACTGCTTAAAGCGGCACAGCAGGAGCACCCATAGGTGAGGAGGCGAAATGTTATAGCTGTAATATTAGTATAGCTGTTATATCTGTTTCCAGATACGTTATATCTGGAAACATACATGATCTATCTGCTTGCCATATGGCCAAAGTTGAGTAAAGGACCCGTCTAGCAGCGCTTCAGCTTCCTTGTCATCCCCCAGCTCAGCAGAGCCCAGATTCACTCTGCGCTGCCACAGGAGATTTTCAAAGCTCCCTGGGCATGAATGTGCTGGAGGCAGCTCTGAAAAATCTCTGATGGTGGGTGGATAAAAAGGGCAGAAGTGGAGATGAGACAGAAAGCAGAGAAGGAGGAATCTTAGAGGAAGACTAACCTTCTTAATAGGTTCTATTGATTTAACCCAAAGAGAGAACAGTAGGGGAAAATTTATGCCATTTAAATGCAAACCAGCAATAAAAATAATCATTAGAGTCATAATCTCAATCTGTTAGCATTTCATGTAGAAATGAGCTTAATGGGAAATATTTGCCATGTAAACTATTTTGCATTTAGTTAGTACAAATGTGCCTCTTAAACATAATGTAATCATTAGTGCAGGCTTTCTTTAAGAAGCTGTTTGGTCCTAAACTCTTTCAAGCACTGGATGACTTCAGCTCCCCGACTGAGCCTGACTTGGAGAATCTGCTGGCCCAGCCCAGCCTCTGAAACACATGTCCTCTTGGGACACCACCTCAC
>JAWLRI010000191.1:2013318-2072252 GCA_034781795.1 Crypturellus tataupa | reverse complement strand
CGACTGAGCCTGACTTGGAGAATCTGCTGGCCCAGCCCAGCCTCTGAAACACATGTCCTCTTGGGACACCACCTCACGGCTGAGGCAGGGCTTTTGGGTGCCTGTATTCCTGTTTTCCTACTGGAAAGACACATGGAGCCTGAAGGTGGTTAGAAAACATCACTCTTGACTCAAACGGTGCAGTATTTTGTGTCTGACCAAGGAGCTGCACCTCTTGATCACATATGGGGGACTTTGAGGAAAGGGACTTGAGTGCCCATTTCCAGCCCCTTAACCTCCCAGGGGAAGGAAGAAGAGCCTACAAGCGCTCCTAGCCTCAATTCCTTTTCAAAAAGGAAGAAAATCCAGAGTATTCCCTTTGCAGAGGGGACACAGGGTGCTGAGCGCTGCCTCACCCAGGCGCAGATGTCAGGCTGGGTCTCAAAAGCAGCTTTTCTGGAGAGCCCTTAGTCGCCAGGATCAGCCTGGTGGGACTCAGCACAGCCCACGTGCTCGGGGAGGTCACTGGCCTGGGCTCCCAGGGCCATTCCACCTACGTGTCACCACAAAGACACCTTCTTCTGCCTGGGAACACCTTAATAATCTCCTTGCGAGATTTTCATGCACCAATCTGCGGTCTCAGCTCGGCCAACCTTTATCTCCTTTAGTGCCCGCATCACAAGGCTGTGTTCAGCCCAGGGTTTCGTTTGGTGCTGATCAACCCCTCTCCATCGCAACCCCCTGGGAGGACAGTCCTTCTGGCATGGAGCCGCTCTGCTCCTGCACCACTTGTGATGTGACCACAGGAGAAGCAACCACAGATTGGGTCACAAGCCCTGCCTGGAAACCCTACGTTGGAGACACTGATAGGCACCTGTGGCAGCCGCGGTGCCAACACGGCCCAGGAGGCTGCCAGGGGCCTCCTGCTAACACCATTTTGGTGTCAATGTCAGCACCAGAGGCACAGCAGGAGGGCGGGAAGGACTTTGATTTCCCAACTTTTAGTCATTAGCCGGGGTGGGCTTGGTGGAGGAGACCACAGGTGGGGGTCATGGAGGCCCTGCTGTCTCAGGGAGAGTCGCAGATTAATCCCATCAGCCAAACGTCTCCACTCTGACATGATGGCCGCATGCTGGGAATGGGTCCATGGCACCCAAAATGTCTCCTGTTCATCACCCTGGAGGTTTCAAAGCATCTTCTCCCTGTTCGACTGCTCTTTGGGAAGGGTCTGCGTCTACCTTGGTCCCTGCAAGGCACTTTCTGCTGTGGGGTAGAAGTCTAGACCTGATGTTGGAGCAAAAACCAAAAAAAAGCCACGTAATTTTAGGATGTGTGTGTGGCTACCGTTACGCGGGCTAAGAAAAGAGTAATCAGAGCTCGGGGCTGTAAGCCGATTCCTTGTGAAGCGCAGGAAGGAATTAGCCCCGTCTCCTCTGCCGCACTTGCCAATGCAGCCCCACACATCACCGGAGGCTTCAGTGCTCCGTGTGACAGTAGGGTCCTGCTGCTTGCCAGAGGCAGGGTGACAAGGACACGAGGCAGGTAGCACGGAAAGTCCTGCGGGCAGGATCCTGGGAAGAAGTGATAAATCTTCCCTGATGCCCTCAACCAGGGCAGATGCATCCTACATCCTTGAGCATCCTCATAGCGCTGAACCCCATCCAAGCCAGATCTGCCCCCCCTCACTCCCAGTTGGAGTGTTTATTAGCAGCGGGGATTCCTCCACGTTGCCTCAGAAATGAATTACAGCCTCTAATAGCTCAACCTTGCTGGAAGCTTTTCCTCCTATGTAAATACTATGTGTATAACAGTGGCCTAATTTCAAACTACAGAAATACCTCAGCTGCAGATAAGCATACTTTATGTCCACGGCCACGGATGGATTTAATCGTCTGAATTTAACACAGGGTTATGTAGTCCGAAGATTTTGTTGATATTTTAGGCTGGAAGGCACCATTACAACTCTGCAGTCTGACCTCCTGGCTAGTGAATTTTACCCAGGGATTTAAAGAAGCCTAACTGTAAAACTCCCACCTTTCTGATATATAAAAATTAGCCTGGTTCATCAGCACAGAGACAGAGTAGCTGCTGGAGGGAGAATGATTACAAGTCACCCAAATACCAAAGACCACAGTGTTGAAGGGCAGCAGGTCCTGCCTGACAATACTTCCACAATCAGGATTATTTTGCTCTGGATATGTCTCAGTATGCCCCATTTTTAAAATGAAAGTAATGAAGAGTTCCGAGGTCAAAGCCATTATTCAAAATTAGTACCGTTATCCCTGATTTCACATACAGAAGTGCTGCTATTCAAAAGTCAACAATATGACAGGAAAGCAAAACCCCATTGACTGCCAGCAGGTAGACAGACAGGTGCGTGAGACAGTTTAAGAAGATAAGACCTCAAAAATTTATTGATTTCTTGCTCAGCAGCCCAGGAGATGGAGGGAGAGAAGAGGTGCAGCATGGCAGCCCCATGCACAGAACTCATCTCCCTGCTATCCAGCTCCAGCACCTCGTCGGTGGCCCAGGGAGTCATGGAAAAGCGGGAAGCCCCTTCTCCCCACCAGCCTATGACCAGCATCCACCCCACACAGCAGGTTACCATTCATCTGGGATAGAACAACAATTCCTTTTGCCAAGATGTTAATTTATCTAATGAGAAAGAAAATAATCAAGCAGACAGTCACCCAGGTGGCTCTGCACATTTCACAGCCTGCCCCCCCCTTTCTTTTTCCAGTCCATTTTATAACAGGGTTATAACCTGAGGACACGGTGATAACTCCTGCTATAATCTTTTCTTTACAAAAGTCACTTAGCAGATGGAGTCATTTAGAGGTGCTCACATTCAAATGAGCGGCTTGCCCTGAAAGGGACAGAGCTGGGGCTGCTGGCAAGATTTTCGGGATCGTTAGCCTAGAAAATGCTTAGCAGGGGAAGCAATTGGCAGGCAGATTTCGCGGACATGGCATTGGTATCCTCTGCCAGCAAAATTACAAGGCTGAAATCCTGGAGCTAGATGGGGCCAAACTGTTCGCAGCAAACAATTTAATTGATGAATGGAGTGAATTGCCCAGGAGATGATTTTTATTCATCTGCTCATCGTGCAAAACCGTTTGGAGAAGGGTTCATGCAGTCGGGTATCAGCCAGCTATCTGCCTGCAGAGCCTCCTGCGTCAGACATGAGCTGGCCAGGACTCACCTCCCTGCGCTTGTGCAGACCATCACCAAACTCGTACCAGCATGTGCTCCCAGAGCAAGCACCCAAGAGCTACGAGCCCGGCTGCCTCCAAGCTTGCCTTTTCCACCTAATCAAAGATATTACTCTTCCCAGCAAATCCTACTGCTTGGTGGCTTCCGTAATGCTGCTGCTCCAGTGCAGATTTCAGCACTGCCTGTTCGCAGTGGAGCCTACATAACATGAAGAATGGTGCCAAACTAAACAGCAACATCTAATTTTCAGTTCATGCAATAAACTGAGCTGCAATCTCAGAGGACTTCTCCTCTCTAGCCCTCTGACCTCCTCACACAATATTACACTCATGCACTCCTTTCAGCTGGTCTAATAAAACGTGTTACTTCTCCAGCACTTCCATGAAAATGTATATTGAGATGAATGCTTGCAACCCTTGAAAATACCCTCCTGCTTATGAAAAGGCATCTGGGAAGTGAACACAAGGGACAATAACTACCATGGAAAGGAGCAATATTTGTGTTGCTGACTTGGCAGCCTTTGACCCAGTCTTGCAGTCTTGTGGGAGAAAAGAAGGATGAACTGAGGTGAGGAGCAGAGACCATTTGTTGCAATTACTGTTTGCAGCGTCCGGAGACTAATCCTAAATTATTCATCTCAAAACATCCTTCTGCTGCTCTGTGGCAGGCATGAGGCTTTCTCTGGAACTCTCATTTTTAGTTATTGGTAACTCAGCACAAACTGGTATAACACTCATTTGTGAAAACCCTGAAGGAGTCTTCAACACAAGCATCTTCAGGACACGGGGCTGACCAGCTCAGTAGCAGGATTCTTCATGTCCTAAGCCTGCCGTTTTGGCATTCATATTTGTAACTCATTGGCTTTGGATCCATCAGCACATGTGCTGCTGCCTGTCTGCACTGCTGAGAATTTGGAGGAACCTGAGCACTTAAGCTCTGCTTACCTTCAGCAATGCTTTTAACCAATCCTAATCAGTTAAAATAAGTCTCTTCTTAAAGCAGATCCTAGGAGCTCTGACTTGTGTCTCCTTTTAAAAGCACTAGCCCTGGGCAAGGCTGTTCATCTTTCCTTCCCACCCTCCAATGGCCCCTCTGGCCCTCAGGGGTGTCCGTGACCATCTCACGCTACCTCTGGTTCATCCCTTCCAGCCCTATGGTCCACGCAGCCTGCAAGCCCCTGTCGCTGCACACCTTTCACCTACACTACATTTACTCCCCCCCCAAAAAAAAGAAAAAAAAGAAAAAAAAGGACAAATAAGGCAGAAGAAAAGGTGAAAGTGAGATAATAGCTGTGGGGAAAGGCCACTGCCATAGACTAGACAATGCTGGAAATGGAGGCTCAGAGAAGTTTTTCTCCTGAAATTATTCTCTTCAATTTCAACAGCAGACGGAAGGGAAGTTTAAGCACACTTTTTAAACATCTTTTGTACTCAAATTCCAAATTTACCTGTCTACCCGAGCAATAACAGAAGTAATCTTTTTTATCCAGCTGAGCATTTTGCTATAGAAATTTGTTTCCATTAAACCATTCCCTTTTGTCCTCCTAAAAAGCATATTTTAAATAATAACAGTACAAAAAAAATATAACACACTACCCAAAAAACCCAACCCTGTCGACTGTGCACTTTTATACAAAAGTTATCTCTCTTTCTCTCTCTCGATGGATTGATGAAAACCCTTTTTATAGCGTCAAGGTAGAGATGAGAGAGAAGGGGAATATTTCTTAAAGCCCAGCATAGCTAGTCATTTCAGCAGGAAACACATGGCAAACTCTGATCTTAGAAAACTAAATTACAGCACCAGTATGAACTTGATGTTCTCTTTCTGCTTTGTAAAACACAATTTTGAAGGAGTTGGGATGGAAGTACACATCCCACTCATCCTTGGGGGAAAAAAATCCATATTCCTTGAAGTGTAACAGGAGGATATGAATTCTATCTAAAATAAAACAAAGCAAAACCCACCAAACAAACAAACAAAACAGAAGATATCCCACCCGTGCTCTCTCCAAAAGCTGCCATGCAGAAGCCAAGCTACATTCCTTGCTACTACCCTGCAGAGGTGGATGGCCTTGGGAATTCAAGATGTTTAACCGTCTTCCACGCTGCCTTTTGCCATCTGTCCAGTCTTTGCTCATCATAGCCTCTGGGCCCCTTATGGTAAGGAACGATTCATTTACTGAATTTAGATCTAGTCCCACAGTTGATTTTTCCCCTGCACATGTGGCAGAGTGGCAAGCCTTCCTCAAGCACTTTATGACTAGGCATCACCTGCTGAGCACACTGAGACCCAGATCACTCTGACTGTGGATTAGACTTGAGCAGGAATGGTGTCAAAGTGTTTGTGGTTGAACTTGAAGGTCTTTTCCAACCATAATGATTCTATGATTTTTGGAAGCATGCTACCAAATAACTCTCAGATTCCTAGTCAAGCTGTCCTGGTAACCCTGCTCATCCCTAAGACAACTGGCCAAATTCCACGGAAAAGACAATTTCACCTGCTGTAGCAGTTCCTCCATTCAGGGTTTCACTGGGAAGGTCCACACTTAACCCATGCTAAGAGCAGAGACCCTCCAGAAATCACCCCGGGAACAGTAACATGAGAAACATAACCCTGAATCGCTATCTACATCTGCACCAACCTTTGCTCTCCGAAATGAATACTGCACTCTGGGTCTGAGGAAGATATCGACATGCTTGAACCCTCCATGGATACAGTCATCATCCACACTGTCCCATATCCATGTTTCCCACCAACTTGTGCACAGCAGCCTACCTCTCCCGCTACACAGACACAAGCAGAGACATTACCTTCGCGCCTGTGCGTTGCTGCTGGTTCCTAAAGTCATCAGCGTTGCTTAGTTGTTTGCAGGGGCTGGGAGGCACGCTGGGCGCAGCATCGAGGATCCTGGAAGGTGGGTCACCAAGCCCAGTATTTGAACTGCAAGGAAAAAAAAAAGAAAGAAAATGTATGAGGGAATTTCATATAATTGAGCTTTAATTATTACGACGGCTCAGTTGTCCCAGGGACAGAAAGGTATGGACCAAATGGGAAAGGGAAGAGGAACACGGGATGGACCAGCATCAGTGAGATTGGCTGTTCAGCATATTAACTCAAAGGAGAAAGAAATATACCTATTAGTGGAGGTATGAGATGTTAGAAGCGGACCTCGGACTAAAGTAAGAAGAATAGGATGAAAGCTAGATGGGAACTGAGGAAAACTATGAGGAAGATGGATAGTACTGAACAGGCACAAGGCAAATGGTACAAAACAAACATCAACACAGAGCTCCTGAGAAGGGAGGAGCTACCATCAGCAGTATGGACAGAGTTTAATAAGCTTAATCTTCCTTATATATGGCATTGATCTTCTAAATGCAATTTTAAATGTTAATTCAGATTTTATTGTCTTCTATCCCTGCTCTTCACCTCCAACCCCCTTTCTGCTCATTTTCTACTAGTTTTGCTCATCTGGCCAGGGCTCTCTATCCTCACTGCTGTTGTTGAGTTCTTGCTCACCTGTGATGCTAGACAACCATTAGAGGGGGAGTAGGCAATAATATCTGTAATAGCATCGTGATCGTGATATTCAATGTCTTGTTTTATTATCAGCAACATAATAACAATATCAGGGACGACTATTTTATTATTCCTCCTATTCTTATTATTCAGATGTGACCTAAGAAATATTTCAGAAAGACAACACAAATCCGGCGCAAGATCCAGCAGAACAGGGAAGTTAATTAAACGTCAGAGTGATGGACAGAGCTGGGATAAGCCTAGAACAGTATCAGAGAGCTGGACAACCTTGACAAATGTGGGGAGATGGATGGATCTGGGACAAGTCCCAGACCTCTCCCCCAGCAAGGCAAAACTGTCCTACCTACACACATCCTTAAATACAACATTGCTCCCCAATCTGTCACTGTTTCATTGATTTATGCAGGTGAAGAAATTTTCCAGAGAGAGCTGCCTTCCAAACCATGCTACCAATCAAAGTCTGATGTGGTGACACTTTATTACCTCCAAATGATGCAAAGAAAATAAAGAGCCCCGTTGAAAACAGCAGTCACTTACATGTAATTTTTAACCAGTACATGTCTGAACTGATGGCAGGCAGGATTTTCGTAAAAGATTTCTCCATCTTTTTTTTTCCAGACCAGACTTTTGCAAGTAAGGCAGGTGGAGGACAGTGAATGGGGAGAGAGAACATTAGCCAGAGGGTGTTGCAAAACTCCAAGAATAAATATTACAGAGAAAAAAAGCAATCCTGTGACATATACGAGGCTGTCTGTAAGTCATCAGGAGACTGGAAAACATAATAGACTAATCAATCAGGTAGACAAGGGTGGGAAGTGTCACATAGGTAGCTGGAGGTCAGTTATGAAATGTCTGAATCGGAGAGAGAAGGACAGTAGCACAAGAACAATAACAGGTATTTGAGCACAGGTTGGATCAGTGATACCCAGGAGAGTGAAGATCACATGGGAATATTGTGGGGATGAGAAGGACAAATAACCTGGTATTTGTGAGATGGGCGCGTATCCTGCAAAATGAAAGGCTGAGCAGGCGAGACTTTAAAGTCTAGCTTCATTTCAGAAAATGGTGATGAAAGATAGATACTGTGGTTCTCTTTTGGTTGTTTCTCTGGATTTCCAGACCACGTTTGTCAATTTAAGAGGAAAAAGTGGTGCCTTTCCTAAGCACAAGGTCTACAATTACCACTACAGATTTGAAAGTTAAACTGAATCCTTTTCTAGCTTGTGCTTTCTCATCCGTGATCATGGCATGAGTAATTTCTAATCCAGTTAGCTAAGAGGTAGGGAAGTTGCACAGTGCTATGCATGAGAAGATGGGGATTCTGTGTGTGAATTTAATTATTTCTTCTGCTGAGAATGTGGGAATTGAGGAGAAAAAAACCCTCACTTTGCTAGTTATTTGAACATCTGAACTGCACAGTGGCAATAGGATTTCATATAATATCATTTACATCTGTTGCTTAACTAAGCAGGTAGATTCCCATTACGCCTAGGGAAAAGCTTGACTTATCATGGAGTCATTCTTACTAGCACTTTCCTGACCTTTACTGCATGTTACAAAGGCATCACACAATCCTCTAACAACAATTAGACCCAAGCAATTAGAGCTGAGTGAACAATTCATAATGAATAATCTGTTTGGCAAACTTCACCTCATTTTATGCTCATGAAACGTTCACACACAGATTGCAAAGTTCTCACATTTATTTGTTAATGGAAATAATTTGCCATTTTTCCCCTGAGCAAATATCACCGTAACAGTTCATTGAAAATAATCTATATTCCAGATGTAGGCTGTGCTTATGAGCTGCACCAGTCACATGGCAAGGTCTCATTTCCCTCATTGGATGAGTCAGCTGGGACCAGATCGACCAGGTCTGGTAAATCTTTTGCTTGAAATTCCCTTTTGCCGAGTTGGTCAGCATTACAAAACTCTATCTGGACTCCGTGTCAGTCATCTCTATGGGATACCATGGGGAAAGAGCCAGCATGACTGGACTGAACAGCTGAATTTGCCCAGTGCATGTACCCATGCACCCTGTGTCTGACAGGGACACTCTAACATATGAGGGCAGGCAATTTATCTGTGAATTTGGTGCTGGGGTGCTGATATTCTGTCCCCTCTTTGTCTCCCATGGCTGGCCACGTGGTCCCAGGTAATCCCATGCTTTAAGGTATCTCCTTGGGAGCTCAACAGAATCACCTTTTGAGTCACTCCCTACCAGGAGGCAAGATCAGGCCATGAGGTAAAATTCATCCTGCCTCGCTAGACAGTTAAATAGGAAATCACTTTTCATGGCTAGTTGATGGAGAGTCATGTATGTCAATCACCATCTTGAGGTGGACACCAAACATACATAAGCCATAACTGGAAAAAAAAAAATGGTTGACTCCCTTAAAAGAGGTGCTTAACCCTCAGAGAACATCTTCAAAATCTCATCCTGGGTCCACTGCTGCCAGGGGTCAGGGCAGATCCTCCGGAGAGGGGCAACGCTCGAGTGGAGGAGGCAGCATGCAGGCCGGGCTGAGGGCAAGCGGGCAGACCTTGCGGGCTGCTAATGAAGCCTGGAACAATGTGTTCTCTAAAGGACCGAGACACACAGAGAGATAAGAGAGCATGGGGCAATAAATCAGGCTTTCAAAGCACAGCATATTAGGAGATCAATGGGACAGATATTAGACTGAAGGAGCACAGAAGACAGGAGCAATTCTGTTCCTTTGCCTTCACCCTCGCCGTTGCTAAGGAATTTTTTTCATTTAATAACATCCTCATTGTTTTTAAATGAGCAGCAAAACCAATGAATTCCACATGGCATTAGCGATGCATTTGTGAAAGGGAAAGCTACCGGCTCCTAGCAGGATTTGATAAAATCCCCTCCAAGCTCCAAGTGATTTACAGCTCGGGAAAACAAACACAGACTGATACAAATGCAGAGAGAGGCGAGGACGACACCAACATCCAGGTACACTCAATTACCAATTCATCAGCCCAAGCGAACTTGAAGGGCTTTTCAAACTCTACATGGCTCTAAATTAAAGGAAATCTTTGGATGGATAACGTTCTGCTGTCATGGGGAAAAGCAGACTGATCTGTTGATCTTGTGAGCTCCTACCTTACGTGGGCAAAGCACCACAGGACCGGGTGGCAGGTGAAAGCTTGCTCTGCTCACGTGAGGAAGGATGGGATGCCAGGCTGCCTTTTGCACTCCCCTGGAAAGCTCTTTCCACAGACACGTCCCTTCCTACTCACTCTGCCCCAGTCTCCCAAAGACCTTGTGCTCTTGTTTCTGTTACAAATTCTGCTTTTGTCTGCCCTGAAGGTATTTGTGGCAGAGCTGTGAACATAACCAAGTTTTGGGATCAATGTCTGAGCTAAAAAAAAAAAAAAAAAAAAAAAAGTGTAGGAAAAAAAAAAAAACTTCACGGTGACCCAAAATTAGAATCGCCCAAGCTCTCTTCAGCAAAATACACTTATACATGCATATGGTCAACCCAGCTGTTCAAATCAACCTGAAGCTACTTCATGAGAAGTGTCACCTCTCCTACACTCCTCCTGCAGCTGCCCAGCTCCAGGCCCGAGCTGCATTGACACTAATATTGTGTTTGATACCTTCCCACATTGCATTAAATCCCCTCAGCACCTTCAGCAGTGGGGTTAAATCACCATCGCAATAAAAGATTGGCAGCAGCTGGGGGTAGCAACAGCTTCACAGGAACAGAGGGAATCCAGCAACTAGGAGGCTGTGGGAAACTCTTTAATTGTTCATGTGGAAGCTGTTTGCATTTCAGTGGCTAATGAATATCTTGGGGAAATGACATCCTTGCTAAAGAGGGAGCATCCTGCTCCTCAGGCTCCATGCGTGCTCATAGCATCTATGGGAAGGGGAATTGTCTAAGACTGCGTGTGCCACGGTAGCGACTCCAGGACATGCTCTGCTGCTTTCTGTCAAAGAAAACAGCAAGATTCCAAGATTTTCCCAGAGAAGTAGTCTCTGCATTTCTTGCAATACAGAAAAGCTGCATTTCAAACATAAAGCCCTCAAAAAAGCACCTAGCAAGAGCCTTGGTTCCTCTGTGAGATGTTGTCGTTCATCTCCCTCTTTTTGCCAGCAGGAGCAAGGGCAGGACCAGGGGGCAGAGCCCGGTGCCAAAAGATTTTTGGTCCGTCAGCAAGGAGAGATGTTTCAGCAGCTGATCTCCTCTCAGCATATAACAGACTACACAACCCCTGAAGGATCAGGCTGCCAACACCAGCCCTTCACCTTGTGGAAGGTGCATCAAGCTCTTCCCACTGGATATCAGTCCTTTTCCCACCTCTTTCCTTAGATGTCCTCCACAGACAACTGCAATTGCTCGCACACTAGCAGCCTCCTGCTCGCACACTCAGCTCCAAGGTTGCCTCTGAACTATTTAAATGCACAGCAGGCTTTTTAATTATTCACATCGAGTGCGCCCTGCTTGTCAACAGCTATTTGAAACTGTAGTAGCCGGCATGGGGCTGAGAAGAGCCCTGCCGGGCAGCTCTGCGGAGCCCAGCTCCAGGGCAAACTTTGCATGTGCAGAGCAGCCGTGACCACACGTTGCCACAGAGGGGCACGCAGGTTAGGAGCACCCCGGGCGTCCCAGCGGATCCACTGCACCGGCACTGACACCGACGTGACTACCCAAGCCAGCGTGTGACCTCCACCCTGGCCATTGCTGAGGCTCTAAGGCCCTTCTTGCAGTTCATTCCTGGAATATCTGCCTAATGTTTCACTAGTGCAGAGAGCTTCCATACTCCATGCCATCAGATGAACTCTCATATAATTTTAAGGGTACTGGAATTACCAAGATGCAAGGAAATAGATTGGTACTTGTAGAGCGCAGTTGGGCAGCTTCCCGTGAAGACAATAGAAGAGATGGCCTCTTTCCTCACTGTCTTGAGCTGCTCCCATGGTTGCGTACGAGCTGCTTTGCAAATGCAGCCCTTTTCTCCCTGCAGTAGAGGCTGACCTGCCTCCTGCTTCTTGATACCATCAAAAATATTCACTGCCGTAGCACCCTTTCTATGCTCAGCTGATCCACAGAACTACAAGTTTTTCCTCCCCAGGACCTGGCACCAGGGCTGAGCTAGGCTGAGGGCAGAAGCTACTCATCTTTGGAGAGAAGAAATAGCTGCAAAAAGGACAATGTCCTACTAAGACCTCTGGAAGAAAGATAAATTACATTAAACTGAGCCATACTTGTGTCAGCCTGACCAAGGCCGTTCCTCAGCTCCAGAGCACTCTTGGAAGTCAGGGCTCAGCATGTCCTGCATAGCTGCAGGATTGGTGGTCTGGGGTCTTTCACCTAATTAAGGCTCAATTAAATGAAATCTTTCACTTTCAAACAGCTGCACCTGGTTTGACTTCCTCTCTGAGGATCCTCCTTTCCCCTGGAGGTTGCTCTCGGCTAATTTTCCTACTTTTGACACTTATTAAATGGCTCTTCTAACCTGCCAGCGCTCAGCATTTTTTCCCAGTGTCATTTCAGAGGATTTCTGGGAGCTCCAAAAATATTGAGGTCCTGAATTACTTCCTCTGTGTGAGCAGGAGCCTCATCATGGGTATCTCTGAGTTTTAGGGCCCTTTTCCAGCCCTCTCCAACACCACATGGTCAAAGCCTGCGGGCAGGGAGAGCCCCGCTAAGGATTATCATGTGTTTGCAGAGTTGAGATCTTCAAACCCACTGCACTGTTAGAGCCCACCCCTCCTCTTTTTAAACCTACATGTTTTTTTAATGCTAATTTCCACTACATGCTCCATTCGCAGCTCTAATAATGAACAACTGCTTTCTTCCTTTCCTTCTGATTTCATATTCATGAGTCAGGGTTTCCTGGCACTAAGCATAAATGCTAAACGGAAATCGCTGCACAGTGACATGCCTGTGTAGCTTCACTGTCCATTTATTTGCCTTTTCAAAGAGCTGCTGTGTTAAGCAAACATCTCTGCCTGGATCCTATCTGGAGGAGTTTGTCTGGTACGGCATGGTGCCTGCCGCGGTGGGGGAAGCGGCCGCGTGTGTGATGGTGTCTCTTAGCTCTGTTTTTGCTTCAGGGTATTTCTTGTACAATAGTTTGAGCTCGGTGAATACCTCAACCTTTTCTCGACTATTTGCTCGAGTTTTGGCAGGCTCCGTTCAGAGCTGACACAGCGAGGGCTGGAGCAGGGAACTCCCAGAGTCAAACATATCAAATGCTCCAGCTCAAACTCCTCCGAGGGCTGCAGCAGGCAGCAATGGGCAGGGGAGGCAGAGAGACACCTGTAACATTGCTGGGCAAATTATTTTTTCTGGCAACTAGAAAATTTACTCATGCAAAAATATCCATTTCAGGACTCATTCAGACTCAGAGCCTCCCTCAAAAAAGCAGGAGTAAAAGAAATATTGAGAAAGGGCTTGTTTTGCATCAAGCATAATGGTCAAAACATTTCAATATTTTCCCTGGAGTTTATGTTTCCATTTTCATTTTATATATGTTAAAAATAGGCAAGGGCAATAACAATCTGAAAGCATAAACCAAATATTTCAAGGTACCCAAGGATATTTTTCTCTGCGGGGCGGATGAGCAGTAGTTACTCCTCCTTGTAACTCACCTTGGATGGAAGCTTTGGGCACAGAAACTCATGTTCTGAAGCTACCCCTGCAGCAGGCCAACATGCACCACATCCATCCACCTCGTCTCATGAAGCACGTTGTAACCATTGAATCTGTCTTCATCTATGCACTCTACAACCAAAGGTGAGCGGGTATCTGCACCTGGGGAGCAAGGCCTGCAGTTTGGAGCTGCTGTTGTGCTTTGCTTGCCTGTCATCACAGTCTTCAGTAAAACACCAGCTGAAGATGGCTTTGCTCTAGGACACTGGGCTGGAAAGAACTAATCTCACCTGGGAGCAAAGTTCCCCTAAGAAGACCTCCAAGACTGACGCTCTGGGCTGCTCTGCTACTTCTGCTCCTCCTCCTCCACGGTCCAGGGGATGCACTATGATTCCTTACACTCTTGATACTCTACTGCCTTCTGACTCTCCTTTTGGGCTCAGCTCTGGCCTGTCTTTGTGCTGCTTCTACATCCTAAAGCTTAAAATGCTTTAGCAAATGAGCTCATAGGGAGGCAAGGGCAAGGAAATATGATGCTGAAAATGAGGATAAGAAAACAATCTCAGACGATGAGAAATGAGCTCACAGAGGTGAACATTTGCAACAAACCAGCTGAAGGGTTGCATTCCTGTTCATGGAGAACATCCTATGTGACACATTCAATCAAGTAACCAATGGAGATTGAATTTGGAATATTATCTACATGAAACAGAGTCTTGTGAGATGATCATAAAGCAATATTTATTAGTGGCAATGATTCAGTATGCAATAGAAAGAAATATTCCTCCAACTATCATCAACTTCTCATAGACAATTCCCAGGTGGGACTGAAGGTAAAAATTATTTCATTAAAAAGCTATTCAGTGATGGTAAAACTGTCACACGACTTCCTGAGAAAGAAGCCTGGTTGTCAGAAGTGACTTGGGCTTGAAAGCTGCAGGGAAATCCAAGTCACATTTGAATAGGGATTTCAAATTCTGCCTTCAGAGACTCAAAAGCAGAGCTAGATCTCAAACAGCTGAAGATGTCTTGCAGTTGGATGTCTAGATTAAAGTAATTGTCTAAACCTTTTATCACCAGTGAACAGAGATGTACACCATCCTCCAGAGAGTGATTCATTCTTCCTTAGACATCTATTTTAGGGTGGGATAAATTGCATTCTGGAGGTGTTGAACTTTCTCCACCAGCTACAGAGGAGTCTAGCTGATGAACCTAGGCTAAACATTTAACCTTTATATTGCGAAAATTAGGCAATCTGATTCTGGTGAAAGTATGTGAGACTGTGGCACCACAATGTCATAGCAACTGGTGAGTCGGGAGCACTTGGCCAACGCCTCCAGCTGACACAGGAGAAGCAAAGCTTTCCTGCAGACTACTCCTCCCACAGGCACTCTGTAGGAGAACCAGACATGGCAATTTCAAAGATCAACATGAGAAGATGACAAAGAAATAGTGGAATAAATAGAAGGAGAGCTTAGCAGAGCAAGGGCAGGCTGCCATCCATAAATAGTTTTCTAAAGGAAGTGTTTGCAACAGGTTCTGAAGGGGCAGTTAAATTACAAAGAGATGTCAGCACCTTCTCCAAAACAAACAAACATCCGAGAACAGTGGGAATAAAAATCATGGAGCTAAAGACAGAGGTGGAGGTTTTTTATTTCCCACAGTCAAAGGCTTTAATTCACAAGAAGAAAGATTTGTGCTCCTTCCTGGGCTGTACCACTGCCAGCGAGATCCAGAATGCAGGTGATGACTACGAGGCAATGGGTAAAACCCAAAGGGTCCCTTGGGAGCCAGGGATTGCCTCCAAGGCTCCCAGTTCTATCTGTCAGCTGGTTTACCCACATAAAAAAAAATAATGCTTTTTCCTGACTCATCTGGAAAATCATAGATGGATCGTACTTTTTTAAGGGAATGTTCCCAGTGCTCAAAATATTATAAATAATATTATATTTCAAGTAGTGAAATATTATATTTATGTACTTAAGTATATGCTATATGCATACTATATATGTAAATATTTATATATACTATCTACATCATATGTACATATATGCTATATTTACTTGGGCATATTTATTCACACATTCATACATATTGCATAGATGTGTATATATGCATACATATGTATGCAAAATATGTGACTGTATATATAAATATGCACACTCACATATACTACGCTTCTAACAACGTGTGCACACACACATACTTCTTCAAGGCTGGTGATATAAATTATATTCCTGGAAGTGAACAGCTTTCCTTAATAGAATGATGCTGCAGTCTATGAGATATGGCACTAATGACTCTTTCTCTTTTGCTGTCTGATAAAGCCATTGAGTGACCTGGGACACATTTCTCCAGCTGAGCCTCAATTTTTCTTACATTTAAAAACGGACCAGAGTTACTGTAAAATGTCGGAGATCTCCTAGGGAAAGACACCACATGAAAGATATTTTTTAATTTTAAATTCTGAAAAGCAGTAGCCAAATGCTAGTTCTTAAATACAGCTGGTGAGTATATGAGAAAAATTGACTTTTGCAGAAGACTACCCATTTAACTGGAAAATCAATAATCATCCTCCACACTAGCGTTCAAATATTTGATAGGAAAGATTCAAATAAAGGTACTTATGAGTTCAGTTTGTTCACTGAAAAGCCGGGGAAACACAACATTAAACTCAGTTTTAAATACTGTATTGATAGAGAACACAAATGTCAGTATGACCATCTTAGAGACGATATTTTAGAATATGTAAAATTAAGTGACTCAGGATTACTCATGATGATATCCCACAAGAAGCAGCAAAGGTTCTTATTTCAGGAAAATTCTGGGAATTACTAACAATATAAAGAAAATGTAGTTATAAAAACTGCTTCCCTTGGTAAAAAATATACAAAGATTTCAGGCTCTATGGATGATCACTGTAAACCAAAACCAAGATAGAATACTAATAAAGTAACAGAGATCTCAATATATAACCAAGGGAAAAGGCAAAATCACAAATAAAATTGGCCAAAAGAGATTTCCATGAAAGGGACAGCAAGATAAAAGGGTTTGACTTGTCTTTTTACAAGGGAGTTCATATGGAGAAATATATGTATTAAAATATGGAAATGTTTCAGAACAAACACAGAATTATTTAAATAAGAAGATACAATTCAGGCAGGAAAAAGACAAAAAAAGAAAAGGACGAAAAAACCCACATCATGGAATTGAGCAGTACCAATGCTCAAAGAGCTGTAAGACACTTAATTCTTGGTGAAGACTGGGTCCAGTTGGCTCTACAGCTAAGAGTTCCTGGTCAGACATTAAAACTTTTCCACCAGAAAGCTGCATTCTAGCAAAACTGGTATTTTTTCCTGACATGTATTAGTTCTGGCAAAATCTCATTTTAAAAGAATTAGAAGTACTTTGATAAGTCAAACATTTCATTTCAAGACTTTCGTTTCTATTTTTATCCAATAATAGAATTTTCATACATGCATACCCAAATGACACTTAAATTAACCTGAAATATACTTTAAAATTAACTTAATGTCATTCTGTTCAGAATGCAAACAAATGTCAAAATCTTGTAATTTCCTGCAAATTACAAATTTTTACATCAACCTACTGCTTGTTCTCTAGGCTTTCGAGGTGTTCATCCTAGAATTTGCATAAAAACACAAGAAAAAGGCAGGTTCATTTGAGTGTGTTATTGTTCTCATATGAAACAACTGGACATTTTGACCTAGAAGCAATCTAAAATGTAAACGTTTAGCTGTAGTCTATTAAATGCATGCAATGTATACAAAGAAGACGACTGTCTTCAGACTATCTATAATACATAGTGAACTGCTCCCACTCAACCTAAGTGCAGAAACAGAAATTCATGCACATTTTGGGTACAGGAAAAACATCAGACCATGTAGAGCGGCCATTCCTCATGGACGTTCCTTTATTTGCCTGGGTTTGGTTTTATATTTAGAAATTCTATAAATATCTTATATTTAATCAAATGAAATAATGTTTTGGTAGATGATTCACTCATTTAATCTCCCCACAAGAAGGGCTGCAGATAAGACTGTGTTTTCACTGCATCTGTTCTTCTGGCAGAAAATAAATAATTTCAATGGAAACGTTGCAAAACCCAACTTTCTATCCAGATGCTCTATTTCCATATTTCTGATGCCACCCTGCCTCCAACCATTTATTTAGATTTACATGAATTAACTAGTGTAGGACAGATACTAGACTACAAAGTAAATATTCAAAAGCATAACGATTGCCTTTGAAGATGTTTTTGGAAGTTCAAAACAAAAGCTGTAATCTCTTGTCCATATACAAAAATAAACACTAGGGGACAGATTTAATTCACTGAATAGTTTCATCCCATAAGGTGCTGTTATACAAGTTTTAGAACAAAATTACAATCTAGAACAAAACAGACAAGTTTCAACTAAGTAGACAACATATCATTTGTATGGAATTATTTCTTCCTAATTTCTATTCATTCTGCAGGTTATTTCCACCAGTATCCAAGTTCTCTTTGGCACTTAGAAAAAAAGTGAAACTAAAACTTTGCAGGCTTTTTAATTAAAAAAAAAAAAAAAACTATTAAGTCAAGTATGACAAACAATTTTGCACAACTGTTTTCAAGTTAAACCACTGTTAAGGTTATCTGTATTAGCACTGGGCAGGAAAGTTATAAACAATAGGTATTTGAGATAGAAGTTGTAAATACTTTGTACTGAACCCAAAACAGAGACTCTTTCAATCTCCCCAGGTCTTCATGACCAACTGTAAGGAAAATCTATAATATAAGATAATATTGGGTCTAATTCTGTTCTGTCCTGCACCAAATAGAGCTAATTATACCAATGTGGAGTATATACAAGGTATACAGCAAGGGAAAATTAAGTCCTTTGTACACAGAGAATTGGGCAAAAGATACAAGATAATGCAAGTTATCACAATTATGATTCTCCTGCTTTCTCCTAAAATACTTGATCATCAGGGAAAAAAATCTCTAAAAGAAGACATTGCACCAGGTACCTAGGATCTGTATTATAATAACCATATGCCATAGTCAAGGACAAGAATTTTATCTAGTAGCTACTCAACTGAAAAGACAGATCCTGCTCCACAGAAGTTGGATTGTAAATTTACAGTCTTCTGGAGTATCCGAGCAGGCAGGAGAGCAAAAGAAGAAAATATTTGAGTTTTTAATGTCTCTGCTTGTCAGCATCTAGTCCTAACTGCTATAAAAGTTTTATAGCCTTCACTTCAAGAAGCAGATAACAAAAGACAAAAATCAGAAAAACAATTAAAATGGGCTACAGTGAGAGGGCCCTTTTTTGTTTATATCCATGCGGCTTTGGAACACCAAAATCGTATTTTACTACAAGTCACTCAATATAGCTGAGTAGGAGAAATCTGCTCTCATTAGATAAAAAATATAGATAAATTTCTTGCAAGGTCTGAAATAAAAAATAAGTCATCAACATAAAAGCTATTTTTGTTTTTCAAATGGACAGGCAAAAATGGATTGGTATAACAGCATGATGAAGTAGCTAGTGCATGTAATTTGATGGTAAGTCTGTATAAAACTTAATATAGCTTCTATTGTGCCTCTTCCAGATTTTGGTCTTGATGTTACTGATTCATGAGCAGAGTTGGAGAAAGTGCAAGTGAGGAAAGGAGCTTCCAACATGTAATTTGGTTTTGTCCTAAAATACAGACATATTGTCAGGAAATAGTAACTGTTACCAAAAATACTGCTGGAATGGAAAGTATTGAGTTCTCTCCACTGGAAATAATCTCAGGAGAAGATACCAAAATAGCAGACACTAAAACACCAAGTCCCTGGGAGGAGAGCATGCCCTGATTCAGCAAAACAGGTAAATATGTGTTTACATTAAGTGAATTCTGCTCAGTTGACATCACTCTTGTATGTTACAATTTTAAGCACATGCTTATGTCCAGCTGAAATCAGTCGCACAAAGGAATTCATATGGTTTAGTGCTCTACTAAATGGGGATGGTATATCCCAAGGCTATGGCACAATGCATGGGGAAAAAGAGACCTGGAACTTAACTCACTTGAAAACAAGCTGAAGATCTCTCAAACTCTGCAGCTTCCTGTTCTCACATCACCTGATCACAACGAAGTGTCCTGGACAACAGATGACAGGAGAGAGGAGGAACGGACAGTTTAAGATGAGATTGAATAACTCATGAACCATTGAATGGTCTGGGTCATCACTCTAACCTGGTGCTTGTGGAGAGGGACCATCCCATTCCAGGCCCTCAAACATATGGAAAACCCAAGCGTGGGAGCAGGTTTTAAGGGCGCAGCTCCCCTCCAGCCCATTGGCACGTGAAGCTTCAATGCAGTTTTAAGCTGAGCGATGTTCAGACATAAACTTCCACCGAGGGCCTCCATGAAAGCATCACGGATGGAAGCGAGTTCAGGGTGCACAGCAGCTCATTCACGCCTTGAGGCAGTGACCCTTCCTCACACAAAAGGAGAATTGTTCCCACTGTGCATCTTAGATCCAAGGATGGGACCGTTGAATATTTACTTCAGAATCTGGGCTTTCATTTGCAGCTGTTTGATCTTTTCTTTTTGTCTCTTTACTCATTCTTGAGTATTTAGCTCCATCCCACAGCTCCTGAGTAGACGTGTTAAAAATAAAATAACAACCAGGGGTGGGATTTTCCAAGGCGTTCAGCAATGCCTGACTCTGTTCGCTTTGAAGTCAGCAGGAGTTTTATTATCAACTTCAATGGGAGCGGTTAAGCCAATGCTACACATAGTGAACGTGCATATTCATGAAGCTGGAAGCGTTTGCTAATGGTACATGGATTCAAAGGCTGATAAGATTTCACTGAAAAAGCTACTTGAAAAAAACAAGCAGTTCCATGAACATCAGAACTATAAATCCTGCTTTCCTTGAGCTTGATTGACACGGGCGCTGGAGAAGGTGTGCGCTCTGCTTGAAGCTCCTGCGGATGGAGGGCTGCTGAGATGTGTGCTCTTTCCCAAATGGATTCTCCGGCAGCTAATAAAGGCTCAGCACAACATGGCAGCTTTTCCCGAGCGGAAGTAGGGCATCTCTCCTACCTCTGCCTGTCTGCTCAAACCTGGAGGGAACTTGCTATTTTTGAGACTGCTACCCTCTGTCAAATTCAGCCGTAATTGGATAATGCACTTAAAAGTGACTGGGAATACACATACGTACACATATGCACTCATTTGGGGTGATTTCTTGCAAGAAATCAAGTGAAAGCCCTCTCAAAATCAAGCTGTTAAAGGGTTAAAGAGGTAGTTCCAGACTAGCTAACCAGCAGAGAGCCTCACAGGGATGAACTGTGATCCTCTGAGCATCTTGGTTATGGAGAAGGTGCTAAAAGGGGAGTCTGTGAGGAAAGAATAAGAAAATAAGAATTTGGTCCTTGGGAGAATCTAGGAAAGCCGCTTCTGAAATAAAAGTGTCTTCCAGATGGAAAACTGCCACATATAAACATGACAAATTTGCTTAAAGTACTCAGAAATGCCTTAAAATTACAGAGGTTCTTTATTTTAAAGGGCAAAGAGCTTTTGAGGGATGATTGAGCCGCACTCCAGGAAAGCCAGGCCGTTTGAAAGCATCTGTGGTTGGGCGAGGAAAATGAAGAGAAGCAGCAGCAGTGACCGGTCCCTTTGGCATCAGGATTAAGCAGACCAAGAGGGAGAGAGAGATGTTTGGATACAGTCCCCAAACTCCCTTCATATGTGAATCCCGACTTCCAGAAACAAAGATGGGCAAGGGATTTTCCCTGCCAAGAGCAGCACTGCCAGGCCAGGTGCTCACACGCAATGTTACTGCCTTTGCCATGAGAGATGTCCAGAGAAGGGGAACGGTGCTCTTTCCACCCCTCAATTTCCACACCACTCACAACACACACACACACACACACAAAAAAAAAAAAAAAAAAGAGAGAATTCAGAATCTGTAGAAATTTCAACAAGGAAATCTGAGTGAGCATATGTAAATAGAAAGAATGAGTAGCACATAATTACATCAAATTGTTACTTAGCAAGGGAAGTAAATAACTCAAAATATGCAGAGAGCAAAAAATGGTGATGAATTAAAACTAATTACTTAAGGCTAATTAAAATAAGAATGGCTTGAATTGAAATATGTTAATAGCATTGAACCTGCCACCTATCAGGGAGTTTAAATAGAATGATATCTCTTCAGTCTTCACTAATGAAGGTGGAAAGTTGGGGTTGGAGCTCATGGGCCTGTGTGGGTACTGACCAAAGCAATGCAGGATTTTTGATTAATCTTGGAACTGGAGTTTTTGGGTGGGTGCAGGTCCTCTGGGCACAGAAAGAAAGAGATTATCCTAGATAATGGACGTGAAGTAGAGAGAACATTGAAACAGGCCAAAGCTAAAATCCTCAAAGACAAATAGATCCTAAGGTACTTCTTCATGCTGGAAAGTACTACAGCTGAGAGAGAGACAGAGTAAAGGAGAGAGGCACAGACATAATGAGATCACAGCGAAAGAAAGAGAAAAACAGGGAATAAGAGAGACTGAGAGAACGACGGGGAATTAAATAGATAGTGAGAGCCTATAGCCATGACAAATCATCACTGGTTTCAATTAAACGAGCCTGCTGGGCTATGAAATCTGCCAAAGGTCACTGAATTCCTGTCTTGCAATCAAGAAACAAGCGGCTTTGCTGGTTCAACCCCATGGCCCAACAGTCTGTGCAAGCGTCCAGGGAGCCAGCGGACTCGCTTGTGGTTGCAGGTACCTGGACCAAGAGCAGGTCACTAACAAGCCAGTGCAGAGAGCGAGGACATCAGCATTTAAAAGAAATATAAGTGTCCGAAGCACTCATCAAATCCTGGCATTTAGACTGCACACTGCAGGGCCAAGGTGCTGCTGTACCAGCACCAAATGCTGCACCGAGCAGCAGAGGGGAAGCCTCCAGCCCAAGGAACCAAACACAGGATCTTTTGTGCAGTGCTGTAGCCGTGCAGCAGGACCCGCTTCTTGCTCCACCACTGCCTGTGCAGACTTATACCCATCCTGGGCATGACCAGGCGCGGGCACAGCTGAGATGCAGCCCCCTGGGTCAAGAGCTCTGAAGTATGTGGCATTTACTGCCACTTTCTGCCCAGTTCTCCTGATTCCTCCCAGAGAAAAGAATCTCTCTGCAACCCCTGGTCAGGATCCCCATGAAAACCATTAGCTCCATGTCACCACGTGCCATGCACACAGGAGTCATGAAGGGATGCAGGGTGAGACGCAGGTGGAATGATGCAGCCTTTCCCCTTTCTAACTCCCTGCTTGGTTTTCAAGCCCAAGCAGAGACCCTGAGCAGAAAACTAGTTGCATTCTGGTGAATCCAAGAAGATTCATCTTGGAGTTGTGCCTTCAGGAAAGGTGTTATATATATATGGTTGGGTCCCTGCCATGAAACAGCAGCAGAGATGCTAGCGGCTGCAGAGGCCCTGCAGGCAACCATCTTCCCAGCCTGGATCTGCTGGTGAGACTGGACTGCAGATAGACCCTCAATAGCATCTTCACAGCATTGACTGACCTCCCCATGTCCTGCCCTCACGTGCATTGGCATCAGTAACAAGTCCAGGATTGATGGTCCAAGTCACAGGTCGTGATATAGCAGTGACTGTCTCGATGCCCTTCTTATCTCAAAATCCTAGCCAAAGGAAGCTGTGCTGGGATTGGATCTGAGCAAGGTGCCTAGGGTGGCTCTAACACAAGTCTCTTTCTCCAACCTTCAGAAGAGGAAAATTCACCTCCTCATGATCCAGTGCTGGATTACAGACACGCTACCCCCTCCTCACACAACACAGTGCTGGGATCTGGTCCCTGGGAACCCAAGACCAAGGTCGCTCGTGCCTGAGGAGGGGAAACCCTGCTCCTTGGCAAGGAGGTTTCCTCGGCAGACGTAAAGCAGCCGGCTGAAAGACATTTCCTCTCTGCTTCTTGTGCTCGGTGTAATGAATCCTACCTCCCACTCAGCTCTGCTAAGTAAGAGAAGTTACTATGAGTAATCCCTGCTCTGGTATCTTGTGCTGTAATTGCCAAGAAGTCACACTAGCTTTTTTTATTTTTTTGGAATAAGGAGAAAATGATGAAATTGCAAACCGGGAAGAACACGGGCAAGAAAGCCAAAAACAACGCACAGGTACCCTGCAAAAATCCCAAACACGATATTTACATTTCAAACACTCCTAACAGCTAAACAAATAGCAGCAATTATACTATTTGCCCACTTCCTTAAGTAACTGCTTATTGGGAGAAGGGAGTCTCCGGGTGAAGGAGCTGGTGGAGCAGGGCAGCTGCTTCCTCCTGAGCACTAAGGCAGGACAGGAGTATCCAGCCATTCCCAAGGATGGAGAGAGCAATGCGGGCAGGAATGTAGGCTGCTCTCAGCCTCCTGCACTCCGTGCACCCCTCTGCTGCACCGGTTTTGGGTCAGCAAATCCCCCAGCTCCGTATGCCCTGCAAAAGCATCGCAGCTTTTATCCCTTCCCGCACAGCAGACGCCTAATTGCAGGGTTTTCTCCAGCTCCTCATGCCGAAAGCCCAGCAAATGCCTTCTAATCTGCCCAGCTTTCCCGGCGATTGGCTCTGTCCTCTCCTCTCCGCACTCGCAGGCTGCTTTGGAGCGATGCGAGCTGGTGGAGAGAGGAGAAGCCGTCTGCCCCTGCTAAAAGGGTGGAACAGAGCCAGAGCCGCCGAATCCTTTCACACCTGGCCGGAACCAGGTCAGGCAGCTAATGTGCATCGCGGAATACTTGTTGGAGACGCGCAGACACTGCTCAGCTACCTACGTGCTGGAGGCAGGGAGAAGAAAGCCCAGTGAGACGCGGAGGACGGCGGAAAAGGCCAGGAGAAATGCAGGGTGCCGCCGGCGCGGGCAGCTCCGGAGCACGCTGCAGATTTAATAAAGTCTTGATGACTTTGAAACTGTCCCTCGTAGACTCAATTAAGACAGCAGACTTCATTAACTAGGAGAGCGAGTGCTCGTGCCCTGGAGGGGTTCCAGATGTGGGGGTTATAACTATGCACGTGGGGAAGGAAATGGTGCTCCGCTCCAACGTCAGCTCCGCGTCCCCCATCCAGGGATTTGCCATTCCCAAGCGCAGGCACGGAGGTGGCAGAGGCCTTCCCAAGGAGGCATCGAATGTTGGGAGCTGCAATTTGCGCAGCTCGCATTTGTGTTATAAAACTAAAGACATCCCGTGGGGACGCAAAAAGGTCCAAAATAACCATTCTTGCCTCAGAACATTTTCACAGAAACTGTTTACAATCTTCCCTTTAAGACAGATTTTTTTCCTGATTTTTTTCCCTGATTTTTTCCCCTCTAAACTGAAACAAAGTTTTCCAGTTCCACTCTAGCTCTTTCAAACAGCAAGTAGAAATACTCAGTTTTATCTTCTTTCATGACTCCTTTCTCCTTCCTCTCCTACTCTTTTAGTTAGTGTGAAGAAAAAAAAAAAGAAAAGAAAAAAGAAAAAGGAAAAAGAGGGAAGGAAAACCAACAGAAACAGAGAGAACTTTCCTCCACTCAATTTAAATCCACTTGGAACAACCTTTTCTTTTTCTTTTTTTTTAAATGTTTTATGAATTATTTTGAAGGATGTAAAAGCTTTATGCGAACCCTCTTCGTCTAGGTCAAAAACTCTTTTCTGCTTAGGATAAAAAAAAAAAAAAAACAAATCTTAATGCATGTGAAACAATGTGGACTATCTCTAAAAATAAACTACCATTGCAGCAAAAGTTTTGCCCCGATTGATGGCGCATCGGTGTCACCTCCCGACTGGAGCACCCTGTGTTCCCCTCCCCTGTTTCAATCTTGCACTGAAGTGGGTGCCAGGCACCTGGTGTGTATTGGCACAAGCAGGGGCTTATCCATGGTCTGCTACATCCCTTGGTCCGCAAAGCACCCCACGTATCAGACAGGGGTCCAATTTAGCCAGTCAGGCAAGAGATGCTCATTAAAAAAGTAATCAGCAGCTAAAGCAATTTGAGCAGGGTCAAGGCAAGAGTCAGAGATGTCCCTGCAGTGTGCAGCAGGGCACGAGAGGCTGCTACGTGTCAGCTAGGGCAGAGCAGGGAGCCTTGAAAAGTACCCTCAGTTAAGGGCAAGATGACAAAAATTCAGACAAATGTCATTCCTGCCTCCCTTATTAAAAAAAAGGGGGGAGGGAAATGGGCAAATTTTGCCTTAAAAAAAACATTTAAGAGTTCGTTTTGCTCATTCCCTTTTGAATACTTATTAGAGAATACAAAGGCTTTAAACAAAAGGTCATTAAGAGATAAAAAATTGAAGCTCTTGCAAGAACGAAAAAAGGCATCTTGACATTTTTAACATTTTCTTTCTCTCTTTTCCAAAATGAAAATTAATCAACATTGATTTGATTTCACACACAAAACCCCGTTTCATGGAAGTGGCATTTGCTGATGGAAAGCTGTTTTGACAAGAAAATTCCAGCCCGTTCTGCTGGTGGAGCTCACAACACAGCGCGCACAATTAGGGTACGCATGCTACAAGGACACCGCTCTGCCAGGGTTCATAACAAATCCCAGCCTTTTTTCTGGGTCAAGAAAAGCATCACTGTCTGGAGGTTATGCTAGCATTGCCAAGGGTTGGGGACGGGTGTCGAGATCTAAGGAATTCCTGTTGCCTTGAATAGAAACAATGAAATTGTTGCAACGCACCGCTTATTCCCAGGTGCCTGGGAGCTGTCATTTCTGGGGAAGATGAACAATTTGAGAAGATCTAATATCTTCAGAAATAATTCAGAAAGACAGATTTCATTCAGCACCCCGCGCGAATAAGGAAGGAGAGATGCAGCTCGTGTGCATCGACTGTGCCAGCATGATCCAGGCTAGGGGAACCGAGGGGACCCAACCATCAGTCACTCTCAAACCAGGCAAAGATGAGGGTTTGGAGCAGATGTCTGCAAAAAAACATACTCCATCCATACCAGGCCCATGGGGTTGCTGCATTTTCCAAAGTAGTCCCAAGCCTTGGGATAACCAGAGGGCAAACACCACGGAAGCGGCACTCCAGTTTGCGGCCAAGGGCTCGCAAGGGAGTACAGCAGGTTGGCCCAGTGAGGTATTGCTCTGCTCCAGCAGGACAACACTGCTTGCAGGGACTCAAGACAGGCCCTGGTGCCTCGCGGAGCTGTCACCTGGCTCCCTGAAGCCAGCAGAACTTTTGCCCCTTGTAACAGTTTGACCTCCTAAATTTCACCAGGTCAGAAACAGTCACTGCAAACTCAGCTTCTAGAGGGGTTCCAACGTCCTTTGACAGACAAGACCTTACACTCACTTACACTGACACAGCCCCATTCCTGGATGGGGATGGATGTCAGCATCTGCTGTGGATGACAAGAGACATGTCCCATTCAGCCCAGGACTGTGGTGTCTATGGACACAGAGAGCCACTGTTTGCTGCCATGGGACAGGACTTGTGCAGACCAGGGGATTTGGAGAAGTGAAATCTAGTTCTATGTGCACCAAACATCACCAAACTAACCCACATTTTTGCCTCTGAGAGCATGACACGTGTCTCTCATCAGCTGGCTAGTCTTATTTCCATGCTTTCCTGCCTCGTGTTCCTTCTCCAATGAAAATCAGTCTTCCTCACAGCTTTAATATAGAGTCGCCTACTTTAAAAGATGAATTCTGGGCTGTTCAAGCTATTGAGCTCTTTTCAAGCAGCTGCTCTTGCTTGTGCTGGGCTTAATCCTGATGGCTACCTGGAAAAGCATCACTGCTTTGTCCTGCTCTGCACAGGAGTCATTTGGTGAGAGAGGACTGGCCAGCCTGTGTCACTTACAGCTATCTAGATATTTGTCAAATAGTTGTGCATCATCCTGCACGAGGTGCAGCCTTTACCCTGACGAAGGAACAGGGGAATCTATGGGATGGGGAAGAGACAGCATGAGGAGAATCCACCTGCTTCCCACCAAATAGATGATGTGATGTTATATTAACCCTTGGTACCAAAACCTGTCTGTCCCACCACCCTTCAGCACTGCCATTTCTCCATGGACATCATGTATTCACTTCCCTACTTGCACTAGTTTAAACCATTTTCATTCCCTGTATTTATGTCTAAAAGCTGAGAAAAATAGCAAGGGGAAAGCAAACAAAGTGAATGGGAAAAGCTTAACCCAAACAGTGGCAAAGTTTTCTCACACTGAGCTTTCAAGTAAATGAGGTTAATTAACAAATTACCTAAATTATTAGCACTATTTTTACCCTTGCATGAAGGGTTAGCATTACTGCTGATTTCTTAAGACTCAGCGATGAACTCGCACTGATTGGGTAGTTAATGAAGCAGAGTCATGGGAGCGGGGACCGGAGGGCAGCGGCAGCAGCTGGGACAGGGCTGGTGTCGCAGGGTCGGGTACCACTGCTACGAGGAAGGAGCATCTCCATCAGAATGACCTCCCTTAGGCAATGCTGGTCAACACGGACGTCCAGTAGAACCTCACCTAGAAATCTTACTTGGACCTGAATCTGCCTCTCCTAAAGGATCTGTTTTCTAACTAAGTTTCCTCTTTGCCTCACCGGTTTCCCAGCATAGGCTGATAGAAGCTGATTTGGAAGAAGAGTTGAAACACCAAGGCAAGGGAGGGGGAAAACTGATGGTGAAGGGTGAATCTACACTCTGCAGCTCTCGTGGGGAGGCCCAGCCTAACCTCAAACAACTGGACAGGAAGCTTAGGTCAATGCAAGACTAAGTACCAACAGCAAAATCTGCTTGGAAACAGCTCTTCAACCATCAGGAATATGCAACCAAGCTACCACAAGCTGTCTAGGGGAAAGGCTGGCAAAAGTGGGGACGCAGCTACACATGAAGACTTTGGAGTTTGTACCTGAACAAACTGAGGAGAAAGGAGCTTTCTGGAGATGGTTTTTAACAGCTGTTCTTGGAGTTGACTCTGATTTCAATCTACAGGACTGGGCAGTGTTTATGGCACTGCCATGGAGTTATCACACCCTTTAAACTGCTGCTAACTCAGAGCTCCTGAATCAGCTGCCTGCAAAGACCGACCCTCCTGGTGCAGGCTGGAGCCTCTGCTCCTCCTCAAGAAGCCCCTGGGCTTGCAGACACAGGCACTATGTGAAGGCACCAGCCCATGGAAACAAGCCATTTTCAAGCCTGGCTTCCCTGCTGTCACCTCAGGGAGCAAAATAGCAACAAGTTCAATCCTGCATGTGCTGCCTCCAGAACTAATTGGAGTTTCCTGCACTCGTAATGCTTGGTGTCTCTGAGCTTATAAAATGTGCCCAAGGCAGCTAACCAAAACACAGGAGTCCTCTCCTTGTTTAAGGGGATTAAAGGTGGTTTCTTTTGCAGTACAGAGGCTGGCAGCACTGCCACCCAGCCAGCAGGTCTGTGTAGAGCGAGATGCACGTTTCCTCTTTCTCTGGGGTACATATAATGTGGCCAGGACATCACGCCTCGCGTGTCAGCCCACATAATCTTTTGCATGATGTATGTCCTGAAAATAGAGAGCAGTCATATAGACATGACCTATGCACAAACACACACAAATATCTTCTTCTTCAATTAGCCATCCCATCCTTCAGGAAAGTAGAGTACGGGTCCATCTGTGGTCACCAGGACAGACAAGATGTGCTGTTCCAGGCACAGGAATGTGGCAGGACATCCCTCCTTCCACTCTGATCACACATTACTTGAGGTTTTTTCGTGTTGTTGCTTTTTTACCACCCCGCCCCCCAAACACATTGCATATTTTCTCTTCTACAGCTAAACACCAACAATTGAGCTTCCTGACGGAAATCTCAGCTAACTCCATTAAAATCCCCTAGCCCTTTTTTCTCATTTCTGCTGAAGAGCTAGTCCCCTCAGGAGCAGAGACCAATAGACCTGCTTTTCCATAATAAATCTAACTTATCAGCTAGAAACAGGTGACATTTCAAGCCTGGCTCTCTTCTCAACACAATGATTTGGGCTGGCAAGCCTGTTCAAGGTATGTCATTGAAGAGAAGAGCAGCTGAAAGCCCTTTTTCCTTTGGATGCCAAAGTGAGTTCCCTTTTGAATTCTAACACTGAACATAGCAGAAGATTCAATTATACTAGTTCTAGGTGTCCTAGCTACCATACCAGAAGGCAGCAAGTGCACTAGTAAGGTGATGAAGGTCAGAGGTTCTTTATAGTTCTGCAGTTGAGATCCATATTAGAGATAAATACTCAATGCTCTCTAGACCCCAGCTGCACTGTGTGAGCTGGTAGCAGAAATGAACTTCACAGAATCACAGAAAAGTTGGGGGCATCTGGGAGTCCTCTTGCTCAAAGCAAGATTATCTCTAATATTAGACCAGGCACATCTTAGTGTGTGGAGTCCTCCAAGGATGGAGGCCCCACAGCCTCTCTAGTCCCTGTTCCAGTGCTGCACCATGGTCCTAGTGAACACCTCTTTGGTCGTGCTAAACTGCAATCTCCCCAACTACCATCCATGCCCTCTGCCCCCCAGTATGTTACCTACTGCTGTTGAGAAGAGTTTGGCTCTTCTTAACATCTCTGTAACCATCCTCAAAGCAGATCAAGTTATGTGACACTGCTTTTCAAACCTGGATCTTGGAGCCAAGCCAATTAAACCCTCCTGCTGGTCCTCAGGACATAAGCTCTGAGGGAATGCCATGAAATGTTGGTCTGACCCTGCTGCTGATGGGTAGCATAGCATACCATAGCAAGCTCTAAAGTAGGCCACAGACTTCTTAGGGACATTTTCTGCCCCAACACTTGCCCCTTCATCTGAACTCCTTGGTCTTTCACAACTGTTTCAGTGAGGATCATTAAGATGAGAAAAGAAGGACAGATGGCAGCCAGTGCTGTACTCAGCAACCCGTGAAGAACTCCTCACAACTGGACTAGCAAGGTAATGCCTCATCACAATCTTTTTGTACCATCCCTCTCTACCTGCAGGCTCTCTTTTCACCTTCTGGACAACGTGTCCACTGAAGACCTGTCTCATGGGGAGCGGGTTAAGTTTTGCTGTTGAAAAATGTCATTTTGTCAAGATGGATATAGTCCAGACTGAAATCTGTTGGATGTTACTCAGCTGGGTTCAGACCCCTCATCTGTGTTCTCTGTCCTGGAGCTATTGTCTTTGTTATCTTGAAAGGTTTCAGCAACATCTGAGTCAAAAATCAAATATTTTTGTTCTCTCAAATGGTAATGCCAAAGCCAAAAGATTCATGGGGAGGTAGGACCAATGACTTCACTAGTTTTTGGATCACACTCTCAGAAAAGATTAGGAAATTCTACTGTTTTGTTAGTAGAGCACAGGAATCTCTTGTCTCAGGGTTTTATAACAATAAAGCTGACATCATGGTCCCTGCTGTGATTCGGTAGGAGGGTTCACAGATTCTCAGGGCCAGGGTGTTCCTGGGTGTGAAATGGAAAGAGTGACAGTGCCCTGTAGCTCTGTGTCAGCAATGTGCTCAGCTTGCATACCTGGCACTAGACATCCCATCCTGACTTCTGTGTCTAAAGATGACAGCCTAGCAAGGGGCATTATTTCAGGTCTGTGTTGTCCAGCAAAAAACCTATCAAGAAGATTTACAAGTTGTATCTCCCCACTTAGTGCCACTTTCTGCCCTATAACTCAGAGACCCACTGGAAATGACAAAATCTGCTATTTCCATAGGCCCCTATGGCAGGTCCTGCTGGAAAGGGGTGAAAATTCTGGTTCAGTTTACCCAGAGCCACCTTCCAGGGCAGTTGCAAATGAGACATAGTAGCATCACCTCAGAGGGCAGGACATTGGCTCCAATACAGCAGCACAGCATCTCTCCAGAGAGAGAAAATCCCTTGGACGTTGGATAGATTTCATGGGAATACCCCGTGGTGAAAGACGGCATTCCCCAGGAGATCTGTGTGCAGATACAGGTGTGTAATGCAGCCCTTCAAACACACACTCAACAAAGGGAAGCACCGGGTCAGATGATTAAATCCCCCATGTACCTGCAGGAAGGGAATATATCCTGCTCATCAGAGCTAGGAAACATATTCACCTGTTGCAGGCATTAATCCTTTTCATGCCAACAGTGAGTGGCAGAGCTGTGCACAAAGAAATCCTGCCTGAAATGTATCCCTGATAAAGAGAAAACCAAATCAAAAGGTGGGTTTTACTGCCCACCAAGGCTTTAGGGTTTTAAAGGGTCTCCGGTAGAATTACAGTATTAGCAGGCTATTATCATGGGCGAGGATATCAAACTGCTATGCACAGCAAGCCAAAGGATGCATCTGAGATGGGAAAGAAATGCATAAAGAAAACAATGTACAAGGGTTAGAGATGAGAAACAGTGAGGTACAGAGAGGAGGGAGGGGGAAAAATGATGGGAGGAGATACTGCAAGCCAGGGAGAAGAGACCAGCAATAAGAAGCAGGAAAAGGAAAAAAGAGAAAGACAAAAAGGAGAAAGAGAACAGAGAGATAAATGAGGGCAAAGACCATCTCATCAGTTTGCAATTCCACCCCGGTGGAGAGGAAAATTGATGTCTAGAGCTTTTTTACAGCCAACCTCCTGGGTATGGGACAAAAGACAAGTTATTACCCAACCCAGGGTCAGGTCCATAGCCCAGCAGCCACTTAGACACATTCAGAGAGCCCACGAGAGCCATAAATCAAGGGGACCAAAGGGATCACGAAGAGACAGGGATCAGACGGAGCGCAGCAGCCGCTCGGCAGATGCGGTATAATCACAGACGAGGAGCAAGCTGGGCCACAGCGCGGCCTGCAAGGAGCCCCAGCCGAAAGGAGTTGTTCTCGTCTCTCCTTCATGCCATTCCTAAGGACAGCTCTCCCTCGGAGATGCGATTCCCTCTGCACTTCCTCCTGATTTCTCTTCCTATTGATTTCCAAGCTCTGAATGCCATTTATTTTTGCTTGCTTGATTCACTCATTCATTGAATAAAGGCATCATCACTATTATTATTATTACACCCGTCATCGGGCTCCTCATCACACATTATATTATTTGCATTGCAGAGCTGGAAGATTTCAGGTTGAGGCAGGAAATTTGCGCGAGTTGTTATTACTGCAATCAGATGAAGTGAGAATTGGATCGGCGAAGGCTGCCAGAGCGCTGCTTTCCCAGCAGGACACAGAGGCTCTGCCCAATGGCAGGAGGCTGCGGTTTGCAGCACATGTCCCACGAGCAGTTCTGGACCTGCCTTTGGTATCTCCATGTCCCCTCCCATCCCCAACCAGCTCCCAGCAGCGAACAGGGAATGCATCGGTACAGGAGGGCGAGGAATCCGAGAGGACTTGGCGAGATTGCACATTTTCTGCCTTGCTGATGGTATTTATTAGACAACAGAAAATAGCTATTTTACCATCTGCCTTGTAAAAAAATAAAAATCCTCATTAAATTAATGGAATGTGCAGCTGCCGAACAGAGTGTTCCGCTGCCTCCCGAGCCGCCAGCGCTCTCTGCAGCAGGGAATCGCGGAGCCGAAAGCGGCAGAGCTCTGGCTCTCGTGACGGGAGATGCTGGCCAGACATGCCCCTGCTCCCTCCTACCTGGACCAGTCTGCTCATGAGGCTGGTAATACCTCCTTTTCCCTAAGGAGAAGCTGACGCAAACTTCTAAATCAGAGGGTCACAGGTGACCACTGCCCTGTGCTGAGCATAAAAGCATCTTGGGGTAAGTAAGTTCCTAATATCAGTGACTCAGTCATCCTGGTTAACACAAGCCAGTCAATCCATCCCTGTAATCCATCTCTCCATGTCAAAGTTGGAAGTGGTTTGAGGCAATGCACCTGCCTCGGTGCCCAGGGGAGGTGTTCAGCTGCAAGTGCAACGCTCAGCAAGTCTAGAAACCAGCTGACAGGGTAGTCGAGACCTCTGTACGGATAAACTTTCACTTTGTCTCAAAACAGACCAAAAAAAATAAAAAGCACAAAGCAAAACCTTTCTCAAGCCCAAGCCAAGAGGTCCTGGACAATTTTTAGAGGTATTAATGGAGCTGAGTAGACTGCAACTACTTTAATACCAGCTTTATCAATTCGATTGTCCCTGGCACTGAACGGCACTGATGGATTCTAAGGGAACTTTTAATTTTGAAATCCTGCAGAGCATGAAGAGTGTTTGGTGAAGTGGGTGCCAAAATGCCACATACGCATCTTTTTTAGGAGCAGATCCAGCAGTTCACGTCCTGAAGGACTCCTAGAGATACCTAATATTCCCTTAGAGCTGATACACCTAGTGCCTCTCTATCTTACTACAAATAACACCTGAAGAGCAACGTTACTTCTTGGGGTCCAGCAGCTCCTCTCCTAAACAAATATTACTGTCAGGACTGACAATATTTCAGTATCACCACAGTATAATCTGCATTTAATGCACACCTGCATAGCCTGCAGCTCGCCCCTCTGCTCCATCCAGGAGCTCTTCGTGCTCGCGCTGCTGCTCTATGTAATCCCTCCCTCATGGCCCTCTCTGCTTGTTTTAAGGGGGTTTTCTGGGTGGATTTTTGACCTATATGTTTTTTTACATGTCTTTCTCAGGAAGTTTCTTCCCTTAAACTTGCCCCTTTAGTAGTTATGGAGCAAGGTGGGGAAGGTGACCGTGGGAGACAGGTCCAGCAGCAGGTTTTGTCACATCAGAGCGAGGAGGCAGACGCTTTATGGATTTCAGCGCGCAAATGGAAGTTACCGCACTCCAGCATGTCCAATCGCTTCATGCCTAAATAAATCCTGACATAATAAGCCCTAATACCACCAAAGAAACTATTACAGCCAGTCACAAAAATAATCCACACTGAAAATTGGTGAAAATACCTCTCCCCAATGGAATAACATGGCTCCGGAGGATCAGTTCCAGTCAAAGATGATAATTTCATATTTCCCCAACAGAGGAAAGCAGCTCCAAAAGACAAAGTGCTTGGTGCCAAGAAAACTCTGCTCAGGCTAGATTTTGCCATGTCCCATCATTGACTTGCTTTTAAAACCCATGAAGTACAACACGAAGGCTGTAAAAGGCAGAGACCAAATGGAAGTCCACAGGGATGTCCTGGCTGTCTCTAACGCAGCTGCTTTCAGTCCTGACATCCTCTTAAACGGTGTCAGTATGGGCAAAATGCCACCCAGTTGTGCCAAAACTACCTTTCCCGGTTTTCAAGGGTTAACAGCAGGATGTCAGCAAGCTGGTGCTTGTAGTGCTGCTGGTCTAATGCAGCTGCATTTGCTGTTCACTATCTCTGCATGCGCAACAAAATGCTCGTGCAGGATTGCGGTCCTGTTGCACTGGGTTTGCTGGAGCTCGCATTGCCTCGTTCAGTCTGGCTGGTGTCACACACCTGCAGGACCCTGGCGACACCGAGCTGGGCTGCTGAGCTTCCTAATAGAGCACGTCACGGGCTTCTTGGCTAAATTGCTTTCTAAGAGAAGTCAGTCACGACAAGGTAGGGAAAATGGTGGCAGGCGGTTTCTTTCCTTGTAAAAATGTTTGATTTCTCATAAGAAAAATCTCCAGCATTTTTTTTAATCTATGCCTTAATTAAAACTCCAAACATTTCATGGGCAATTTTGACAAGAAACTGTGACATTTTTCAGTGCTGCTCTTGATCTTGCCATAATCTGTAGAAGCTCTGATATGTGGGCACTGTGCACTGAGGAGTCACAGCGATCTGGAGTAATATGGATTTGGGGTAACTTGTGGGTAGATCTGCTCAGCAGCAGACGCAGGCCCGTGGCCACCTCCTGTCATTCACAGGGAGCAAATAAGAAAGGGCCTCATCCTCCAAGGATCTGGCTCTGCTCCAACCTGGACCTGAAGCTGTTTGGCCCTTCAATGCTGCAGGTCTGACCTCAGCATCTTTTAACCCTATATCCCACTCCTTCCCCTGTGTGTTGGGAAGCACTGGGCTCAGCTCCCAAATCTGAGCATCCCAGGTGGTTAAAGGAAGCGCTCGCTGCCTTTTAACGTGCTCAGGGTTGGGGACGGCAGCTTTCATCTCCTCAGGCATTTCATGAGTATGGGAACTACGAGGCCAAGAGCCAACCATATGAACAACCAGCTACGTTCACCCTCGTCCTTCTTCACCCACCACCTTCTCCCCAGCATCGCTACGAGTGCCCCAGCTCGAGGCAGATCCAAGCACAGCATGCACAGCCCAATCCTTCCTCCAGACAAGCAGTCTTCCTAGGGGGTCTCGCACCCTCCAAAAAGGATCGGATCCCCCACACTCAGATGGGGCTGCAGAGCAGCGCAGTGGGCGGCTGCAGCGAGCCGGCAGCCAGTGACCCTCAATGTGACATTGATGGCTCTTAACTCTTAAGCCTGCTTTGGAAGGATTGCCGCCAATCCCATTTAATCACCGCAGCCTCTTCTCCGGGCAACGGCAGGAGTTTTCCCTTAGCAGCAGCTTCTCTCCAAGAACCGGAGCACTGCCCTGCTCCCATCCCACGACACGGGAAAGACTCCACTCTGCTCCAGGAGCGCTCATTGACCAACACGTAGCTCCAGCATCGTTTGCTCAACCCTTGCCCTGCACGGGAGGACGCAGGACACACTCCCTCACTAGCAAGGGCAGCGCTTCCCGCAGGTGCACTGTGTGCTCCCCGCATCGGGGTTTTGCTGTGCGTAGCATTAAATATTTAAAGCGCTTGTCAAAGTGCCATAACAATTTTTTTTTTTTGCCTTGTTTCATTAGCTCCAATTCCAAAGGCCACCCTCGTAACTGCTGAATGTTCATTGCTATTGCATCCAGCCCAGGAGTTATGATCTAGGAAGGCAGGAGACAGGACAGCATCTTCTGCGGTGCCGCCTTCTCCTTGCTGCCGCTCAGCCGAGACGCGCTGGCCATCGAAACAGCATTTGCACTCCTACCTTCAGGAAAATAAAATGAAGAGATTGATCTCGCTGCCTCCTTGCTTCGCTGTGGCCGGCTAAGTAAGTAAATCAGCTGGCTGGCTTCCACATGCAGGTTTTGGGACGGCGTTTTAAATGCCTTTATTTGCTTTGCCTCCTTGTATGAGCTAGATCCCTGCCCGGGTGGACAGGGAGGAGACTGCAGTTGCTTTTCCATTGCTGGAATCTCTTGCTCGCCGGTCCCATGTGGATGTCACCCTGCTGTACTAATGCTATGGACATGAGGCAGAAAGAATGGATGCACCGAGCCAGAGCGGGCTACGGCAAGGCAGGAGCTGAGGGAGTGCTTGATGTCCAAGTTCATTTTGTTCCCTAGTGTCACCATGTGGGGCTGGAGCAGATGCCCTCTCTACAGGTTAGGCCAAGGGAGAAGCAGAGATGGTGGCACGAGGTGCTGGGACCCTCCGTCCATGGGAAAGGCAGGACAGGGCCGGTCCCCATGTGGTTTCATCCTGGTTTCAGCCCTGCAGAGCTGGCAGCCCCTGCTTCCCTCCCTGCAACAACAGACCCAGAAACTCCACAGCCGGCCTATTTACTCCATCTAACCTCAAACAAGCGGCCCAGTTTACCTCCTCGTCGGGAAGCATGAGGCATTAGCAATGGGAATGGCACAGCAAGGACTGGCGAGGAGAGTAGAGGAGCTGCTCCCACCCAGCTCCTGCATCCTGGGCGAAACCAGCCCTGCATCTGCCTCTCCACAGATGCAACGCGACATCCCTCCTGACCTCCCCAGGAAGAATCTGCAGGGTGAATCCGGGGGGAGAAAAGCAAGCTTAAAATCCATTTTCGGAGAAGTTTCACAGTCCCAGTGTCTCTCTACTCAAGGAGAAAGGAGAGCCCACAAGTGTCCCATTGCCTGTGCCCATGTTGTGACAATCCCCAGTGGTGACATCACGAGTGGCTGCTGCAGGGATGCTGCCAACTCCACGCTGTGGCTTCACCGGCAGCTTGCGGGAGGGATGGGCAGCAAGGGAGGCAGCGCTTCCCAAGCACAGGCATCTTCTGCAATTAGCAAACTGGCAACGAGAGCGGGGAGGAAGTGCGGGATTGGAGCATAAAACCATTGTGGAAGTATGATCTATCGGAAAGTATTCCCTAATGAGAAAATGCCTCCTTAATGGATCCTGCGTTCTTAAGTAAACTGCAAAAGGCAGGGTATAAAGTAGAAATTATAGCGATTTGTTTTATTGGGCATTTCATTGAGTAATTAAGAGGATAATTAGGAGCAAGAACATTAAGAGGCATCACACTCAGCCCCCATTGTGCTCTGAAGGAGTGAGCTATCAAATGTACAAGCATTGCTTGACATTTCCCCATGCTAACACAGGGTCTCCTGGCATGAAGACGACAGATACGGGGGTGTATCAACATCAGGGTCACATACGTGGGGAACCTGGGTGCAAAACTAGCACCCCCAAGGCACACTTGGTTGTTTGAGCTTTGCCATCCACCCTCATGGACCCCATCCCCATTTTCCTTCCTCATCAGGAAGGATATCCAGAAGTGTCTACATAACTAGTTCTGGTCGGACAGGTGGCCAGCACCACTCCAGAAGCCCTCAGCCTCACATTCAATCCAAGCTGCTGCTCTGCTATTTCCAGCCCTTCCCAGCAAGGAGGAAACTTGGGTCCCCACAGACACATCCAGGAAAAAACAAACACGCCAGAGCCACAAAAACCAACAGTTCCTTCCTAACCCTCTTCCTGCTCCACACCAGGAGCTTGTCCACCTGCATGACATGCTGCAATGTGACCACCAGGACACCAAATGCCACCAGGGATTTCCTCTCCAGGCCATCCAGGGACACATGCCACACACCAAGACCTCCACAGTTCACATAGGCATCCCCCGTGAGAGGCGCCAGGGAAAAGCCAGGCACAACGAGAGCAATCAGCGCTCACAGCACGTCCAAAGCGCTTTGCTCGCTGCAAGGGGTGAACCCGAGCCCAGCGATGAGGAAATTGGAGTGAAAAGAAAGGACTTCACTGAAGGCAGCGAGTCCCACTGCACATGCATTTGTAAACACAGAGACAGAGAGGATAAATAGGCTAATTCATGTTATTGCCTCAAGCCACTTGTTCAGGAGAGAAAACAAGCAAACAACCAACCCAGAAAAAAAGGGTGTCCAAGAGAAACCCCGGTCTGTGACACCGCAGTTGGCAGCCCTGACCGCTTGCCAAGAATTAAGCGGCTCCTAGATGCTCATTTGGTCTGGGGCCATATCACTTATTTAGGAAAGCAAAACAGCACCTTAAACACAGAGAAAGGCTTGTCTGCTTCGTCCTGGCCTGCACAGTTAGAGGGAGATGGAGCCCATCTCTCCCTAAAACAATGGATGGGATTGATATAACCCAGGTGCCACATAGGACCAGATGTCCAAGAAGCTGCCACCCTTTGCTTTCCCTTGCCCACGTTGGCTTTGCCCTTCTCAGCCACTCCTGCTACCCTATTTTGTCCCTGTGGATGCAGTGATTCCCTTGGATGCTGGCAAATCCAAGCGCGTGCTCCTTTCTCGTGGTGTGCAGGGAAGAGAAGCAAAGCTGCATCAAACCTAGATGAAAACACTTTACCCTCCCAATATATAGATAATGCAACAAGCAGGTCTAGTGTAATGAAAATGAAGAACAGAGTGAAAAAATATAGCAGGCTGTACCTGAAGGTGCATCCTTCCCTTCTCACCAAGCAGCTGGGAGGACGGGGCTGCCTCTCGGTAGTTTTCCAACATCCTGGGTTGCAGGTAGATCTATGCACTGACCGTGGTTGGAGCTGTTGATAAAAGAATGCAAAGGAACATGACTTCAATGTGAAGTTTAGAGCTACTTTTATCCTACGTTTTATTATTGGGACTTTTAAAAATCTTTTTCTCTATAATTGCCCAAGTTTCTGGTTCAAATCTCTAAAAAGAAATTATGAAACTTCTTCCATCTTCTATGTGCATGACAATTACAAGCACTACCACAGAGCCTAAATATATATCTTAGGAGGGTCACAGGATTGAGGGTCACTGGAAGCCAGAGAGATGACGGTACTTTACAAATAACCTGCTTTATTTTACCTGAACTCAAGGGAAGAAGCTGCAGAGGCTCCTCGCTATTCTTTGAGATTAAACAAGCTAGAAATTGAGTTCACTTAAAAAAAAAAATCTGCAGAGTAATTTCCTCTGGCACCAGGGGAGCATCCCAGGACCGCAATGAAACGGTGCCTCAGCACGCAGCTGCCAGCCCTGCCTGGGCATGGGGGATAAACAGACCTGCTGCCCCCTTCCAAGCACTGTCCTGTTTTGGGAGCATGTTTTTAACTGGGGAGTGAGGTGCATTGCTCATGCTCAACTTCAGCCACTTCTTTGTTATGCAGTTAGAAAGGCAACTTTCGCCTTCAGCATCACAAATGCCTTTTCTGGAGAGAGGGAGGCTTGGGTGTCTGCAGCACTGCATCTTTATGGTGAATGAATTGCCTATTGATGACTTTCTGGTTAATATATACAATGCAAAACCGAGGAGCTAATATAATGTAATTTTCCATGTTTACTGCATTATTACAGTAGTTGAATCTGCTGATTAGTTACTATTTTTCTTGCCATCTTTTCTTGAGCATCCCCTTTATTTTTGCCCTGTTTATCTGTATATGAAGTCATTTATCCACCCAAACTGGTGTAACAGCAAACAGGGCCAAAGCTGTAATTCCTCCTCTCTTTCAAATTTAATCTTGTAGACCTCAATCTTTGTGATATCGCTATTATTTTGTCCACATCTGATCCAGCAGGAACCAGTCATTATTTTTGCTTTTAAACAAAAACAAAAAAGAGGAAAGGAAAAAGAAAAAATCCAGTAAGCTGAGCAAGAGATAATGATGACTGTGGTACTAACGATCCTTGGTGCATCTCCTTGCAATGATTCCAGTGCTAAAACAGAGAGCATTTGTTTCCCTCCTCTCTCTGTAGCAGCAGGACTGACCCTCAAGCACAGGCAGCTCCCCACCAAGAAACAACATTGTCCTGATCTCCCAGGGGATTCGTTCCACTGCCAAACATCTCAGCAGGCTTCTTATTGTCTTAACTTATTTACCCAAATAGTGGGAAAACAACTCAAGTGGAGCCAGACGCTCTCCAACAGCCCAACTGTAGCTGCTTCTTTCAGTTCCCCCACAAGGTAGGGAGGTACCTTCCCCTGATGGGTATTGATGAAGATGGAGGAAAGAAATTTCCTACCACACAAATGATGGCAAAAAATGTTCCTCGTTGCAACTCCTTGAAGATCATGGCAAGACATTTTGCCTCCCCCTGCTTCCTCAATTCCCATTAGCTCTCACCTCCCAGCTCTGAGCAGACCACATCCCCAGATGGAGACCACCGGCACCAACATGGGTACCAGCACACGGAACCTGTCAGCACGCGCTGATTTTATTAGGAGAGAACTGCAGGAACCTGCCATGTCTGTCTTCCTTCTCCCCACTATAGTCAGATTTGCACCATCACGCTGCTTTATACCTATGCTGTGTTCTTTACCTGCAGCCTAGAGACTTCACATGCTGTCTCTTTCCCCTCAGGAATTTTATAAATCAATCACGGGGCCACATTCTGCTCTTCTCCCCGATGCAAGCAGGAACTCGCAGCTGTTTTGAAGGCACACAGCACCATCCCCTGCACCAGGGTGTACACAAAAAACTTGCACAAATCTAGCCAAGCTTTTTCCTCCCCACAACATACTTTGCCCATGAAATCAAACAGGCAACAGGCTGAACTGGGGAGCCCGTGCTGAACATGGATCTCCCACAGTGCTGCATCAGCTGCCCAAACCGTGGGTTGCCCGCACCAAGGGGACAGGGTAGGAAGGTCATTTTGCAGATTTTTTTCAGAGAGGAATCTGTAAGTAGCACCCAAAGCTGTGTTATTTTGACCTAGAGACAGACATTCTTTTAAAAAAGCTGCAAATTCGGGACAAACAGCAAAAAGGGAGGGCGGGAACTGCTTGTTGCCATTCTCTAGCTGCTTCCCAGCACTTGGGGACCCTGGGCATTTCTTAGTCTAGATGCAACACAGCATGTGCATTATGTTTATTAATGAAAGATTAAGCATTACAAAGAGCATTATTAATTTTAAAGCTACTAATCATCATCATCTGTCCCTCTTTTCACTCAGCAAGCCTGGAAGCTATAATGAAAGAGCATATTCCAGCTCAGAGCATCCTTAATGGAGGCTGCTGTAGCCCAGAGCCCAGCTCCATAGCTCAGGGCCACAGTATTTTCTGCAGCCAGTGAGGAACTGCTCCTCAGAGGCCTTCTAATATGAATAACTATAAAAAAGATAGAGACAGAAGACAAATAACTATTGATTATCTATCTTTTTGTAAAGAGCTCACCCCAGCCTCCCAGCTCTCCAACACTAAGTTGGTTTCTTGTGTCCTAGTCATCCACATCACCAGCCCGAAAGAGTGCACATTTTGAAGTGACCTCTGCTGCCAGTCCTGTCATTAGATGGTGACGGCCCCTTCTAGCACTAAGAGAAAGAGTGTGTTTCCAGAAACACTCCTTGCTCTTTTCCTCCCTGTCTCTCGACAGACTCAAGGGAGCACAAACCAAACAGAAGTCGCTCACAAATGTGCTCTCCATGTCATAGAACAGTCTCTATGACCTAAGGACACTCACCTCCAAAAGCCAACACCTGGTCACTTCATCTGGGATCCATCAGCACAAGAGGAAAAACAAGAGAAGGGCCCAGGAGTCCTCCTTTGCCGAGGGAGGGTAGGCAAGATTTGGGGTATCAAGAAAGCACAGGCACAAGAGCAAAACATTCATTACATATCATCAGTGATATTTTCCTGTTACTTGTGGCAAATTAGTGTTGGTGATTAAAACCCAGAGGGGAATGTGGTGGCATATCTTAGACCCCAGACTAAGCCAGAACCAAAACCTGCATTTAAGGGCTGTGTAAAGACTGCACCAGCCTCAGGACAGAGATCTGTGCCCAAGCCCTGGGCTTCAGCACAAGTCTAGACACTCTTGCCCATCCACCCTGCTGTGATCTGTGCCAATATGAGATGCTGTAGAGCAAGAAGGGGGTAAGGAGCTCTTCGTTTGCTTATCCAGATCCTTCCTAAGCATGCAAAGACCTAGCTCTTCATCTGAGTGCTAATTCTCACCCTCTTTCAGCCCATCTTTTTTGCAGCTTTTCTACAAATCCAGAATACATTTGAGAGATCAGCACAATGTTTAGTGAGAAAATCGTATGCTACATTTCCGCTTGGCATGATTTTGAAATGGTTAAGCTGTTAAGCCCTGAAAGGGAAGTTTTAAGAATACAGTGAATAAAAAGCCAAAAACAAAAATAAACCATTGGCGGCAAAATTAGAGCGTGACAAAAAGGAAGTGTTTTGATGGATCCCTTTTTTCCAAAGGAACAGCGTGCACTGGCTGCTACTTTCCAGCGTCAGGATCTCTGCAGTTGCTGCTTGGATTTCCATTATAAAAGGAGAGGAAAAAAAAAAAAAAAAAAAAGAAAAGAAAAATAAAGAGTCATCTGTAATATAAAAAGAGGGAGAAAGTTTTCCTAAAAGCAAGGATTAAGCCTCTTGCAAATCCCTCTGAACATGACCATGCTGTTCTTGGGGTTTCTTTTGTCTCACGTTCCCCACCAGCAAGGGGAGATGCCTCCAGGGCAGGAAGCAGTTGGACCCCATGTCCAGCCTGTGCTGACATCCTCACTGGACATGGTCTATAGGCAAGAAAGGTGATTCCGTGGTGGATACATGAGTGTTTGTAGGATCACAGTATCCACATGTTCCAGCTGAACTCTTCCAAATAGAAACAAACACTGTCCTTGTCCTCAGCTCACCAGCATCACTGGTCCTTCACCCAATGCTTTAGTCCCTCTAAAGCCAAGTCACGCTCTGCCTTCACCCTTCGGACTCAGATTTCTATAGTGTTTAGGGCAGAAAGAAGAGGGAGACTCCCCACATTCACCCCAGAAAACTTGTTCTGCACAGGACAGTGTCACTGGTGCAGCCCTCATGCCCCATGTCACCCAGGTACCTCTCCTGATGTTCATGCTGTTTGTACTGCTGTGCAATTCACCTTTGCTTTACTGATCTAGCCAAATACCAGGCTGAAGGACACTGCTCCAATGCACTGATTTTTTCCTCCATAAAACATGATGCAATGCTGCATCAAAAGAATCCATATGCATGATAACACCCCACTATGGCTGTGCCACAATGCATTGATAAATGACAGCTCCAACAGCACTTGCATCCTCTATTCTGGGGCCCAGACAGCTCAGGACAGCAGAGTCAACAGACATTAGCTCTTTCCAACTCAACCTGCCACAGGTTTACCTCAAAATATCTGCTATTTAAGGGGTACTCGGAATTCCAAGCTTCCCTGCTGGAAGGGCTGGGATCAGAGGCATCAGGTTAAACCGCCTATTAAGCCAATATTAGAAAAATCTCATTTCTCAACATATTTCTCATATGCAGGAAATTTCACATGCAAAGACCTGACAAAATTCATTTCATTTTTATTGAAAAAAATAAAAATAAAAAAAAAAAAAAATCACAGACCCCTCGTGCTTGACCCTTCCCTAATTACAAGCAGCAGTTTGGCAGCTGTTGATTACTCCCAAATCACAGCACAGCTGTGAACAGGTCACAAGATAAGGTACAGCACACAATGACCTGCAGAGAATTTGGGCTGATAAAACAGCTCGAAAAGTAATTATATTATTGCAAGTCAAGGGGCAGCATTTCCACTGATAGTGCTCCTGTGAGGGAGGAGTGGGCTATGTTTGCTCTGCATTGGTATTTATATTCAGAACCTCTTCCACAGCGCCAGCTCAAGGAGCTGCTGGGGTGAGAGCCAATATAGGGGAGGCACCAGCACCATCCCCAGGGTAGAAGCCTGGGTCAGCCGATGTCTGTCCTCTGATCCATGATACAGATGAGGGTCTTTAAAGGAAGTTTACCTGCTGTACTAATAACTCCACTGCAACATGGTAAAACATGCCAAAGGCAAGACATAAGAGTTGTCTATGGATGAGGGCACTTCCCTGCTGGATGGCCTGTATGGAATATGGCTTTTCCTGCATATTAGCCATCTGATAACTCTTGGCATAATGCACAACTTCACACAAAAGGATGCTAAGACAGTGCTGGAGGAAGAAAGGAAGCTGTTCCTTCCCCTTGATTTACACACACTTCTGCTGGCACCGGCTCCTAAGTGTGTATTTCTCCATGCTGCTGAGCATGATAATGTAGAAGCAAAACCCCAGCATTCACGGCAGGCTTTACTGGAGATCAGCAGCACGAGGAGGAAATCGCTTGTTTGACATCATTTGGCATTTGCAGCAGGATACCAGGAGCAAGAATGGCCACAGCAAAAGGTATCAGGATTTCACCTCTGTGCCACACATTTTCCTGCGTCACCCACTGCAGACCTGGCATCTCATCCTCCCTCGAGACCTCTGTGCCATCCCATGATGGAAAACACCTCTTGAACTGCCCAAGTCACACGGCTATGGAAAGGTCACAGCACTCCGCACCATCCCCATGGTGGGGAGGAATTCTTCTAAATGAATATCAGTTTTTAACTGAACAGTGCTTCATAGATGCTCCTGGCATGAAGTATGAGAGAATAGTGGAGGAATTTCAGTTCTTCATGAATTAGAAAAACAATTTATATATTCTATTAGCAAATTTGATGAGATTTTGATTAGAAGAGAAGTTTTTTCCTTCATTTTCCCCCTTTTTAAAGTCTTTCTCAATCATTATTGCTTTTTTCCCCACCAGTGCACAGCCAGCCAATTCCATCATGTTACCTTAGACATACCATGGCAGACAGCTAATACTGTTGGTCATAAATCATGTCCCTTTTGATCTCCATTACATAGCAGGAGCAAATTTATTATGATGCATGTGTCATTGCACACCAATGCCTCTCCATTATCACACAACTGGATACCCCCAAGGTTCATAACCAGAGCTATAATGGTAATTTTTAAAGAGCCATTGATAATCAATAGCACTCAGCATCCCTGTCAGGATCATTTGCAAAACAAATAACAACGCTCATCTCCAACAACTTTACAGGAGGGATATTTAATCCCCATGAATGGCATTGTATGATGGATAAGGGAGGAATCCTAGACTATGCATCATGTATTTTCCTTGGATTAAATATCACTTCAATCAATGTTGCTGCTCACTGAAGATCATGCTGGATGTTTTCACTAAGCAAGGCTGAAGGATTGCCTTACAGGTGGTTATTAGCTACGTGCAGGGCCCCAGACTGCCACTGCAGTTCAACGGATGGGAGGAAGGACTGAGGTGCAACAAGGGTCTGTGCAACTAGAATAACCTGCACAGCCTTCCAGCAGAAAAATCATATCACAAGCAGCAGGTACTGGTTTTAGCCCTTCTTCAATATAGAGCTACATTTTAAATAAGTTACTGCCTATAACACTATAGAAGTGCTAAGTAATATTATTTAATAAAAGGTTCAGCCGCCTGCCTCATTACCTAATAGACAGGTCTTAAGGACAATAAGCAGAAGCTCATTTTATTTATTGCTTTCTCTCCTTTTTTTTTTGCACGTGCAGCTGCAGGCTGTAATTGGGAAGGTAACTTTGCCCTGGCTGTGCTCAGGGTCTCGGGTAGGGCTGCAGTTACCACAGCATCCCCGCACTTGACAGTGGTTAGTGCTGCTTTTGCCTGCAAGAACAGGGATAGAGATGACTGACCAGGAAGACCCCGACCCACCTGCACAATCAGAGAGACCTTTGGGGGAGACCAGGTGCTGACCCACAAGGTCTGGCTCATCCCCACAAGCACCTGGTTGTGTCCTGCAAGTCTCCAGACAGCCCAGAACAACCCAAATCCAAACCAGAGCACTCCAGTGCAGTCCTTGGTGTTGGATTAGAGTTGAGAGGGCCACACAACTTGGGGTTCAGAAGCTACAGCCTCTTCTTGCTGGAGAACCCCAGTTACCTGTTGCATGACTGAGACCAGCCCAGCACTTTGGGCATGTCCTTCATCACAAATGGCTTTCCAAAGCACAAAAAAAAAAAAAAAAAAAAATTAAATTTCACACACAGGTTTCTTACTTCTTATAACTCTTAGTCAGAGGCATATCTCAGCCCTTGCAGCTGGAGACACCTTTTGCAAAATCTTCAGCTCCTACTGATGTGGAAAAATTCATGCATTTCCCCTGTCGTGCGAGTATTGGGCTGGTATTCACGGCACTTCCCAGCAGAATGCAATACAGGGAGTGATAAGCTCCAAACCAGCATCACTAGAAACCCTACACTTCAGTGAGAACAGACTGAGGCGGGATGGAAAAAAAAAAAATAAAAGAAATTCACAAACACACCCTACCCTTTCACCCTAAATAAACACTTTAGCTACTGGAGATTACAAAATCCTATTTAGTGATATCAGAGAGTATTTTCCACAGAGGAAATATCTATTTAAACCTAGCTATAGGAAGCCAGGAAAATTAAATATTTTAAGAGCAAGAAGAAAACCACAAAATTCTTCTGTCTGTTTTGTCTTGTATTTAGAGACAAATGGGGTTTTTGAGTGCCTGGATGAAACATCGCCCTGCTGCCCCATGGCACATCCCGGCTGTGCTGCCCTGGCTCACCCGTGTGCCGGGAAGCGGCTCCATGGATCTGCAGCACGTTCCTTCTGCAGCTGCACCCAGCCCCGAGGAGAGCACTGTTAAAGAAAATACAGCTATTTTTAAAGGTGGAAGGACAAATCCTCCTCCCTGTTACACCAGTGACCTCATGACTCTCCACAAGGTTGTGTGGGTACAGCTCACATTTGGGCCTATTTTGAGCATCTTTCAGAGTCACCAGGTTCTCAATGGTGATGCTCTCAGCTGCCTCCAAGCTGGCACCACACACGTCCTTGTCACAGGCTCCTCCTGGGAAGCAGCCTCCACTGGAGGGAATGCCCAGCACACAGAGGAGCAGGAGGAAACCTTATCTCATCCCAGCTGGAAAGACACAGACAGTCTCCCACTGACTACAGGGTAACTTCAATGTCCTTTAGTGCCCAGGCTGTGGCTGGAGAAGAGGGGACAATCAGCCCCCATGGGACCCCACAGCACCAGGGACCAGCTGTGCTGGGGAAGAGCCCCCCACTGCCAACACAGCCTTGGTCACTGCCACTACTCACTCCTTACACATAGGTGTGTATTGCATAGGTAGAATATTTAAATGGTATATACATTTCTATGTTTTAATATAAAAAATTGGATGGACATGAACTGACTTGATTAAAAGAAGTGGGGAAATCATCTCTTGCACTCACAGTTTCATCACTGAGGTCATGATGCAGCAAGATCTGAGGTTCAGTAGCATAAGCCACATGGGCAAATGCATCAAAGATCTTTGGGAAAAAGCTCAGATGCCAGAAGACAAAGCATGGCTGACACGTAATCCCAAGATGCAATACTTGGAATTACATGAAACCTGCAAGAGTATAAAAGCTACGAGGAATTTACCAAACTAAAGGTTCATCTTCTTGCCTTCATTTTCAGGACATCCCAAGCTGTGTCCCACTCATTTGTGGGAAAAGTGGTGCTTTTCACACCCCAAGGATCCACATACTTCCTCTCTCACTGCCTTTTGACCTCTTGGGACAGGATCTGGCCTTGGCCAAGGGTTTGCACAGCCCCTATCGCAACTGGAGATGACATTGGGGCTCTGCCATGCTATAGGAGACAAGACAAGTTCTGGTCCAATACCAAATACGGTGACCATGCTGGTCCATGTTCATGACCCTAAGGGGATCAGGTATCCTTGGCCATTGCACCCCTGTAATCCACCCCTGTACTCTAGATAACACCTCTTTTTCCAAAATTTTGAAGTTAATGCAGTACTAACCAGCAAGCCTGTTGCTGAGAAGCATAATGAGATGAAGTAGGGCACAATACTTAGGAATATGTTCAAGTGAGAAGAACATGGAAGCCCTCCATGTGCTACCAATGAACGAATCCCAACACTGTTCTCCTCCACACTCATACTGAAGGCCAGCAGAGCTGGCGCTCCTGCCCGCGGTGACAAGGAGAGAGAGGACATATCCACAGCGAAGGAGGAAAGATCTCTCATTTGGATTGCAAAAGCCTAAAGATGGAAAGCACTTACAGCTGGGTATGCACAGGAGCATCCATATGCATAAGAACAGGCCCTGATCCAGCACATGCTTACATCAATCTGACGTCACCAAGATTTAAGAGTACATTTAAAATTAAGCACAAGTTTCCTTACATTTCAAAGCAAGGGACAAAGAAAGCAAATAGGTCTAGAAGGGGAGGAACAGATGTCAAAGGACTATTTTCTAGCACAATCTCCAGTGCTGATTCCTGGATAAGGTTTGGAGTTACTTCAGCTGTTGGTTTCTCCATGAAGCAACTGCCAACCTTCTGGGCCCAAATCTGTATAATAATAGAAAGGACACTGATGGTGACTGGCTTTGAAGGCTGTTTAGTCCTTATCGCTGTCTCCTTACTCACTGGTCACAGAAAAGTAGATCACCTGTATCTCAATAGCTCTGAGAACCCCCCCATCTAGGCTCCAAAGAGCTGCTCATAGCCTAATCTCCAGAAGTCAGGATTTGCCACGGAATTTTAGGATTTGCTCACCAAAAATCATTAAGATCTTCCCTGCTGAAAACTAAGGCACCAGCATTTCAAAATAAATGAGGAGAAAAGTGAGATCACAAGTGAAGTGCACTTATTTTCCAACTCAGCCAGAGCTAATTAAAGCAAAAAGCCTATTACTCTTTTTACCATTAAAGAGCACAGGGATTCCTCAAAAAGCAAAACATATACAACAAGGTGCTATGCTACACTGTGTATGCGATACAGCTGGTACAGAAAACCTCTATCTCAATAAAACTAAGGAAAAAAAAAATCAGAACAGGAGCTAGCAAGTTTTCCCTTTAAGAAGAGAAAAGACCACAAAGAAAGTTTGGATTTCTTCTTGAAGTGTTGAACTTAGACTACAAATAATTCCTCAGAAGACAGAATTTTGATTTAGGAGAGAACTTCACTGCAAAAACATTAGTGAAGCTCAAGACGAGCAAACTGACACAAACAGCAATCAATGTGAGGGGAAAAAAAAAAAAGAAAAGAAAACACTCCGATCTTTGATCTGGGTGGCAATGTTTGCTTCACTCTTGAGTGTTTCCGGGGAAGTTTTAAGAACTGCAGCTCGCAGATTTATTTCTCTTTCTTTAAACATGAAGTAGTTAAACTCTAGTCTGTTTTCTGCTCCTCTGTGAATTGCGACAGCTGTCGAAATGTGGTGATTTATTGAAGTTTTCTTTTCTTTCTCTGTGGTAGACGGTCTCCAGAATGACTGAGTTATTCTGGTGTCTCACGCTTCAGCGTTTTCTTAGACAACGTAAATAGGAGTCAGGCCAAGCGAGCGACAGAATCCCCTTCCAGACACAGGGAACAACCCCGGCTCATTTCTGAGCATCAAAGGAGAAGGGCAAGGCAGAGGAGCTGCCTATGTGCTGCACAGCTCGAGGAAGCTCTCGCAAAGGAATTGTGTGGGCAGAGCAAAAAGGATGGAGCCTCAGGCACAGGCCTGGAGCCCAGGACATGACGTCGCTCTCCTTCCTCACCCCAGGCAAGGAGCACTGGGAGGAGGGTTGAACCCCAGGATCTCAGCCCCACCAGAAGTGGTTTCCCAAGGACAGGCATCACGCTTGATTCAGAGAAAGGCTGGAGGATTTTGAAGGGGAAAGAGGCGAAGCTGCTTCTGTTTATTTTGAGAGCTCTGAGTTGAGCTGGAACTGCCCCTTCAGTGGCTGCTCTTCTGAGACCACTCCTGCTCTCACTGACAGGCGCAAACTTCTCTGAACAGAGATACCCAAACTCCACAAGTCGAGGAGACGTTGGGAAAGTCAGGCTCACACTCACCAGCCATCCAGCCCAGACAGGGAAGAGTTAACTAGTGTCGCAAGGTGAGCACTTGGGCCACACAACTACCTTCTCCTGCTGCAGAGCTGTGCAAATGGGCATTTTTAAAGGAATCCAGCAATGAGATAAAGCAGAGCATTTATCCCTGACAATGCTCTATTGCAAAGACTTTATTTTGATGATACCAGATGATTAATGCTTACTGTTGCTGTCACTTTGTTTGATAGATTTTTTTTGTCACACCGGAGTGACATTTGCTCAATGCACCATTCTTGAAAAGCTGCACTCGGGGAGATGAGTGCCAGGCTGGGTGCAGCTGGGGCTCCGCAAGCAGCAGGTGATCCGAGGAGTCACCAGCGCTCAGAGGAACCAGAGCTGCCACAGGGCACAGTCACCCAGCAGAGGCTGCATGGGGAGAGGAAGCAGCATCAAACAGCCAGTGCTGTAAGAGGTGGCAAGAGCTCCTCTTTTCTAACAGAAAGATTGGGCTGCAAGTAAAAAGAAAGAGCCGAGAGCTGTAACAATCCGTGCTCCGTTTTGCCACGAACACACTGGGAGACAGAGCAAGCAGCACAGCTCAAATCCCAAGCTGAGCGGCTTCGGAGTTGAGCTTCAGCCACACACAACTCGCAACAGCTCTCAGAGAAAAGCATCCAAAAAACAGAGCTATCAATCAGCAAAAGACACAGACAATACTCTTAATTGTATCATTCACTAATGGCAGAAGCTTGGAAACCTTGGTCTTAACCTTTAAGCCCTCCCCATCTCTAATGCGAGAGCTGCAATCTACCTCGCCCAGATGAGGTAAGGTTTTCCTAATCCATCAGCGCCTTAATTTGCACAAAGCATTAGGCAGACAGCAAATAGACGGCTATATACAGGCTTCCCCACAGTGAAATGCTGCTCTCCCTCATCCTGCCCCCTCATCACACCCGGGCGCCAGGCTGGCTCGGGGACACGGGACGCCGGAGCCTCCGCGATGCTGGCAGCGCCGGGGCCACGGGGATCCCCGAGCTGGCGCTGGCTGGCGACACAGCTTCACAGAGCCCTGCACAGATTTGATTTTCATCTCGTCATATTTAAAAGCTGTCTCACGAGCATAATGATTTTAAATTCACTCGCCGCCGCAGTCAATCAATTGCGCGGCTGCCGCTGCCGGCTCCGCACGGCGGTGATGGATGGGTCTTCCGAGATGGCCCCGCTCGCCTCTGAACGCGGCAAGCAGATAACAGGCAGCAGGAGGACAAGATGCAGGCCAGAAACAAGAAGGAAAAAGGAAGAAATAGGGGGGAATCCCAACCCACTCACTGCAAACTCAGGACATGTGTTCTCCACTCCAGGAGGCACAGCTGGTGCCAAGTTCTTCAAGCCTCCCTGGGCATTTCCTGACTTTCCGACACAAAATCCCCTCTTTCAGGAGATGGGTCAGTACAGCAGCCTGCTAGCATCCACACGTTCATAATATTATCCAATACTATTCAACAGTCCAATTAATATTACCCTATTAGCCCCATGCGATCAAAGAAGCTGCAGTTTGTGGTCTGAGCATCACAGCTGCACACTACGCATCTCTCAAGGCAGAGGGGGGAAGGATCAAAACGAAGATCCACAAAACAAGAATAAAAAACAAGAGGCAATAAAAATAAATTAATGATGTTGCTCTAATTTGAGCAAACACAAATTAAGGATGTTCAATTCAATTAATGTATTATTTAGGAACCCCAGCAAATCCTGAGTGAGGATATAAATCCACTATAGGGTTTCTTTGACATCACATATATCTCATGCCTCACTGCCCGCAGTTTATCTTCATGTTACCAGAATCTCCAGCTATATTTATGTCATTGTCACTCACAATTGTTTTGCATTTATCCTGCATATCTGTATTTCCTTGATATCATGAATTCACCTACTCAATATGGGGCAGGGATAGCCAGGGGATAAGCTGCATAACTACTTAGTCCAGCCCTTGAACTTGTGCCCAACAGCTCCTGCCTGCACCTAACTTGTTTAGAGCACCCCAAAAAGAGCTTCAAATATTTCATTAACAAATCCAACTGCTAGAAATACACTTCCTCATGTAGTCTTAAGTGTCACTTTGCCTCCCATTACACAGGAAAAGGCTCCGTGCAAGCAGCGTCTAAGCCCGATTCAGAAGCAACCAGCAAACTAGTGTCACCACACCTTGATGCAGGGGAACGAGCATCCCAGGAAAAGAGAAAAACAAAGGAAAATGCACAAAAAAAAAAGCTCCTCAAATGATCTCACAGCAGCTGTTTGTATCCCTGAAAGGTTCGGAGATACCGCGCTTGCAGCAGGCGCAGCTTAGTAGCACCAAGAATTCAAGAGGCTTCACATTATTCTTTTGAGTCCTTCTCAAAGAGGACTGTGTTTAACTACACCTGGGTTTCTGGAAGAAACACAAACAAATACTCCACAAAAGTAAAGAATACAGGGAATTGTTTTAGCTGCTAGAGATATTGCAAGGAAAACAGCATGGGAAAAGCAATATATCTGAGTTGATACACAGAACTGTAGAAGAGGAAAGCAGCAGCATTAAAGCACCCTATGCTTAGGTATAAACATATACTGTAACAAAATATGTATGCCATTTTTAAAGCATACTGGAAGACTTTTCCATAAAGGATGCCATATACAAGTGTAAAATTTTATTATCTCTGCCTGTCTATTTCACAAAGATATAGATAGAAACAAGTTGCCAAATCTGCCTGCAGTTTAACTCCATTAAATCCAATGAATGAATTTGGCCAACAAAAAAAAAAAAAAAAAAAAAAAAAACACCACTTACTGTAATAAAGCTAAAAGCTGATAGCAGCTGATACAGTAAAACGTATACATTTCCATACACTCATTACTGCTAAGCTCAAAATGCAGGAGAGCTAGAGATTGTCCTTGTGCAACTCCTAAAGAAATACTATAAGATAAGAAAAAATATTAAGTAATAATAAAATAGCATTAAGGGAGCAGGATAAGAGTGCTGCTGTGCGTCCTCCCTGGACACATACTGAGCTGCTCACCAGGTCATTCCATCCCGATGCCGCTTGCTTCCCAGAGAGCCAGAGGTGAGAGCACATCCAGGCCCTTCACATGGGCTGATACCTCCCACTTTCTCCAGCCCTGACTCCTCACGGTGCCAGGAGGCTCCAGCCTCCTGCCCTGGAGCTAACGCATGCACCACCTATCCAAACACTATTTATTGATATTAAACAGCAACAGGCTCTCAAGGGATGTCTTGGGGACCCAGACACCTGGTGCTCAGTGCTGTATGTTTATTCATCATCTCACTGAACAAGCCACATCTCACACATTGAGTTCTTCCACTCTGCAACTAGCACAGCTAAGAGGACTCCACAGGGGTGGAACCACACAGGGGAAGACCCAGGGTGCCTAGACAGACCCCTACACCTCAAGGACCTTGCTGTCACCCCCAGCAATGTCCCCGCTTGGTGTCACAGCTCTGCACCCTCCTGTCATCTGCAGGCAGCCCCAGGCCACCCTCCGCACACAGGATTACCCTCCAGTCCTCTCCATCCTCAGGCCTTGGCACCACCACTCCGCTGCTGACCAGTATGTGCCCACCTGACCCACACACAGAGCTGGGGACAGTCCCCACAAAGAGCCTTTCCCCGCTCTAAGCAGCCACAAAAGCTGACACAAACCATCATAGCAGCAGTTTGCCCATGCACCTCCTGCCCAAGCTCCCCTCACAACCTCTCCTCAGGTTTCCCCTCCACCATCCCCATTGCAGAGCCACCACATGCCCCAGCCAGCCACCACAGCAGCTGTCCCCACATGCCACCAGCCTTATCCCACACACAGCACTTACCCGCACCAAACCCCCAGCCCTATATCCCTGCTTCCCAGACTCCCTCTTCCACCAGCTCCTTGAAGTCCGTCTGCTCCACCAGTTTTCACAGTGTCCTTTGCTGAGTAACGCCGTAATCCTGGACTTTAGCTACACCTGGGGTTAACACCAGCTCTGGGGCTGAGTGCCGGCCCCTGGGCGGGTTGTGGTTTCCTTGCTGGTCCTGGGGGTGAAGCCTGGGCTCTGCAGTGGCCAGCGGGGAAGCTCTAGGAAGGTCGGGACTCAGAACTCGGAGCTGGGAACAGAGCTGCTGCCCTGGGACCTGCCCGGCCACCAGCTTCTGTGTCCTGCAGGGAGACAGGGTTCGCTGGTGCAACCCATGGCTGTTCCCATGTGCCCGGGTAAGATGTGAAGTAAAATAGGAAAATACCAGAAAAAAAAAAATACCTGAGGGGTTGATCCTAGGAACAGGCAGCACAGATAGATCAAGAACTGCCCTGGGACTTTCCTGGCCAGGGCACATGCAGAGTCCTGTCACCATCCTAGCCGGGCTTTGAAGTGCCTCTGACCTCAGCATTACGCCTGGAGTTTGACTGGAAATCTCAGGGGCACTGACCATGTCTTTCTGTCTGCATGTGCTGTGGGATCCTATGTTTAGCACAGGAGAGGAAAACTGGAATAAATAATCCACCGCTCATAATAATAAGCCTTGCGCCTTGAAGGAGCCAAAAGCCTGACCTTTCATAGTTAATCCGTCCTGGTGAGAGGTTAGATCTGGTGTTTTCTGATCATCAAACAGAAAAGTATTAGCCAGAGAGGGAGAACAAGCTCTTATCTAGACCTGATTTCTCTCCCCTCCAGGGGATCCTGTAGGATATTTCAGTTCTCTCCTGCGCGCTGTATGACTCTTCCCTCCCCCAGTTGCTTGAAATCAGCCAAATTCACAATCTAATCTGGCTGGGAGTCAAAGGGGAGAAAATCAAGTCCTAATGCAGTGTCTCCGTTGAGCGGGGACGGGAAGCCAATCAGAAGAGCATTATTGATCCCCGCTCTGGCAGCTCGGCCGGGGAGGGCATCGCCGCGTCGAGTCCTAGAGCTGCCCACCTCATCCAGCCCCGCTCGGCCCTGCCAGCCTGCGGCTTCCCCAGCGTTAACCCCGGCACGGGAGCTGCTGTGAGGAGGGAGCCGGAGCCACCCCGGACCCACACCCGTGTGCAGGGAGACTGCACCCAGCTCTGCACCCACACGTGCACCCGCAGCACAGCCCGTCCATGGGCCTACATGACACAACCGGCGTGCACGGGTTTGTGCCCGCACGCACTGCTCAGGAGTGGACACGGCTGCTGCACGGGAGAGCCCGTGCCCAGGTGTGTGTCTGTGCGTGCTCAGCAGGAGGTAAAGCATGGGGATGTTTTGGACAGCATCAGTGCAGGTTGCGCTGCGTGAGCGCCAGAGCACGGGCAGGGGAAGGGTGCACGGACGTGTCCGTGTGCACCTGTCCTCCCCGCAGCCTCCCCGCTGGCGTGACGTACGAGCAGCCTCCTGCAGCGGGCAGGGGACAGAGCAGCGCAGGACGAGCCGTGCCTCCCCCTGGGCAGCAGGGCTGGTGCGGATGCAGAGCAGGGAGCTGGCCCGGCCAGGCTAAGCACAGATGTGGGTTTCTCTCAGTGAGATCCCCATTGCTCAGCCCATTAGGGCTGACCTCTGCCTTATGTAACCACAGCAGGGATGTGGCACAAAGAGGGGCCAGGACAGAGCTCCGCGATGCACCCTCTCTGCTCCAAGGCAAAGGGAACCGCAGCAGAAGCAACGACCCCGGGATGGATCTCCCAGCAGGGTAGATGTAGATGCCAGGCCGGGCAAGTGGCACTAGTGTCACTGTCACCCGGCTGGCTGGGCCCTTCTCAGGGCTGCCCCCTTGGACCCCGCAGGTGCTGTCCTCGCCGGGGGAGCTGCCGGCCCGCTCGGCCGCTGCTCCCTGCTGCAGCCCGGGTGGCCCCTGCCCCGGGAGCCGCCCGGAGCCGCTGCCGGTGCCGCTGCAGCCGCCGCCGCCGCTCGGCTCCTCCGGAGCCGCCGGACACGCAGCTGCGGATCCTGGGAAGTTTGGGGGATTCCGTCCTTTGGAGGGAGGAAGAGAGCCTCGACACCCCCCTTCTCCACACACGAAAAGACCCAGAGCGGGGCGATCCTGGCCGGGGCTCCTGCGGCCCCGGGCTCTGCCCCACGGCGCCCCGCGGATGCGCTGCGGACCCGGCGCCTCCTTACCTGCCGCTCGCTGCCTGCCCCGCTCCGGCTCTTCCTCTCCTCTTTCCTCCTCCTCTCTCTCCCTCTCCCTGCTGCTTGGGGCTCTTTATGGAGATTCATTCATTCATGCCTTCCCATCGGTCCCTCAGCGTTTCCCTGCCTCCCGGAGGCAGAGCGTGTGACGCCTCGCCCCTTTCCAGCCACTTTCTCATGTCACAGAGAGGCGCTGCCCCAGCCGGGGCCGGGACACGCGTGGCAGCGGCTCTCCCGGCCTGGGGGAACCCCCACCCGGGCCGGAGCGCGCGTGGGCAAGCTCTGCCCCCGCGCCCATCGCCGCGGTGTCGGGGCTCCCTCGGGGCTTCTCGTGCTTCTCTCCCTCCGCACCCCTCGTGCAGCCCCCCCGGCCCGGCCAGGCTCCAGCTCCCTCTCCACTTTCTTTCCTGCTCCCGCCACATCACCCCTAGCCCACGCTCCCTCTCCCGTTTTGCAACCCCAGCTTCGGTTTCTCGCTCTCGGTATTCACGGCGCGCTCCCCTTCACCCCCAGCACCTGCCCCGGAGCTGCTGCCCGACCCAAACCGCGTACAAACGACCTGCCTCCCCCTCGGGGAGCCGCGGCCCGGGGGGTCCAGCAGCCCCGGGACAAGCAGAGACGGGGGAGGCAGCGCCGGGGGCTCCGGCTCCCCCGGCGGCTCCGCATCACCCCCGGAGACGCTTCCCCGGGAGACCCGCCGAAGTTCAGCCCTGCTCCGACTTTCCCCTTTAACTCACCCCGACTCCCCAGGATGTTATTTTAGGCGCTAAACTTCAGGTGAATTGGCGAAACTCCTCTCTGCACAAGGCACGAGGTTTTCACTTGCAGCCGGCAAAGCGGCTCGATCAGTTTTCTCCCATTTAAAGGCACCATCGGAAATTCGGAGAGCAGCGCCGGGATTCGGGCGCTGCCGGCGCCGCCTGGGTGACAGACCATTAATTTGCGGTGCTGTCACTCGAAGTGCTCCCCGAAGGGCCCTGCCCGCTCCCCGGCGATCCATGCCGCCTCTATAGGCGGTGCCACCCCCTTTGAAATGTTGCCATCGCTTTATCTTAATGACCGCTCTATCCGCAAACTTTTAAATATTTAATATAGTGCAAGCCGGCGAGGAAACACTGCTCGCGAGCAGCGGGAGCTGAATCCCGGCGAGGAAACCGCGTGTACGGCCGCTTCACGCCCGATCCCAGCGGGGCCGGTGCCCCCCGCACCAGCGGGACCTGTTGCTACCGGGTCCCCCCACCGGCCCCTCCTGGATTTTCCCGTGGCCGCAAATCCCAGCGTGGGAGCGAGCGGCGCCGCGGGCAGCGCCGCGGCCGGGAGCTTCCTCCCTGAAGGAGAAGCGCCAGGAAAGGGAGCGGGGAGCAGGCGGCTCCGGGCCGGGGAGCTGGAGGCGCTGGGATGGGAGGCACACGCTGCGCGCGTCCCCGGTGCCACCGGGACGGGTTTGGACGAGGGGTCCCGCTCCCGCACGCGGGGAAGGACCCGGTCGCCTCGGCGTCCCCAAGGTCACACTCGCTCCCGCAGTGTCCGGCGCCTGGCTCGGTCCAGACTCCTGCCCGAGGGAAGGACGAGAGCGGGGCAGCCCCGGCGCGGTGGCAGGACACCCTCCCCGGCGCCACCGACCCCGGAGGGGCCCCTGCCCAGCCCGGCACCGCCGCAGCCCGGGCCGGAGCGGGACCTGCGAGCTGGGACACCCGCGCAAGCGGGGCAGCCCCGAGCGGGGCAGGGCGCTTCCTCCCTGCCTCCTCCTCCTCCTCGTGCCGGCACAGACCCCTCGGCGTCCCGGGCCCGTCCCCGCCGCCCCAAAGCAGCGAGAGGAGCCGCGCGCCCCTCCTCGCAACGGGGAGGGCCGAGGGGAGGCTGGGGCATCATTATCTGCGCTTCATTAAAATGCAATCAAGAAAATTCTTTGGCAACTCCGGCTGCTGTTTAACAAAAAGCTCCACCGATTGGCAAGTGCCCCCGTCCTCTGGGCTTAGCAAAAATTTGGTAACGGAGACGGAACTTTACAGCAACATCTGTCATTATAATTAACGCCGCAGCACATCCACCGGGCAGGACCACGCTTCCTCCCCCCGCCTCCCTCCGCTTTTTTTTTTTTTCTTGTTAAACCACGAACACGGCTCAGACTCATAGGCGAGCATCTACCTCCCCTCCTAACTCCCCCGAGCAATCAGCGCGGCGGGAGCCCTGCTCCATCTGTCCAGTTCGCACCGACACCAGCCCCGCATCCCCCGCCCGGGACGAGGACGCGGGGCCGGGGGCTGCTCCAGCGCGGAGACTTTTCCCGCGGGGCCCCCCCTACCTCCCCCACCCTCCTCCGCCGGTTTTCCTTAATTAAAGCTCAATGTGAGGCACGTTTCGCGGGGACAAAAATAGCCCATGGAGGAGAGAGCATGTGGGGAGGCAGGTCCACGGCGGCGGCGTGGGAATTCAGCAGCGATCGGCGAGACCGGGGAGCGGGGACGGGGGGACCCAACAGGGAAGCGGCTTTGCCACAGCCCCCCACCTGCACCCCCCGCCATCCCCCAGGGCCGCCCCGGCTCCCCCGGGCCCCCCTGCGAGGATGTCCCCCGCGCAGCGCGGCGGGGAGACGGTGCGGCGCGCGCAGCGGCTCGGGGAAAGCCCCGTGCCCG
>JAWLRI010000191.1:1994337-2012692 GCA_034781795.1 Crypturellus tataupa | reverse complement strand
GGCGCACCCGCGGCTGCGGCTCCCCGCGCCCCTCCAGGCGGGCGGGCCGGGGACAGGAGGCGGGCAGGGAAACGCAGCCGGAGCCGAGCAAATCCCAGCGCTGGAGTCGGCCTCAGAGAAGAGAAGGGCTGCAGCTCCTCACTGCGTCAGGCGGAGAGCCCTGCCCGTGCAGGCGGCGCCGGGCAGCCCTGCCAGGCCCGGGGGGCTCCCATCGGCTCTGCACGGCTCGGTTCGGCTCGGCGGGGCGGCCGCGGGTGCGCGGAGCAGCTCGGCACGGTTCGCCGCGGCCCGGCTCGGCTCGGCCCAGGGCGGTCCGGTTCGGCACGGCCCGGCTCGCCTCGGTACTATGCGGCCGACTCGGCCTGGCACCGCTCAGCTCGGTACGGCACACGCCGGCTCCGTGCAGCCCGGCTCGGCCCGGGCCAGTTCGGGTTCCGTGTGACCCAGCACGGGTCAGTCCGGCTGGGCAGTCACCACACGGTCACCTCGGCAGAGCCGGGCTGGTGCCGGGGAGCGCGGGGGACAGCGGGTGGGGATGGTGGGCGCACGGGTGGGTGGCCGTGCGGGTGACACTGTGTTGTGAGACACGTTATTTGGGGAGGGGAGAAGGGTGTCTGCGGGTCAATGTGCACAGAACTGCGTGTGTGTGAGTGCACGTTTGAGTGTGCCTGGGGGCATGGCGGTGTGTGTGTGTCTGTGATGTGTTACAGCTCTCATGCTGCAGCCTGCACATCTGTATTCTCCTGTGTGTCCCCATGTACGTGTGATATCCACCCCTAGAACCGCTGTGGGCCAACCTGGGCCCAGCCAGGCTGAACCAAGTCCAGACAGGTCGTGGTGGGACCACATGTGGCCAGTTCGGTTCTCATCCCCATCCGGACAAGCAGGCAGTGGAGAACAGGGAGAGGGATGGAGCGATGCTGGAGCACCACAACCCCCATAGCATCCAGGACCCTCCAGGCTGCAGCAGGCCCCGTGTGCTCAGCCCTTCCCAGCCCCTGCACCTCCATGCAACATCACCTGCCCTTCCTGGGGTCCCTCCTGCCCCAGGCCATCCCTTCCTTGGCCAAGGGATTTTGTTCTCCATTCTTGAGGGACTTTTTTTTAATGCTATTTTAGCAGCACAACATGGAACTTCAGGGTGATTAAACTGTGGCTGGCACTGAGCCGGTCCCTGGAAAAGCGCTTTTCCCTCTCCCCCAGCAGTGTTGTTTCAGAAAATGGCCAGCATGTTCCTTCTGATAGCTTGAGGCCTCCAAACCCATGCCCAGCACTTACCCCGGCCGGCGAGCTCCCCCTCTGCAGCCCCAAAGGGATGTGTGGGGGGAGACCGCGGAGGTGGGTTGCTGGAGAGAGATCTACTCCTTTCAGCTTAATAACCACCACCACAACAACAGCACAGCCAAAAAACCTGAAGCGTGAAGTAATAGAGCTGGGAGACAGCCTGGGAACAGGCAGGGCCGTGGCCCCTCTCCAAACGGCAGCTGGCAGCCTGGCGCGGCGCTCGGCTCTGCTCGACGCAGGGCCCCGGGGAGCGCCTGGGAGGCACCGCAGCATCGAGAGGCCGGGGCTGGACGGGGCAGCAATGAGAGATGCTGCAGGGTCTCCTGCTCCGCAGGGCCCTGGCTCGGGCTGTGTGCGAGTTCGGTGGCTCCGGGAATTTCCCTGCTAAGGAACGGGGGAGTTAGCAGGGCACGGTGACCCACAGCCAGGGTTTGCCCCACGCCAGCGGTTGGAGTCCAGCTCTGCGGTTCGTGCTGTGCAGCCGGGTTGACCCAGCCAAAGGAGCACGGCTGGAAAGCAGGCAAACTGCCTGGGATGTGGACCTGGGATAGGGGCAAGGGCAGCAGCTGACTTCACCCGATACAAGGCCAGTTGGGCACAGGAGGGTTAGCGCCTGGATCTCCAGGATAGCACACATTTTTTCCCTCTCCTCTCTTTTCCTTTCCACTTCCCCTTCTCCTCCCAACACCTGGACTTACACCTATGAAGCATGGGAGACCCCCTGCAGCCCCGGAGCCGGGATATGCCACATCCCTGCTAACTGCACCGGAGCCCACGTGGCCGCTCGGCTGCTCCGAGGAGCCGGCTCAGGCTCCCGGCTTCCCGCTGCTGCCGGCTGCTGCCAGCCCTGGAGCTGACTCTGTCTGCTGGCAGCTGGGAAGAGACCTGCCCGGAGGGGACACGGATGCCACCGAGACTGCTCCTCGCCAGACCTTGTCCCGTGGAGAGCAGTGCACGGGGAGGGAAGGTCTCCAGAGCCTCTCTGCACATCTCCCACCTGCTGGCACTCCATGCCTGGCTCCTTGGGGGCTGCTTTTGGACAGGCAGCCCCCCAAACCTCCAGGCTCTGCTGTACATCAAGAAGAGGCTTTGCAAGAGCATCATCTATGCAGGCCAGCAATGAGGTCTCTCAGCAGAACAACCTCTTTGCAAATCAAGATGAATGAATAGTAATAAAAAAAAAAGTAAGTATTTCTAAGGAAGCTGCTCACTTTCGTCTAGAAGGAAGTGACGCCACCGCAGTCTCTGGCTCTATATTTAGTAAAAATCCAAACCAGACATTGATAATATTATTAAAGACAGGAAGGAGTAAAAGATGTAGCCCTGCTTGGATGAGCGATCCGCCCGCGCCAGCCCGCGGGAGGGCTGCTGTGATAAAGGTGTCTGAGGTCAGGAGTTCCCCTTTACCAGCAGAACAAGACAACGGCCGCAGCAGGTTCGAGAAGTCCTAACCTAGTTTAACAAGCGGTGAGAGAGAGAGGGTGGTTAATAAAACATCGGCTGCTTCTCCCAGGGCTGTGGAGGTGGCGTGGGCATGAGAGCTCTTGTGCTGCCTTTTGTAGCATCACCTGGTAGAGGAGCTGCTGGCCGAGGGACAGCCCGTTGGCCGGGCAGCGCTCCATCTCTTCGTGCAGAGCGGCGCGGATGTTAGGTGAGATAAGGACATAAATGAATCCAAAGCACGGCGTGACCTTGGGTAAGTGACATCCCTCCTGGCCCGGCTCCTTTCCTCCCGGAGGCGGGTGCTGCGCTGCCCCACGTGCGCTGCCAGGGTTGGGGGGGTTTGCGTCACAGCATCTGCCATCACCCGGTGGCCCCCAAAAAGGAAAATCTGCCCCAGAACAGGGTGGTGCGAGAAGGAAAGGGGGCAATGGGAAAACCTTCCTCCTGCCGCGTTGCAGGCCCTGGATGAGGGTCAGGTATCCTCGCCCAGCAGTAACGGGACCCCCGTGCAATGTGTGGGACGTGGCTCTAGGATCCTGCATGATTATACCACATTTTCCCCCCAAACTACATGCCTTAAGCCATCCCAGCGAGGCCCCTTACAGCAAGCTGTGAATTGCCAGCTCCATTTAGGTCCCCTGAGAGGTTTATAACAAAAATCTCTCGGGTGACCAAAGCCCACCCCATGGCCGGGTTTCCACGAGGCGGTTGGAAGGGCTTTGGCCACCCAGCTGCCAGCCAGACGCCAGCGCGGCTGGGGGGACTCGCCATCTGAAGGAGCATTTTCTGCAGCCTTAGATGCTTTTTAGTTGTCGCTGTCAAATCCTATCTAAAAATTGTCAGGCTAATTAGAAAACAAAAAATGACATTTTACGGGCTGTTAGGGCTGTAAGTGGACTAAGGCCTTATGGTATTTAGAGAATGTTTGGAAAACAGCAGCGATATTTACATCTGGGGAAAGAGTTACTGGGCTAGGGCAGACGCTGTAACTCAGAACATTTTTTGTTTAATAAACCCAGCCACGCTGATGACAGATATTACTGCACGTAATTGCCCCAATTTTTCAGGGTGCTCATACCACATCCATCGCAAATTATAGCTGCTATAGACTTCCCAGCTTGGATGCATTTCTAGAGATTTGTTTTCTTCTTCATTTCTCTCTTGGGAAGTTTGAAAAAGTCAGTTTTGTGCTAGCCCAAGGTATCAGCAGTGGGGATGGGGTGTTTCTACCTTGGTGCATTATGAGCTGAGCTGATCAGAGCTTCCTACTTGGAGCTAGTGAGGCTCCTGGCCAAGGGGCTACCTGATGTCATTGGTGACAACAGCCTATTGCGTCTTGGCTTCCTAGAAGAGAAGGTCCATTCCCAACACCACGTCCTGCTTCCATTGACCATCAAAGTTTGAAAACCTGCTTTGGTCCTGCTCCTCCTGGCTGTTGCTAATGGCTGTTTCCCTACCTGCATTCCCACAGAGCGTTAGGGATTCTCATCCTTCTGCAGATTCGGTACGCAAAGGTCAGATGGCTCTCTGGGACTTTTCGCACTGTCACCAAAATCTGCAGTGGTGTCTTTTGGTCTCTCTGGACACCTAACATGCCAACATATCACAGACTGTATTGCCTCTTCCACCTGAAGACCTCCAAGCAAGTAAACGGAGTGAATAATTCACAATGAATAATTTATTTAATGAATTTACTCCTTTTCTCCCTCTTGTTCCTCGCAGACATAAATTGTCTGTGAAGAGAATGAGAATTTCTCCAATGTGCTTGTTGAAAGCTATTCACAGATTTCTTCAGTGATTAACTCTTGCCTTGTGGGAGCTTCCAAACCAGGGACACCAACATTAAACTTCCATGCTGGAATTTGGGTTGTAGCCTAACAAAACACACATTTCAAACCACGCATGTCAGGGCAATGTCCAGAGTCAACCTGCCTGCTTTAGCCAACTCCAAACATCAGCGAATGTGCAGAAAAGACTTCTCTGTCCTTCTTATCACTGCAGGGACCCAAGTGCAGTCATTTTGACCTTCATTGCCACAAGTGGCCACTGTTTTGGGGCCTCATTTAAGACATGCTCCTGGTATCCAAGGTTTATGCTTCTTTGGGATGGTGATGAAGACAAGGTCACCCAGACCTGAAGGTCTTTGCTCCTGGGCCTGCAATAGTCCCGGGTCATGCAGCAAACCAGGGTCATCAGAGGATCTCCCAGGGCACCACAATATCCCTAGGTCTGCCCTGTCCATCATCCCTGAATGCTGGTTCGGAGCAAGAAGGGTTGGCAGGGAGCACCCGCCTGCCCCATGGCCAGGTAGGATCCTTGTGACTGCCTTTTTATTTACCAAGTCGCAGATCTCACGTTCCCTGAGAGTTCTGATTCATCCTTCCCCAGACCCTAGAACAAATACTCCAGAAATCAGTCTGCAGCGTGGGGACAGGCTTTGTTCAGTGCTTTGAAAGAGAGCAGGTAAAGTCATTACCCTCGCTTTGCATAGCGCAAATGATATGCATAAAGCTGCATAGAACAGCCCTGCAAAGCTCAGAGGAAACAAATGGGCGACTTGCACCATGAATTTCAATGGGACTTTGTGCAGCCAGGATAATCGCCAGCGAGACAGTGAAATATTGCAGAGAGAGACACTGGGCAGTGAAAACAAGTTCCACTTGCTAATGCAAGAGAATATCCCGCAGTATCGCGTAGGGGAGATTGCAGAGCGATTGCACCACGGAGCTCTTGGAGCAATAAAGCTGATCCTGTGGGATACGGCTGGGCACGGACAGGAGCAGCTCGGAGGGTGTTTCTTACACACATGCCCAATTCCCCTGCAGCTCGTCACTGGTGTCCCCACCGGCCTGACGGTCTGTTCCCCGGGAAAGCTGGCCCTGGGGACAGCACCTGGTTTTCAGGGAGGTCTCCATCCAATTTTTCACATGGATTAGCTAGAGCCCTCGAAGCACCTGGCCTGCTGGAGGCCAGCATCGGCTGAGCTACTTTGCTCGGACGTCATCGCAAGCTCGTGGTGCCATCTGTAGCCAAATTCCATGTTATTATTCCCAATAACAGCCTCCATGGCTCCTCCCTGCCTCCCAAACACAGCCTGGTCCCAGGTTCCTGCTACGTTGTGCTCACAGCTCCCGCACGGCCCCTGTGCTTCCCAGGAGACTTGACACCCTCCCACACTTCCCACTTCTCCTTCCAGCCCCCATGGACTCTGCCCTGCTCCTAAATCCCTTCTTTCCCCCCCTACATCTGGTGGAAACCTCCTTCCTGCTCCCAGGCAAGAGCCAGGGCTCCTGGCAGAGATGCCGAGGAGGACGACAAGGACACAGCACCGGATGGGATGTGATAGGCACTGCAGAAAATAGAGAGAAGCAACATGCAAATTGCGATGGCTCCTTTTTTTTTTCCCATTTTGCAATGCAAATGCAAGCTCCCGGCCTCTCTCCGTAATTTCAGAAAAGCTCGGGAGGGAGGAAAAGGCTGTTCGGGAAGGAGGCAGCGCTGGCCTCGGCCAGCCCCTCCAAGGATGCGGCTGGAGGACGAGCGCTCTCGTGACAGTGAGGGATGGGACCGTCCCCTCCCTGGCATCGTCCTGCCCGTGTTGTTATCACAGAACGAGGAGGCAGAGAGGCTGCTCGGGGTTGCAACGCGCTCAAGTCTCATCTCTCTGCTCTGAAAGGGGCTGCGAGAGGTTTCCCAGGACGTTTCCAAGTGCCGTGCGGCTCTGAGCCCGGGAATGGAGCGGAGCGGAGGGAGCTGTGAGTGGAGGGAGCCTCGCTGGGCCTCGCTGCGCTCCCCGCTGCCTTCCCGCCGGCGCAGCCTCACCTCCACCCGGCCTCGCGGCTCCGGGTGCGCAGGGATTTTCTATAACGCAGCCGTTGCGAGAGAAATCTGTTACTAAAGCTTCAGAGTGGGAATGAGAGAGGCTAAAAATACATATCTGTTCTCCTGCCTGTTCCTGGAGCTGCTCCGCTCGCAGGGCCTGAGGCTGTTGCAACCAAGACCACGTTTGCATCCGTATTTTCTCACGCGGTCCCATTTCTATCCTCGTTGGACTTTGGTGACTCAATTCCAGGGACTTGCTGCACGGGAGCCTTCCTGGCTCAAGATGAGGTGTGTTTATTCCCAGGAGAGCAGAGAATTGGTGTCTCTTGGACGCCAGTGAGCAGCAGGACTGCTTGAGTCTTGGCTTTGCAGACGGGCTGCTCTGGAGGGTATTGGGCTGCCCTGGCACTGTGTTTCTGAGTAAACAGGGGTAAACAGTGAGTTTGAGACCTGTCCTGGTCACCCTGAGCTCTACCTCTTACATTTGCCCTGTGGTGTCCCCTAGATTTCCTCCGTGACATGGTTTCGGTCCATCCATGTACCACTGGTGGGACCCAAGTGCTGCCACTGTCCCAGCTCCATCCTGGTCACTCTGCAGGGCACCTGCTCATTAAAGTCTCTAAATATTGGCCAAGGAAATCACAGAACCACAAAACCACACGATGGTTGAGGTTGGAAGGGACCTCTAGAGATCACCTAGTCCAACTTCCCTGCTCCAGCAGGAACTCCAAATCGTCCTTCCATCTCACACATGGAGAAAAGGAGGTGTGCGAGTATTCAAACAACTTACCAAGGCTGGAGAGAAGCGAATGCCTTTAAAAACAGCATCTTCTTCCCAAAGTGCCCCTACAGCCATTTCAATAGTGATGACAAATACCCTGCAAGCAGACCCCGAGGGGAAGCCGGGAGCAAGAGGGATCCGGGAGGACGGGCTGCACTCACCACGGCAGGAGGAACGCGCCGGGTCACCCCCCGGCAGCTGCTCTGCCGCGCAGGTAAACACTCCAAAGCCGGCAATTCCCTAAGGTGCCCTGAACTTTTATAGATTGCTGATGATGAAAGCAATAAATGAAAGGACACCTTTGAGTGAGCATCCATGTATTAAACAGCCTCCGAGGTTGTCCCGGCGCAAAACAGAGTGTGTCTTTCAAGGCTGTGTAATTCTATAGTCACGGCGTAAACAACGGATGCTAAATCCAGACGGGGAAACCTCATCAGGTTGCATTATTTTTTAAGATGTCCAAAAAATGCACAAGATGGGAAACCTGTCGGGACAATGGCCTGATTGCTCCCACAGAGGCTGGTTCATGCCCTTGGCCAAGGGGCTGTTTCAGGGCCCTCTGCTTCAGGCCAAAGGCAGAAAGGGTAAGAGGAGAGAATAAGTGGAATGTATAGGAGAAAGTGCAGGAGAGGGCTGATTAGGTCACAGCTTTGAGGACTTTGACTCTTTGGCTCGACAAAGCTATGGACAAACTGGAAACTTGGATGGCAATTCAGTTATGCCCAGTCCTGGATTAATGACATTATCTGAACTTCCTCTCTTATTTTAAGACTGACCAGAGAAACAGCCCAGCACTAACGCATCTGGGAGAAGACCTAGAAATTCATTTAGACTATGAGTCACACAGAGCGGCTCTTTTCCCCAGTTTTCCCCCCAGGATCCATAGGCTGGAGCCTTCCAAGATGTTAATCTCTTTCATTCCTCTCAAGCCAGGCTGACAATAGCCCTTAAATAAGAGTGCGGGGAGCAGCTCTCCTCCCACCGCCGCCAAGCCGGAGCGCAGGGCTCTGAACACGCAGCCCGGGCGATTTTCCTTCTTCCTGACGCGCCGTTCAGAATAGCACAGCCCCGCGCGGCTCCCCGCGCCGCTGACTCAGAGCCGCAGGTAGGGAAGGAGACACCGGCGAGGCTGATCCCACGGCCAGCGCCAGCGCGGCGGTGACTGCGCCGAGCTAAAATAGCACTTTCTTTCCCCAGACTCGCAACCCCCCTGGGAAGGGAAGGACCCAGCGATGCCGTCAGGAGCCTGCGGGAACGCTTTGCTCGCAGGAAGGGAGGTTTGTGCAGCCTCTCCTCCCAGCCCCGATTTACCTCTGCAAATTAAAAGCAGTGTGGGCTGAAAATGATGTTAAAAGGAAAACGGAGACGGGAAAAAAATCACGCTGAGAGTATTGTTCTGGATAAATAAGACATAGGCACGCTGCTGAAGGTAGCTAAACCCAGCCCACAAATGGTCTTCTCCTGCCAGGAAGATATGACAAAAATAATTACCGGGGCTACACATAATTACTGTAGTGCTTTGAGCAACAGCCTGCACCCAGTGCGGCTAAGGGAGCCTTCAGCTGCCAGCACTTAATGACATTAACCACTAGCCTGGCAATGTCCTGGGCTACAAGGGAACCCAGCAGGGAAAGAGCAATGTGACCAGGGGACCCACCCCAACCTGTCCCCTCTCCTGCCTTGGGGACATGGGTCCCCCGTAGCTGTCCCTGCAGGAAGGGGCTCTGCCCACACGAGCAAGGCCAGATCTTGGATATCTCCGTCCTGCCGTGATCCCGGAGCAGGAGCATCACTTGGCCATCGTGGGAGCGATGTTCCTGGGTGCCCACGCCGGTCACACCAGCTGGTCCCTTCCCAGAGACCTCCAAGCCCTCTGGGTTCCGTCCGGCTGCTGGGAAGGGACTTGTTTCATGGGTCACTTGGGGAATTCTCCTCGGGATAAATTGAAAGCTCTTCATTTAATTCTCCCAAAGGAAGAGATGAGAGTTTTACAACCAGCTGTCAAATGCTCGGCAGCTAAAATATCAACAAAGTATGACAGAAGCAAGATGGAAAAAGCCTCTGAGGTTTCCTCTTATTGACTGGGAAGCCTCTGTTTCTTATCTGACTATCTTTCAAGCTAAACAGATACCAGTTCGACAGTCAGGAATTTGAATATGTTTATTGGCAAAAACCATCTTCTCCCCAAACAAACAGTAGTGATGAATATCTGAGAAGAGGCACCACCCCTGCATGAGGGGACTTAGCAAAAGACTGTTTGATCTCGGTGCTCCCAGCCCCTTTGAGCAGAGCTGATGGAGACCCAGGCATCCTGCATCGCCAATAGAATTATCTAGCAATAATCTAACGCTTGGGTCACATGAAGTCAGGGCTCTGATTTATAATCGCATACTTGAAGATCACAGGGTATGAAAATTATTGCTGTGCTGGCTGGAATAAATTATGCAAAGCGATGTGTTATCTGGAAGCCTGCAACAAGCGCGCACACACACACACTTCGGTGATCTATCGTCTCCATGCAGATGTTCTGCTGCAAAGACATTCTAATTAATATATTGAAAATACATTTTCCAGTAGGAAAATCCAGCTCCTTCCGGAAGTGACACCAAAACGGAAAAGCCCCTTCGAGGCACCATCTACTGCAGCAACATCTGGGTGTAAAATCCTTTGCAGCCAAGAGAAATAATTTGAGGAAGTCTCCAACACCAAAGGCAAGCTGGAAGGATGGGACACTTGGTTTAATTAAGAATAAGCCCTTCTTTCTCTTATGCTCCTCTCCCTTTTGATTTTGTTTCTACTGACTCTCCTCCCTCTTGTAGGGGCCAACCAAGCCCTGTAGAGGCAGCAATGACAAACCCGGGTGCTGATGGACCGTCTGCCCGCAGTGTTTGTGCTCCCACAGCAGCCCAGCCCGGGATGCTCTGCAGCGATTCCCGCTCCGAGCTGCTGCGGATGCTGGAGGTGGCCTTGTCCTCCACATCTCCAGGAGGACCCCAGCAGGAGGTGGCTGAAGAGGCTGTTGTGTCCCCGGGGCAGCCAGCACAACCACGGGGTCTGTGTGAAGGATGTGGCTCCAGGAATGTGGTTGTCTCCTGGTCGGGATGCTGAGACCACAGTGGAGACATGGAGCATGGTGAGGACACATCCCAGGCGGCCGGTCAAGCCCAGGTCAGGAGAGAACAGGACCCACAAGGCTCCGTATTGGGCAAAGAGGAGCAGCTAGAGCAGAACAGTGCCGTGGCCGGGCTCACAGCTGACCCTCCTGCAGCGCTGCAGGTCGGTGCCGAGACCCGACGTGTCCCTCTTGCAGAGCGGAGCTCAGCCGCAGCCCAGGATCACACGAAGGTGGATGCACGAGAACCCAGAGCGGCGCTTCCCGCCAGGGAAGGAGACGTGCCCGCATGGGGAAGTCGTGCAGGAGAGGAGCGGGATACGATGCAATGAGACAAGCTGCCGCCCCGCTCCATGGGCTGCAGGCAGAAGTCCTTGGCAAGGTGATTCGCAGGCAGGGAGACACGCAGGACACGGTGCAAGCAGGCCCAGCCTCTGCACCCCCCATCGTGTCCCACGGACAGCAATAACCTCATGCATCCGGGAGGGCTCCAGCCTCAGGGAGAAACGCTGATATATTCCCTGGAGAGAGCAGAGCTGCAATTAGCTCGGCCGGGCTATGGAGTGCTTTTGTATTGCAACAGAAAGCGCTAGAGAGATAGCTCTGCTCTCCACAGGAGCTTCTCCCTATCCTCAGGATTTAAGCCTGTTAATAATGGAATATAATGATATTATCTGTTTGCATTGCACTGTTTATCACAAAGCGGTCCCCGAGCGATTTGCTATCACGTCCTCAGAGAGCCACTGGAGTACAGGCCCTGCTGGGAGGCAGCAGTAAAACAGCCAACATCACACTCAGGGGCTGGGGAAAGGGAAATTTGGATCAAGGAAACCATGTCTGCAGTTTGCCGAGCCCTCACAGGCCAGGAGGGACATGAGATTTCATGGTCTTACCCAGGAGATCTGCTCACTCTTCCAGCCACACTGCCGGCACGGGGGCTAGCAGAGCCGGACGTGTGGCCAGCGAGGACGTGCGCAATCCTTCTCTCCCCGAGGATCGTGTTCGCCAGAAAACCTGCAGGCAAAATCCTAGCAGCTGCCAGCAGAAGTAGCAGGAGAAACTGCAACAAAAGCCCTCTGCCAGCTGGGGAATTTCAGCATTTCTTACCCTCAAATCGCCTCGGAGAGGCTCAGATACTGCCACTTGTTCCTCCATCCCAGCCTGAAATAAAAATAAAGGGGGATTGGGGCGAGGTAAAGCTCCTGTGGGGAGAGGCTCATTGCTGCGTTTAGACGCAGGATGGACCTTCGGCTGCCGGTGCCGTGCACCCCAGTTCTGCAGCCCTGCACTGGGCACGGGAGCAGACAACAAGCTCCAGGTGGGTGCAGACATCCCCAGACATCGCACGCTGCATGCGGGCGCTCGTGGCTTTCCCTTCCGCAGAGCTGTCCCCGTGCCGTCCCCGCGCGCCCGCTGCGGCAGACAGCGGCTGCCACTGCGCATTTGTCGCAGGGCGAGCGCGGACACGCCGAGCGCTGCAGGTGAGCCCTTGCCCCCAGCACCCGGCCCGTCTGCGGCAGCTGATGGGGTCGGGCTGCGGGGATGGGCACCGCGGAACGGCAAAAAGGGAAATAAACTCAATGGGGGAGAAGGGAGAGGGAAGGGAAGGGACTGTGCAAGCTCGGCATGAGGGAGCCTCACCAAACCGGAGGGCTACAACATAGTCACCTGCAAGCATCGCTGGGCGCTCGCGTAGTTCGGAGAAGCACTTGCATGTGTTTAATGCAGGAAAATGGGGAGCGCTTGGCCAGAGGGTTTCTGCCCCACAAAGTGCCCAGCTCTCCCTTCCCCAGCTACTCTCCAGCCTCCGGGAGTGGCGCAGCGAGGAGCCAGCCTGCAGCTCCCGCCGGGAATATCTCGGGAGAAGCACAGTCGTTCACAGCACCGCCTGATTGACACCCTGTAATAAAGAGATTCGCCACATAATTACCATGCATTTGGGATGCAGCACCATTATATTTTTTTTTAACCTAGTGACAGCTTTAAACAGCAGTTAAAGTACGTGTTTATATTAATGTAATTAGTTATTTTTGTGTATTTAACTGGAAAGGCTTTTCCTTGAAACGGTGATGCGGTAAACAGCAGCTCAGGTGTCTTTCCAGAGATATTTCTACCTCTACTTACAGACAAACTCTCTAAGTGAATGGGAGGGAATAGAGTGAAAGTCACATTCAGCAAGTGGCCTCTCACCTTGGTGACAAAAGAGATGTCTCCAAGGTGGCAGGTCCTCGTGCTGGTGTCCTGCATGTCAGGACCTTCCACCCTGGGTCTTCATATGTGTCACACTAGCAGGGAGCTGAGACCGGACATCTCTCAGCACATGCATGGTAGGTGCAGCCAGCGCTGGAACGTGCGTCGTCGTGTTGAGATGCACATTCTGCCCTTGCCTGGAAAGGAGCGCAACGAGGCTTATAGCAAACGAGACAAGGAGTTTGACATTTATACCGAAAGGGAAAAATTGTAATAAATGATGTTTTTTATTAAGAAATATTACCTCGGAAGTTTATTTTTATTCCAAACGCCTCCAATAACCAGCAATGTAATTTAGAGAGGAAAGAAGATGGGAAAGAGAAAATTAGAATAATGAAGATGATTGAATAAAAATACACGGATATATGCTTTAAGTCAATAACGTCTAGATTTCATGGTTGAGTTTGCGGGATTTTTTTGCAGCAGCAGAACAGCCACATTTGTAAACTGATACAAATTATCCTGGAAACAAAATGAAAATGGGTACCAAAGAGAGGTGGTGAAATATTATCAGTCAGGAATGGGAAAATGGGTCCCTCCATCACTGTCACCAGGATGTTGCCGGCCCAGGGGATGAGCAGAGCCCGTGATGGCTCATGGGGCTGGTCGGGCATGGGGAGAACTCGGTTCTCTGGCCCAGGTGTCTCTAGATCTTCTCGTGGGGCCTTTGTGCAGACCCCATCAGTGCCCGTCAGCAGCCATCACTGCTGTCCCCATACGCGCTGGCCCCATCCGCAGGCCGAGGTCTGGGATCGGGTCCACAGAGCAGCTCCCTGCAGAGCGGGGTGAGCCGGGAAGAGCGCGTAGGATGGGGCAGCTCGGTCCCAGCGCCCTCGCGAATGTCCCACCAGAGCAGCCCATCCGCAGCGCTCGTTGGACACGTCTTGGTCTGAGCTGCCTGTTGAGCCGCCTGTGCCCCTGCTCAAGGTGGGAAATTTCCCCTCCTTCTGCAAATTGAAGCATTTTAAAGAGTTTGGAGAGCTGGGGGGAAGCAGCTACCTGCTGTCCTAGGCTCCTGAACTCCTACCGTCATCAGCAAGCTGTTATAAACCAGAAACATCATCTCTTTTCTTCCAGAAACACGATCGTGCCAGAGAGCTCCTCCTTCCAGACGCAGACAGCACAGATGCAGGCAGAGACATCAGGAAGTTCTTCATGCCAGCGTGGCTGTTTCCAGAGGGGAATAACCAAGAACGGCGTCAACACAAACCGCCTCCAGCACAGGATCAACTCATCCATGCTGCGACTTTGCTAACACAACCCTGCCCTGAGCATCTCCAGCTGTGAGTCACTGCCCCATCACACCCTGTCCTCAGAGATACCAACGTGGTGGCCTCAGCCCTGGTGTCCTCAGCCCCCCTAGGGGCCCTGGCACAGTGCTCGGTGGCACCCACCCGCAGTGTCCCCGCACCTCCCGCCATGGGGACACCGCTCTGCTGCGTCCTGCCCTGACGCACGTCGCCTCGCGCTGCAGTACCGGGCCCAGCCGCTCCATCTCCACGGCTGGTTTGTGCCTCCCAGTCGCCCGTCGTTAACTGGGTCACTCAGACGTGTCTCCCCGGCCGCCGAGCTGCAGCCGGTAGCAGAAACCCTCGTTATCCGTCCGTACGTGGCGACCTTGCACTGCTGGCGCTCTCAGATTTAATCACTTCTTCGCTCCTCACGCCGAGATCACCCAGGTCCTCTGCTATGATATGATGTGCCCCTGTTTTGAGGATACTTCCCAGCGCTCTGTCCCCAGGGCGCTTCATTAGCATAAGCCCCATTTTTGTAGCAAGGTCATTAATTAAAACATTATACGATGAAAACATTTTCACTCCAGAAACCTGCCCTTGAGAAGCTGGGAGAGCAGTCAGCCCTGTACTCCATGAATCCCTGCTCCGCAATACCCCAACTTTATCCCGTTTAATCCCACCTAGTCTGTTTTAATTAAAAGGATACTTGACAGGTTAGGCAGGCTGGGAGAGTGCCCAGGCAGGGAAGTGTTTTGGGGGGTAAAAAGTGAAAAAGGTAAAAACTGAAGAAGGTAACAACGTGGCTTAGGAAAGAGGCTGGGCTGCATCTTGCAAAATGCCCAGTTCCTGAAGCTTCGTTCCCATGGAAAGGAGGGGACAGTGCAGCCGCTTTGCAGAGGGGAATCCAAGTCTCCATCCCCGTGAGCATCCTGGCGATGGGCAGGACCCCTGTACCCGTGTCCTGCCAGTCACTGCCTTCCCAAGAGCTGTGAGTACTTTGTGGGACCGAATGTCCCAAAACTCTCCTGCTTGCAAACAGCCTTCAGGATAAGGTCCAGACTCCACATCCACAACCCTGGGGGGCCTCAAACCTTTCCCAATGGATTCCTCCGGAGAGGAAAAGTCCTGGAGCGCAGGGACATCCCGGAGGGAGGACGGGAAGCGTGTGGCCGAGGGCCATCCTCGCTCCCGGCTCGGGCTGAGTGACAGTCGCACCGGGCGAGAAGTAACCTCGGTGATTGCATTTCTTTGTATGACCCCATCTAAAACTTTCGGCATCAGATAAACAGCTCCCAAGGGTCAATTAACATGTCTTGAGATGATTAGAGTCTGACACTGATGAAACCCAGCAGTAATTAGCAAATTAAAAAAAAAAAAAGCCTTTTGATTAGTACTCAGCATAATTCCCTCCAATTATTCAAAGTTCATGACTACAGGGGGTGGAATATCTCCAGGAATATTTATTTATATCCCTATTTTTTTCCAATCAACTTTGTGAATCTAGTTAATCATCAGCACTTGAACTTGTTAACTTGGAGAGTTTCAGAGCTGTCACTCCGTCTGATTGCTGGAGACGGCCTAGGCAAGAGTTTGGGGAGCGCAGAGAATCCAAATACCTGTCTCAGGCGAAGAAAAAGTAGCAACAACAACAAAAAAAAAAGGGCCAAAAAATCTCAACTCACTGCAGCAGCAGAGAAAATAAAAACACAGTGTTTTCCCTCGCTTTGTTTAGAGTCACAGCTTGGTGCTGACATGTTTTGCATCAGCCTGTCAGACGTGCTCCGCTAAGGCAAGCAAAACACCTCCTGCACATGGACAGAAGCGTCTCCAAAGAGACACTCGTGCCAGCAAAGCCCAAACATGCGGGCAGGAGCAAGGAAGCTTCTCCTGAGGATACGAGCCCTGGTAATGCAAGCAGCAAGCAGTATAATGGTGAGTGGCCCTGTCTGGGAGGCTCCTTGGCTGCAGGGCAGTAAATCAGCCCCCAGCACCGCAGTTCGTGCTGGGCCAGGGCTCATAGTCCCACCAGGGAGCCATCCCCTCCTGCTGGGGAGGACAAACAGGAGATGGGAAGGCCGTGCTGGCCCTGAGGTCCTTGTCGCCTGCAGGGAACCTCTGCTAAAGCCTTTCGCTGCATGAGAGCAGCAACCCTGCCTTAACTCCTGCCTCCCTCGCTGGTGGCACGGGGACCACGTAACCCGTCCTTGCAGAGAGCAGAGGTTCCACCTTGGTGGCTCAGTGTAACCTTGGCGGCTGCTCGAAAGCAGAGGCCAGGGGGGGACCCAGCATCTCCTCCGCATCCCAGCCCAGGGCCATGGCAGGCGCGTGGTGACTCCGTCCTGCGGTGACCCCACACGACCTCATGTCCCCTTTGCTCCCAAAGGCACCAGTGAAGGAAGGGTGGGCGCAGGGAGCCAGGTCGTGCAGGTGGCACCGGGGCCTCCCCAGCCTTCGCTCCCTCTGCGCCTTCCCACCCTCGGCTTCATTAAAACCTTCCTGCCCGGCTGAGCGGGCCCTGAGGGATGCAGAGCGCACGGGGAGCTGCACGCTTAAACCTTTCAAAGCCATTTTTCATTGGACTCTTCTATATTCATCACCGCAGACTAATAGAGATTTTCTCTCAAGTTTGGATGATTTTTTTTTTTTAATTTAATCCTATCCAGCTAGAGCCCTCTAGGGAGCTCCTAACCCTGCTTTAATAACATGCTCATTAGCAAGGTTATTCAGGGAGTGGTTTCTATTTGACACTCCAGCATCTTTCCAATTAATGTTTCTTTAAAACAAGCAAACCCTAAATAATAATAAAAAAAAAAGACAGAATATCAAACAGCTCAGAGCTGGCACTGTGGGGAGCCATCAATTTTCTCTGGATTTTCATCTCCTCTCCAAAATTTGGTTCTCAGTCTCTCTGCCATCTGCCAAGACAGGGCTAAACTAAGAGAAGAGCCGGTCCTGGGGGCCTAGAGCCACCAGCCAGCTCAGAGGGCTGTTGATGAGCACCAAACCTGGTGCTGCCTCAGTTTCCCCTCCACAGCGATGAGCATCACACAGAGGGTGCAGCCTTATAACACCAGGAAACGAGATACCCAAAGTGGTTTTGAAACATGCTCAATTTGCCCAGGGTAAACTGGGCTGCAATACGGGCACTGTGCTGCTTGTCACCACTTTCCGAGCACACGTCTCACCAGCACGGCCGGGAACAACATCGTGTCACCCACGGCAGGGACAGCGAAAGCCTGAGCATCTCTGCTGGCATCCTCCGCTTCCATCCCGATCCCCTCTAGGCTCTTCTCTTCGCCTTCTTCAGTCTTCCGCAGAATTTTGGCTCTTTCCTCGTTAATTAAGCGACAATTGTCTGCAGACAGGGCTTGAATTACACCTGCCTAAAGCGATCAGCGCTGATTGGGACTGTCATATTGTTTTGATGGCAGCGATTCCCGTCCAAGTCAGAACTAGCGCGGAGCACAGGCATATGCCGAGCGCTAGCAGCAGCCCCCTGGAACGGCTCTCCGTCTGCCGGCGGGAACCCAGGGCCTGTCCCAGGCTTTTCCTGCACAAATTTAGGACCCAGGATGAGCGGAATGGTCTTTCCCTAGGGCTCCAGCTCCTTGCAATGGTGCAAAATGAGTGTTTGCACCCAGACAGGAGCTGCTGGCGCTGACCTGAGCTGCGGAGGGGCCCCGGGGCACAGCTCCCGCGCGTCCAGCTCTGCCGTTTCTGGATTATTTCTTTACATCAGGCTCTAAGCAGCTGGGTTTCTCTATCTCTGGTTTACGGCTGTTGTGGACCAAGAGAAAAAAAAGTCAGTGAAAGGGATATAAGGGAAACAGGGCGAGTTAGAAGCAGACACATAAAGATGAAAGCGCAGATCAGGGAGGCTTTGTGGACGCTCTGCCCAGCAAGGAGCGTGCCGGGATTTCCTAGGGGATCCCGTTCTTCCCTCCCGCTGTGCTGTGCTGTCCATCCTCCTCCCGCTCCATTGCTCCCTGCTCCCCACTGCAGTCCCCATTTCACTCGCAGCAAGAGACGGCCAAGACTTCCCGGTGTGCAAGGGGAGAGTTTGTCCCTCTATAAGCAGAACTGGGGGAAGCAGCCGGTAAAACCGCAATTGAGAGAGCTGGGACAGGGCTGTGGAGTGGGACAGGGACAGGAGCATCCATCCTGCTGGAGCCATTCCAAACCCCGGAGCCAGCACCAAACCAGGAGTCGGTACAGCCCCCTGGACCTCTCAGCTCTGCCAGCTCTCCCAGAAAGGCGAAATATTTTCAATAAATACCAAGCGAGCCACTAAATGGGCATCCCAAGAAGCAAAATGAGGCTGACTTTGGGAAAATTGCACTGAAAATCCCCAGACAGAGGAGGCAGGGGGAGGATATCACCCTTTGGCAAATGAAACTTTCTCCTGCGGTTTCAGGGAGCAGTTCCCTT
>JAWLRI010000191.1:1978321-1992623 GCA_034781795.1 Crypturellus tataupa | reverse complement strand
GCGCTTCCTTCCGTCCGTCCTTCCTTCCTTCCTTCCTTCCTTCCTTCCGTCCTTCCTTCCGTCCTTCCTTCCTTCCGTCCTTCTTCCTTCCTGTTCCTTCCTTCCCTCCCTCCCTCTCTCCTTCCCTCCCTTCCTTCTCTCCTTCCACCTCACTCGCTTCAGATGCTCTGAGCTCAACTTGCAGCCATCACTCCTGTCCTTCTGTGCCATTGCCCTCCTCTCACTACTTTTCATTTCAGGCCTCTGATTTACCCATATCGAGTTACATTATCCAGAAGAAAAATGCCCGTGTAGTTAAAGCTCTGGGTCTGAGAGATACGGGTTTAATTCCCAGCCCTGCCACACTCTGTTTGTACAGTAAGGTGCTTTGATATGACAGCAGTGAGTCCCATAGAAAATCCCTCCTAGGCTTATTTATAGAACTGTGGAATGCTGCAGTGCATTTGAACATCTTTTTGCTACAGGTGCAGAGATGCTAAATCCCACATTTTCCTAGGTCTTGTATCTTCTTCTGGGGAAGAAGCATCCCCTCGGCCCAGCTCTGCCATGTGGCTACCATAAATCCCAGCTCCCCTGGGCAGCAGGAAGCCTTTTAGAGCTCTTTTAAATGGCATTACCTTGTCTTTGTGTACTTCTGATCCAAAGCACAGGCGAAAGCTGGGAGAGAAAGCAGCATTTCAGCTGGGTGACATGGCAGTTCAGAGCAAGGCAGCTTATACACGGGTTTGCACAATAAAGAAATTGGCTAGTGGGAAGAATATTTACAGGAATCCTTCCCCAGCTTTGGAATTAGAGAAAATAATCCTGCTAAATTAAACAAAAGTAATAATAATATAGGAGAGTGCTTCTTAAATGTAACAGCTTCCATCCTTGCCAGCAACATAGAACTCAATGTTTTCAACACATGTATAATGCATTTTTAATGTAAACAGCGGGAGGCACAATTCCAGCATAGGATGTGAAACAGAGAAATTGTTCAGGAAGGGAGCTGGGGAAATTGCTAACACCGCACACAGAAAGAAACTTTCTCGAAATCCCGGGCTCTGTCTGCAGGGCATTACAGCATCAACGCCATTATCACCACACACCACGGACAGCTTATTGCTATTAATTATGTTAGCAAAATAAAGGATCTTCTCTGGCTGGACTGGATGGACAATGCTAAGCCATGCTGGAAAAGCTGGATAAGCCTCATTAGGGAGAATTTGGCACTGGGAGAGATAACAATGCAGCGCTTGCAGAGTTCAGGGTATTTCAGAGGGAAAAATGGTCCGTGATAATGGATTTCTTGGGAGGGAGGACAGGACTGGGCGTCCTGCTCATCCCGCACGTGGCCACAGAGGAGGGAGGTCTGCGTGGAGAGAGGCCTCCCTGCATGCTGTAAGGGCAGCTGCATTGCAGCCCGGGCGTCACGAGCCTCTGCCCCTTGGTTGGGGTTCATGGGTTAAAGAGCATGTGTGGGAAAGCCTTGGCCCCAGCACATACATGGAGCAGGAGATCCCTGTGGAGCCGCTGATTCCAGCAGTTCAGGGTCCACGTTGCTGTCTGGGCTCAGCATTGTCCAAGCTCCAGCTCCAACAGGGCAAGGAGCAGGTTTATTCGGCCTGCAGACAAGCGCGATCTGGGAGGGACAGCAAGGACGTTGTGGGGACAGGGCTAGAATTCAAAATGCTAAAGACAAATTGCCTAAAACGACTTCCCAAAAGGAGATGAAATGCAAAATGGGGAGAACAGCAAGGGGCTGCGTTTAGTGGGAGGCACCGACTGCACAAATTCCGTGTGGGAATGAACGGAGGCTTATTCTCCAGAACGGAGCTGGGATGACGGCAGATTCGGGGCAAGGGTGTTACCTGTTACGAAAAGACACGAGTCCTTGAGCCATTCAAGGAAGGGCTGCTCCCTTTTCTGAGCTTAAGCAACGGCAGAGGAGGAACTTTAGCCCTGTCTCCCCCCTAGCTTAGCGGCTAAGTCTTTAAGGCCTTTAAAAGATAACCTCGAGGAGGAGGGGAACAGCCTGTTCTCCGCGGCTGCAGCACACAGGACAAGATGTCAGGGGTTTAAATTGCACTTACGGCAATCCAGGTTAGACACAAAAGAGAAGTTTATAACAGGGCCTCTGGAGCTGATAACATTGGGCTCTGGGGAGCCTCCACGCCAAGAGGCTTAACAGCGTAAGAACCATAAACTTTCCTCTCCTGCTAGCAGGCAGATTTTTCTTTCTGTTGCATCAAATGTGTGAGTGAGAGGAAAGCAGGAGCTTCACCCACCCCTGGCGACTGCTGCTGGTTCGGGTTCCCCTCAAGCATTTTCCCTAGCTCAGCGGAGGCACGGCCAGCTCATCGTCCTATGTAACTCCTGCTGCTCTGAATACTGCAAAAAGATGTAAGCGATGCTATTTTTGAAGGCAATATTAAACATAAATAGACATGGCAAGACGCCAGTTTCAAAACATAACTGTTTCCAATAGAGCTGGGAGAACCGTTCAAAGAGTCTTTTGAAAAATCCATTAAGGCTCCATCAGAACAAGGAGCTTTTCATGATGACAGGCACATAGGTGCCTTCTTCAGCTCATTCATCAAAACAGAAAAATCAGGCGCATTTTCCCCTCATTTTCCTTCATTCAGATTCATCCCCTCCAGGAAAAAAGTCATTAAAGTTTCCGTCACGGGGAAGAAGGCAGCATCACTTCAAGTTTTAACAGGTCTCCTACGGATCAGGCTTAAATCTGCTGCCCGCACTGGGATCCTCGGCTGGGATGCGCTGCTGCTGCCATCGCAGGGACTTAGCAGGCAGGCAGAGAGCTCACCAGACCGCGACCCTCACCCGGCAATCGGAGCTTAAATGTGTGGAAGCCTTTCAAGGATGAAAAGCCCAGGCTTTCGCTTTTCCACCAGTAGGGCTTTGAACACCTCTGGGTCTTCATAATAGCAGCTTCTGCTTCATCATTTCAATTTCTGCATGAGTCATAGTTCCCCTCATGTTCTTTTCCCTTCCTGTTCTGCCTTAGAGATAAGATTTCACCGTGTCCCAGAGCAGAGATTTGAGAAATCTCAGGCAACCTCAGGCAATGGATTCACGTCCAGAAAAAATGAATCTTATCTATGACAAAAAGGAAAAAGTAAGAGGGAGAAAAAAAGGAAAAATTGGGTTTGTAATAAGACTGTTAAGAGACCAGAGTGGTGCTTCCTAAGGATTCCCTAGGATGTAAAGTACCGATTAATGTTCACATGATGTGAAGTATGAATAGGCCAGGGTTTTGACTCATCTATCAACAAAAAAACAAGTGAAGAGCTTCAGTGGAGAACACCAGAAGCAATTTCAAGGGGGAAAAGGAAAATCTTTCATCTTAGTCTGGATGTGCCTCAAGCAAGAGCTTAGGGACAGAAAAAGAAATACAGTTGGGAAGCGCCAAGATCCGGAGAAGGAAGTTGCAGGGGCCTGTGGTCTGTCTTGGACACACACGAGATGAAAGCTCCAGGCCCCCACTTCAACCCTTTCCCAGTCATGAATCCAGCAATTGTTGCAAATTCGTCCATATAAGCAAGGAGCTCGGCCTGAAAGGGAACAACAACGTGTTTCAGCTGCAGACCCAGCACTGGGCAGCGCTAATCAACTCAGTGCCTTTGGCCCTGAGGTATTTTTAAAGGACTATTTTAGGAGACAGGATATGTGCCACATTGTTGAGGAAGCCGCCAGAAATGGTCTTCTTTTGTTGTTCGGAACATGCTTGCTCCACAGGCTTGCAAGGGAGCGAGCCCTGGGGAGGATATGCCCTCCATGGGCAAGGTCCTTGGGTTGTCCCTGGCCAGACAGCACCGGTGCCGGCCAGCCTGATGCTCTACAAGGTTTGTGCCCGGGCACGAGGACAACCAAAGCCATTTTTGGTGCCTCCTCTACTCACGGCTGCAGCACAGTTACATCCATCAAGCGGGAAGAGGAGTTCAGTTATCACTGTCACATCCTGGACGAAGGCTGGGCTGACTCAATTAGAAGACACAGAGCAGTATTGATTAATGCCAAGCATAAATTGTCTTTCTCTCAACTACGTGGTACACTGGCGGCTTATTTGCCCCCTTCAGGTTACTCTTAATTTCAAACAAACATGATCCTTGTTGTTCTAAGTGTACGATACAAATTGACAATATCATACTGCTTGTAATACTGTAGTCCCTACCAGCCTCTGATGAGTTAGCAATTCAGCCTCCTGATTATCTCATTTTACTTTCTTAGTGCTTGTGGACTTGACACTCTCTGAAAATGTATTTCTTGTTTGTCTTCAAAGGAAAGCCATCTCACAGCAGCAAGTTGCCCTATAGATTTTTCCTGCTTTTTGGTTCCATCATAGAGGAGACTGGTTGTATTCCAAGGATCTTGTCCCTACAATAGCAGCCATCAGTTGTTTATCCCATTCCCAGGTTCCTCCAAGCAACATCCCCTCTCTGGTGACCAGGAGAACTGGTTCAGAATGGGCAGTAGAGCTTCCTGCCTCTGTTTGCTGGAAAACACAGCTAAAACACAGTCCTGGGTAAGGAATGGCTGTAGAAACCTAAGGTCTTCTGGGGTAAACTGAAGCAAGTGTCATATCCTCATTAAATGCACCTGATTGCAGATCTGCTCCTTGAGACGAGAACACATCAGCGCTGCCTATGGAAATCAGGCCACTTGAGTAACTTGCTATAACTTTACAAGCTTCAGCAGGGTCTCCCACAGCTGAGGGATCTCAAGGTCCTACATCCAAACCACAAAACCAGAAAGGGGCAGCTTTCTGCACAGACACTGCTATTTTCTGCTGCTGATGCAATCTGGGAGCTCAGCTTCTCCCACACTTGCAGTTTCTTGCACAGAACCCGTAAATGCACCAACTGCATTGAGTAAAGCTGGGCTCAGAGGTCCCATGATCTTACTAGAAGATATTAAAATTCTCCATCTTTCTCTCGCCTGATGGAAGAGGGATAAACTGTGCTTGGGCCAGTTAGAAATTAAACCATTTCAACTGTACAACATCTATTGCTCTCCTTGGGGATGACTCAGGATGTGAGCTACGCAGCTCTGGTGGGACGGCACTGGAGAGGACAGCAGGGCCAGCACTTCAGCTCTGTATTTATGGGTATCATCAGAAGAGCTTTATTGGATACATATTTTGCATCACTCTCTCTGGAGGATCCAGCTGACTTTCGCAATATCTTTGTTCTCTTGCTTTCAGTGGCATGAGATTGAATGTGTGTGAGTGTGTGCGCATGTATATGTGTGCATTTTCATGTATATTAAATGGGAAAGATTTTGACAAGACTCCCTTAAACATAGAGAAATGGAGGGAGTCTTCCACTTGACACAACTCATCTCGTCTGCAAGATACCAATGACCCAAGCCCCCAGCTCGGCCCTCCACGGCCACCTTCCACCTGCTAAAATGAGATGTTTTCTCTCCCCATCTTCATACACGTCACCAACTCCTTCCTTCTCTCCAAAGAGACCATGGCCTTTCCTCAGAGAACGCTTTGCTTCCCTTCTGCAGGGCAAATCTTGTGCCTTCGCTGCCTCCAAGACCTGGAGCAGCCTTCCTCTTCCAAGCAGTTGCCTCTTGGCTGAAGACCAACCCTTGGTGGGGCTGCAGGTACAAAGCAAAGCAAGAAGAGCATGGAGAAGTGCAAGAATTGCTCATCTCTGGAAGCAAAACAGTGTTTTAGAGGGGGAACATGGAGCTCCAACTTTGGACCCAAGGCCAAATGGGCTGGACTGGATTCTCCTTTTCTACTTGTTATCATATTGTGCTTCCTTCTTCTAAAGGAGAAGGGCATTTTTCAAGTTTTCACAAAACTGGCACATCCCACAGGTGGCTTAGGTGAATCAAATGCTTTCATCGCCACTTTGTAAAATAAAGTGTGGATGAAAAAAATGACATGACACAAAAACTGCAGCTTTGTTCCAAAAGTCATCAAAGCAGGACACTGCATTTTAAAAGTTACTTTTGAAAGTGATCAAAACAACTTAGCCTGACTTGTCAAAATGACATTTCCACCAGAAATCTCTTTGACAACTTCTCTTACTAGCTCTTCACTGCACCATCCCCAAAAGGACTAGTCCTAATGGCAGCATGATGCGATCATCTGGGCATTTTCATGTCCTGCATTGCCTCTCATGGCAGGGGCTAAAGGCTGCATAAGGCCTCCCTTTTTCTATCCCTGTACCACCCATGGGACCTTTAGTCTTTTGCTCAAAGGACCGGTGGTTATTTGGGGACATGGAGAGGATGTGTGTGAAGGCACAACCCTGCAGATCTCACAGCTGCACCATCGCTCCCTGCGATGTAACCGAGTTTTGGGCTTTATTGACACAGATGGCCCCAAGACAGCAGTGATTTATCAGACACTCAGGCACGGGAAGGAAAGCGAGTCTGACGCGAAGGTCGTGCTACATGTTTGGGTCCATCCATATTCATAAGGCCAACGTGAATCTGTTTGCCGATGCCCATGCATAGAGCAGATATTTAGATATGACGGCGTATGACTATGCACTTGTCAGCATGGCATTGAGATGGCTGGTACACGGCAGAAAAATATAGGAAATGAGATTTGGAGCATGATTGCAAGGTCTCCCTCCGCTTGAGCTAGTACGTGCTGAACTACGTCCACACGGCGAGGATGGTACAGACCTGAACGGATAACGAGTGCCCTTCTTCATCACGCAGGTGTCACTTCTCCTGACTCAGATTCAATTACACTCGTGGAGCTGATTGCAGATTTCAGCCTACTCTTGCATATCAAGAGCATATTCAATGTTCCAGGGACTCGATGAAATAAAACGTCACCACGTGGCCTTCCTTAGAGCCCCTGGGTCTGGTTCATTCCCAGTGGAATTACACAAAGAATAAATTCGGCCCATTTTGCCAGGAGCAGGGATATCTGCAGAACAGTATGTTCAATTCTTTATGTCAGGCCATCTATCTCTCCTCAGCAAAATGCATCTGTGATTACTTCTCTGTTTGCTGCCTTTTTTTAATATGAAATTATACAATATGCCTCAAATAGAAGGAGGGGGAAATGAAAATGTTTAATTTAAAAGTTTATCTTGTCAAAGTAAAGTTAGGGAAAGCACTGAGCATCTCAGGTGCTGGTTAATCTATAAATGAAAAACAGTGAAGACAGGGAGAAGAAATATTAAGTGAATTCTCGAGGGAATCACATTTTGGCTCATATACAAGTCAGATACACTCCAGAAGAGGAATAGGAAGAAGAGAGGATGGGGAGGCTGGGGAAGATGGGATAATCAGAGACTCCCATGGAAGATAAGGGAAATTTGAGACATATCTATAATCAGGTAAGATGGAGAATAGCTCCACACCAAACAGTCTGGGCCAAATTCATGCACACAGACCCATAACAACAGTGACAAATGATCACTTGTCTGGTGACAAAAATGGGTCCTGACATGTCTCCCTTGTAGGCCAGGTCTCTCCAGCTTCTGTGTCAGCTGAGAAACCTGCCGTTCTGTTATGAAGATAAGCACTCTCATCTGTTTATCTTATGTGCAGATAAAATCTCTTCTCCAAAGCTCTGACTTGGCTTCCAACACCAAATAAACTTCTGCAAAGAATGCTGAGTTGTAATGCAGGTCCCAGCTGGTTTGGGGAGCATTATTCTGTTGGAAACCATATTTCACACTCTGTAACTGTGACAGGGGTTCTGAAGAAAGCCAAAGTTGTGGGAACATTTCTCACTCCTTGAAAGCTAATGCTCGCTCCTCAAAAAAAGGCTTACAGCTTAATTGAAAAATGGAGAGCAAGAGAACAAGCAGGGGATCAGTGCTGCTGCTAATCATCAAAGCTTCCACTGGGCACCACCTAGTTCAACCAGCCCTAACACATATTAGAGAACCATGTGTAGAAACATATAGAGGGGTGAAGAAATAAGGAAGGGGCTTTTCTCACTTACTCGGAGAACTGCATGACATAAGCAGCTATTCCACCTTGATGTGGCAGCAGGAGCTTGGCTTGGCCCGGTGCCTCCTCCGTATTGAACATTTTTCCTGGCTTCTAATCTTGAGGACCTTTCGTCAACAAGCATTGCTTCAGGCTCCTATTTGTAATGTTTGCATGATATATCAGGAAACATCTAATCACAGCATGTCTAAAAAGAGACATCAGTCTATGGCAGAGAATCCTCGCTGGGAAATTATTTGCTGTGCTCCAGGCTGTGAAGGGGAGATCTGTTACCCATTCAAGAGCTGCCCAGTTCGAAAACTGCTGAAGCCAAAAGCAAATTTTTTCTCTGAGTCAACCTTGAACCAAAGTCCCAGCCAATACCAGGGAGTCCTATTCTGTGAGAAGAGCCTCTTTTCAGATAAGACTTTCATCCAAGGTTATCTGAACACTTGCAATCAAGCGGCATTTTGTGCTAACATTAATCCTGGTGTCCTGGCCACATTCCAGCTTGAGTAACAACGTTCTGCCAACCTAAAATCCTCCAGGGATTTCAGCAGGATGCGATTTTCTTCTTCCTTCTTCCATTTCTGCACAGTTAATTCTGGACAGGGTAAAAGACTGAGCGGGTTTCACCCCAGAGATGACAGCATTTTACTGATGGTTAAAATGGACCCTGAAGTTCTCTGAGACCAAGATACTGGATGAGCCTGGATTATTAATAAAAAACTACCTTTAAATATATTTGTACTTTTAAAACTCTAATATCAACTTGAAGTATAGAGCAGGATATTACTGAGAACCGAGTATGATTATTGGCAAGCCCAGCAATCAGAAGAGAGAAGTATATTTTAAGTTGCAATCAATACACTTATGACACAAATGAGAGAGAGACATTATATAAGGATTCCTTCCACTGGAGAGAGCCCTGACAGCCAGTTATTGCAGTGAGGGAAGGAAGTCATCCAGATGGACTCTCCATCACACTAATGAAGCCGTCTCATAACTGTAACAGAGACCTCATGTATCTGCTGTGACACTTAGCAAATCCGGGCATGAATAAATAACCAAAGTCCAATTGAATTAACCTCCAGCTGATCAGCACTACTAAACAAATTATCCTAAACTCTGAACAGGATTAGAAGGACTGGCACAGGCCAGAATCCTGCGGTAGGAGTGTTAATTCAGTTTAACAAGTTTAAACCTAATCCCCCAGTGTTCTCCTCTGATCTCAGGGTTTCAGGGCAAAGTGGCTCCAAGATGCTCTCGGAGAAGCTCGGGAAGGAAGCTTAGAGCAGGCTAAGAGCAACGACAGGAGCTCAGCCTAGAGTCGCCTGCAGAAATAAGAGAGGAACTGTAAGTGGAGTGCAGAGGATGACTTATGCAGGACATCACTTACAGAGATGGAAGAGAGAGACGGAAAATGGCACTGATTTCCCCATGGGATATTCAAACCTTACTTCTGAGATGAAGCTTAAAAAGTTCATAATTTATCCACTTGATGAAAATCTCTTTTTTTTTTTTTTTTTGGTAGAAATAAGAGATAAGCACCTGAAAAACAAGAGAAAATGCTTTATTTTAATGACATTTATTTTAATGCCATTTTCCTCAGTATATAATTGTATTTTTCTCCTAAAAGTACGTTTGCATTGCCCATCAAATGCGCAATTCAATTACCACAAACTTCAGTTCATTACTTAGAATGGTGCTTACAAACAATTTCAGTACTTTTGCATTTTTTTATGTTGGTTCACAACATTCTTTATGCATTTATTTGAAATTAACTTTAATTTAAACCTCAGCTTTAACCAACTCAACATTTTTCAGACTTCTGAAATGTTAAACCTGCCTCCAGAAGAAAATATTTATTCTATCACTCTCTAGAGATAGGAACAGACCTAGTAATTTCTGCTAGTTTTAAGAAATGGAGATAACTAGGATTTGCAGATAAACACTGAAATATTTCTAGTTGCAAATTCCTGGAGCATGTATGGAAGGTTCTCAAATCTCTCGAATCTCTACTCTTTATCAATCTGTTTCCAGTCCTGGAAATGTCATCCCTGCTCTACAGAAATTCCTCAGCAAGGCTTCCAGTTCCCTAAAATCTCAGATTTTTCAGAGACAGTAACTGAATCGGGTTAGTGTAGGCAGATGAAGACAGGGATCCCAGAGCTTATTCGTAATGCTGGAGATCTCTTTACATCCTTTTGCCTTGTCATGGTGCGTCTTTACACAGGTCCAGCATGTTTGCTCAATATGTTGCTCATTCTTTGTTGTGATCTACAACATAATTAATGTTTAATGTTCTAAACTTCATCATGGGAGAGTATTTCAATTTCGATGAGATGACAAAAAAAAATGTACTGTGTATTCTGATATAAGGCATTTCCACCATGCTCTTCTTCAACAACAGTGGAGAACCTAAAAATCAGACTGGCACGATTGTCACCTAATATTCAAAAGTAATTTCTAATCCCCCAAATCTTTTTACTACTGTTTCATTTGCAAAGCAGAGACTTCCAGCTCTCTAGCAGTTGCCTGAATGTTCCCACATATTTAAATTTAACAAAGCAATCATCTCCTGTAATTGTGAAACTGTTCCACGACTGTTCTGTTCCACAACCCTCAAAATCAAATCGTGACTTTTCTGCTCCATACTTTGCTGTTATTTATGCAGTATATAAACTAAAAGCCAATATTTATTCTCATTTTCCACTGCGTGCACTGACTGATATCTCCCAAACTTAACAGGAGCATTATCCACTGCAAATGATGATACATTGTCAAAGTTGAAAATATTTGATTATACGCATCCTACATTTCCAAATATTCCCAGTGCAACCTCCTAACTGTCTGGCACATAATGAGACAATGGATTTTTCCTCTTTCAACTGTATAATAATGAACAACTATTAGAAACACTTTATTATTTCCAGACTTTTAGGGATCAGTGGCTACAGAGAAAATATGGCCTTTTCAACTAAGTTCTTAATTGTTTTCTCAGTTGAAAGAAGAGCTAATATATTGCTGGCAGTGCATAAAGCATTTGTCTCATCAGGACACATCATTTTTACTATGGGTGATTCTGGAAAACAACACTATTTAATTTGGTGTCAGAATTAAGTGATTTATACACCTGACTACACTGTTAGTATCATACTAATATCCTGATATTCTCTTGCTGCTTCTGCAACAGCTCTGTCGTCCTTTTCTGCATTTCCACCCATCTTGGCAGAAAGAGCAATATGAATTCCCTTCTTAGAAGCTTTTCTGCAATTATTTTTATGATCCACTCCATTTGCATGCTGTCTTTCGTCTGACAGACCACCACAAGCAGCTGAGAAATTCCTGCATAAACTACAGTGAGCTTTATGGTGATTACTGCTGTCTTTTCTGATCCGTGGAAAATAATTTCTCCAGCCGTTCCAGACATGCAACCCTTCTGCTGTTCTTAGGGTGGATCTGTTGATGGATGATACCGTCCACAGGCGCTGCCACGGTCTTGATCAATGCAGGGCCGTTACCTGACACACAAAAATTATGTCAACGGGGCTCAGACTCAGTCTTGGATCGTGATGACTCTCTCTGCTCTGTGCCCTCTGGCTACAGCGCCCAGTGCAGCCAGCTGTTATCTTATGATAAATATCGGGGCTAAAATTATCATTAGATGACAACAAATTGAGTTCACGAGGTAATCCTGGCTCTTCTAGGTGCCTGGTGCTTTTTTAGGTAGACTGAAGCTATTCTGGAGATGTATTTCACATACTTCAAAAAATGTAATTTTCATTTCAGTGACTGTTGGAATCATTTTTGGATACCTTCTGCTAAGAAATATAGGATCTATTGGCTTCAAAAGCACCGAGTATAAGTAAACTACATATAGATCAAATGCGTAGGAAATTGTTTTCAGCAGAGCCTCTGTGTGCGTGTGACTCGCCTCATTTCTGCCAGGTTCTGCAATCCCAGGAGCAGCCCCTCCTCAAACTGCCCCTGCCCCAAAGCAGCCCATTTCTCACCCCAGTCTCACGCATCCTCCTTCCCCAGGCTCACAGCAGCTCGGAAGGCACAAGTGACACAGCACAACAACGCATTGTAAGGGCTGGAGTACTCCTCTATTTATAGACCGCTAGAATTGAAGGAAAATTTCCAAAGAGCTCTAGTCAAATTACTACTTAGACGCTTCCAGGCCCAGCCAGCGCACGCTGGCTCGCTGACGGCTTTCAAAACTCTACCCTGTGCCTTGAGCTTCTGCAGGAAAATATCCTAGTGACCATACATGGGAACTTCTCATTTGCGCAGGCAATAATGGCCATTCCCACATCATTTCCTTACTGAGTTGCAAATGCAGGAAAATGAGACAACAGCATGATTCAACAGTCTCAGGCATGCAATCACATCCAGGATTTCAATTTCCGACGCGCACCTAAGGGCAGGCTGAAGACCGTATAGAAATGGAACAATTTGAGGTTTGAGCTTTGTATTTAGTTCTCGTTAAAAGACTGGGGTTTTTTTATTGTTGTTGTTTGTTTTTTTTCAGGTTGAATTCTACCCTGAAAACACGGTTTAATCAACAGATAAAATAGCTTAGGGTGGACCTGCAATGCCTGATGGATCAGCTTAGCTTCCTAAAGCAACAAATGAATGGAATAGATGTCCCATACAAGGAAAGATATGTGGACAACTTAAGGACAAAACACAGTTCTTAGACTCATCTCTTAGAATAAGAAATGATATTATTCATTAACCTAGAGAGCACAGAAGATGTCCCAGTTCACAAAAGAAGGTCCTCACCTTCCCTTTTCAAAATGTGAGCAGGTCAAGTGAGAGCCTCAGAGCTTTGACTCTCCCGCTCTCCCAGCCCTGGACGTGTCCAGCTCCTCAGCTGCTCCCTTTGACCGTCGGCTTCCCTGGAAGCCCCAGTTCATGTCTTGCTTCCTGCCCACGTGCAGACGCTGCTCAGATTTGGTTCTGCCTGGCAGTCCCAGCCCCACGTCAGGCACAAACCTGCCTGGGATCTAGAAACCAGGAGACATTTACAGCAGTCAGGCTCCACCCTGGCAGGTCGCTCCTGCCTGGAGAGCCAGGTTCAAGGCTGCAGTGACAAAAAAGTTCCCCCCAGCAAGCCAGGGCCACCAGATCCCTGCAGCCTCGGATGTGCTCCGCTGCTTCCCTAAGAGCAGCGTTTTCTGAGACTCCACTCAAACACAGCAGGAACAGCTTGAAAACCCCCTGGGTTGAATTCCTGGCACTTCTCCTTCCCCTTTGGACCATGGACTCCATGGAGAGCGCACTCGCCTCCAAAGAGACCCCACGTCACCCACATTCCCTGACCTCGCTGTGGTGTCAGGAGGAGGAAGAGCAGCTCTGCTCTTCCCTGGCCAGAGGCAGCTCTGCTTCACGTAACCAATTTACAACACGGGCCAAAGCAATTCCCAAGCAGCTCCTGCATCAGGGAGCAAACTAATTCCTTTCCTCTCCCCTTGGCTGCGCAGAGCAGAGCCCGGCTGCACCTGAGGTTCCAGCTCGTAGTCTATATTCTGCATCATAAAGGATACAAGAGAGAAATCTAAACTAGAGAAGTAATAACCTGTAAACTAATAAAGCAACCCAGCACTTTGATAGCTAGGCGCTCCCAAGAGCAGGGATTATTAATGGATGTCCTGAAACACCGTGTCTAGTTTTTGAGAGAAGTGGGAAACATTTCTAATGCTCTGCGGATCTTACACATTTGCTCCATAAAATCACTTCAGATAAATACAATTATTGTAAAAAGCAGCCTCCTTTCAGTCTAGGCATTGAAGCATTTTAAAAAGAACGGTACTAAGAAAATGCTCAAATAAATAATAATAAAGGTATAAAACTGCTATTATGGTCTGTTTTCCTTGCCGAAGTACTGGGCAGCAGAGTCATTGATTTTCTGCGGTAATTGAGATCATGATGTGCACACGCCTTACATTCCTATAGCAGTTACGTGCATGAGATTGGAAAAGCAGCCCCGGACTCCTGCGGAATCTCCAGCAAGGATCCGATGGCCTTGGAACTGTTGGTCTCTTTCCTCCCTCTGACCATAAAATGAGGAGCATTAATAACTCCCCATGTCTAAAGGGAGCTTGTGAAGCTAAATGCAGCAATGTTTGCAGTGTCATTAGAGATCTCCGGTGAAAAGCACTACAGGTAACTGGAGCATGGATGCAGACACTGTCCTTCATCACCAGAAAACGTTCAGAAACAGGTGGCAAGCAGAGAGACCCCCACAGAAAGGTCCCGTTATCGCCACGGCGCATTCTTCAATTTCTATGCTCTGCCCGAGTCACACGGACAACAGGAGCCCTCTCCTTAGTAACAGCTCATATACATTTTAATGTATTTATTTTTGGTGATGAAG
>JAWLRI010000191.1:1947979-1969817 GCA_034781795.1 Crypturellus tataupa | reverse complement strand
AGACCGGCTGGCTCCGCACTCGCGGCCGCCCACAACGGCACCCAGGGCAGCGGGCAGCTCTTCCTGAGCACCACGACGGCGCAGGTCGTCTCTGGCTTCTTCGTGTGGTCCGCGCTGATCCTCACCTTCCACCAGGTACCCGCAGCGCTTGGGGTAACGCGAGGGTAGAACCCATTGGTCACCTACGGGCTCGTTGCAGTTGCTCTTGCCCCTCTGTCACCCCAAATAACTATTTCCCCGTGCTGACACGAGTGCCCTGGCTGCAGCCAGGGCAGTGCGGGGCTGTTTGGGATGTCCCTGGTGTCTGCAGCCCGGGAGGGTGGATTTGCCTGGCCATGCTCTGCAGGAGTTTCCTAAAGCCGGGACAGAGCTGGGGCCTCGGCATGGCCTAGAGGCGAGTGCTGAGCTGGAAGCTCTGCCATGCAAGCTCTGCCACGCTTCTCCCCATGGTGACCTGCTGGATGTCTATGCCATGCCAGAAGCTGTTTTGGGTGTCGTGGTCCTGCATTGCTCAACCCAGTAGACACCACCAGCAGCGCAGACACCTCCAAGAGCCAAACTCAGCCTAGACCCCCGTGGTGGCCACTTGGAGTGTCTCGTCCCAGAGGAAGGTGTGGGGTGGAACGGAGGGAGCCAGAGGAAGGCAGTGCAGGAGGAGCCTCCTGCAGCGCTGAGGCCGAGGACAGGGTTTTCCTCCTCCTTGGGCTACACGCTGGACGTTCTGCCAGCGATGCCCTTCTTTGCAGATCTACATGCACCTGAGGAACTACAGCGTGCCCAAGGAGCAGCGCTACATCATCCGCATCCTCTTCATCGTGCCCGTCTACGCTTTCGACTCGTGGCTCAGCCTCCTCCTCCTCGGGAGCCACCAGTACTACGTGTACTTCGACTCAGTGCGCGACTGCTATGAAGGTGAGCACGGCAGGAATGCTAACGGCAGAGCAGGGCTGCTCTCCTTGGGGCTCCACCTGGATCCCTGGAGCATCTGGGCATTGCACGACGTCATAAATCTCCACATCTCTCACATCTTCCTTGTGGAGGCTTTGCCCTACCTTGCCCTTCAGCAGTATGTCCAGCTGCATGGATGAGCTCCCAGAACTTCTCCCTTAAACTCACAGTGCTGCCCAAATGTCTTTTTTTACCATACAAAACTGAGTGTCTAGTGATATTTAGAGTAGGAAGGGAAGTGGCCCATGGACAAACACGATCTGGTGCTTCTCAGCCACCTACCAGGCTCAGGGAAGCACGATGTCTGCTTATGCTCCACTGGGAAGGGTTTTTCTGGCTCCATTTGAGGTAGAAAAACCTAAAGCAGAAGGCAGAGCTGCCTAGGGTGCATAGTTTTACCTAAGAAATTGGGAGATCTGGGATGTTTTGAGGTACAGGGGAAGCTTGTGAGAGCTGCTGGTCTTTGACCTTGTTGCCCTTCTGTTGGGGAAGGAAATGTGGGCACAGGTTGGGTTTGGAGCAAGAGAGCATGAAAAATAAGTGATGGGAATCTAATAAAACTCTGTGTGGTCACTGAGTAGGAGGAAATGTGAACTCACAAGCTGTGGAGAGCATCCCAGAGGCAGTTTCTTGCTTCTCAGGACCAAACAATCTGCTCTTTGCTGGGCACTAGCTGCTCAAGCCGCCCTTTGGTATTCCTGGGATCCTTCCATGAAGGTTGTCCCTGGCCAGAGCATTTCTGCCCTGCCTTGTGTAGCTGTGCGTGAGGAGCGGCTCTGCTGGGAGCTCCAGCTGCAGGCACGAGGGGTCTGTGCGAGCAAGGCAATTCTGCAGGGTGCCCAGAGCACATGGGAACGTGAGTCCAGCTCCGCTTGGAAGCGCCTGCTGTGCCAAGCAGGTGCTGCAGATCCGGCTTGCGATTCCTCCCGCTGGGCTCCCACCTACATGGAAACCCTGAGCAGCGTCACAAATGCTCAGACTCTGCCTGGATGTTGTGCTGGGAGCGGGTGAGAAAACACCTCAGCGGAAGGGATGTGCCATGTAATGTAATAGCCCCCTGGTTCTCCCTCAGCCCTGCTGATCCCGTCTGTCCTTGCCTTGCCAGCTTTTGTGATTTACAGTTTCCTGAGCCTGTGCTTCGAGTACCTCGGCGGCGAGAGCACCATCATGACGGAGATCCGAGGGAAGCCCATAGCGTAAGTCATGGTGTGCCACGAGCTCCCTGGCCCTCCACCTGCTCTCCCCGTTAAACAGCCCTTGTGGCTTCTCCTGGGTTCTTCCTTCCAGGTCCAGCTGCTTTTATGGGACGTGTTGCCTGCAGGGCATGTCCTACTCCATCGGATTCCTGCGCTTCTGCAAGCAGGTGGGTAGCTGGCGGGGAGCTCTCCGGGATGGGTGGCCACCTCGGGGTGACTCCCTTCCCGGGGCCTCGCCAAGGGGCTCCTGCTGCGCTGCTCTTCGGGATGCTCATGTTTTCCCGGAGCAGGAGGCAGCTCCCGCGGCCGTCAGGCACCGGGCCAGCAGCAGGGCGCCGCGCTCGCTGTCCCTGCCTCTGACTCACTGCTGAGTCAGGGACCCTCCCACTGCAGAGCTCAGATTGTATCTCGGTCCAGGCCCAGGTTAGCCCTGGGCCCGGACAGCTTTCTAGCTCCCCAAGGCTGCGAGCTGAGCCCTGGCACTGCAGTATCCCCAGGCCACCAGCTCTCGCCCCTGCAAGGGAGATCTTTGTGGCAGCTCAGGGGCATATCCCTGCATCTGGCTCATATTCCATGCGTATGTAGTGCTGGTCACTGCTGTGCACTCAAAGGCAGCCTTTCTGCACCGGGAGTGAAGAGGCTGGCAGCAAGCTCTGGTTCCAGCCATCAGGACCCCCTCCTGCCCGGTGCTGAACAAGGTCTCTCTTCTCTGCGCAGGCCACGCTGCAGTTCTGCATTGTGAAACCCCTCATGGCCATCATCACCATCATCCTGCAGTCGTTCGGGAAGTACCACGACGGGGACTTCAAGTGAGGAGGCTGGGGACGGGGGTCAGGGAGGAGGATGTTCATCTCCCGTGGGTGGAGGGAAGGATGGGTCCTTGCTGCATCCCCAAAGACAGATCCTCCCTTCTGCAAGCACTTCCCTGGGCTGTGCCCTCCCTGTCTGCAGCTCCTGGAATGAAGCCATGTGCTTCCCAGAAATCCCTGTCCTTGGTGTGGCATCGGACCTCCTGTTGGCTACGAGAGCCCCAAAAGCTACGAGGGCAGCCCACTCTTTCCCCAGCTCCTGCCTTTCAGCGCAGCCCAGCCCTGTGCAGCTGCCAACCTCGAGATGCCACCGCCAAGTGTGCCTGGGGTGTCTGTGCCTCTCGCCGGAGCTGTGGCTTCTCCTGCCACATCCCCCTTCTTCCCTCCTCAACTTCCAGCGACTTTGCAGTCGGTCGCGCTCACTGCGCAGTCAGGGCAGCATCGCTCTCTCTTTGCAGTGTCCACAGCGGCTACCTCTACATCACCATCATCTACAACTTCTCTGTCAGCCTGGCGCTTTATGCCCTCTTCCTCTTCTACTTCGCCACCATGGATCTCCTGCGCCCCTTCAAGCCGGTGCTCAAGTTCATCACCATCAAGGCGGTCATTTTCCTCTCCTTCTGGCAAGGTGGGTCCCTGCCAGGGGTGTCCAGCGCTTCTCCTCTCACAGCACTACACTGGGACCTGCCACCCAAGGGTGCATGACCAGAGCTGATCCCTGTCCGTCCTCCTCACAGGGACATTGCTGGCAATCCTGGAGAAATGTGGGGTCATCCCTGAAGTCCAGATTATTGATGGGAAGGAAGTGGGAGCTGGGACGGTGTCTGCCGGCTACCAGAACTTCATCATTTGTATTGAGATGTTTTTTGCCTCCATTGCTCTGCGTTATGCATTTACATGTCAGGTGTATATAGAGAAGAAAGAAAATTCAACAGGTAACTCTGCCTCTTTTCTATCTTTCCCTGGTGAATAAGGAAGGAAGAGATCCCTTAACAGCATGGAAAAAAACACTAGAGGAATTTCCTTCTCTTGCACTCCATGAGGTTCCTCTCCTTGCCTTGTCACATCCCTGAGACACAGTGAATGGATAAGAATAGAAAGAGACCAGAAATAGGGAAATTTTGGTACATGCTGCTGGAGAGGGTCCATCCTCTTAAATACAGCTTGGAAACATGGAACCGGGGTTGCCTTTCTTGCCACCTCTGTCCCATAGGGAGACATGGCCCCTGATGGGGACCGTGATCTCCAGTTTCTAAGGAAACCAGGCTAAAAATGTTCCTTCAGTCAATATTGTGGAGCGCTCAGGCTGTTGCCTGCTCCTCTCTGACCATGTCCTAGGGCTTTAGTGATGGGTTCGAGCTCTGTCTTCATCTCTTCCTCTGCTCCAGCTGCCTGTGGCCAGTGCACCGTGTCTGCTGCCTCCTCACTGGCCCTTCTGCTCTCCCTGTCTTCCAGCAAACCTTGCCCCAATGCAGAGCATCTCAAGCGGGCTGAAGGAGACCATGAGCCCCCAGGACATCGTGCAGGACGCGATCCACAACTTCTCGCCTGCGTACCAGCAGTACACCCAGCAGTCCATGCAGGACGCCGAGCACAAACCGCCCGGCGAAAACGGGCACGTGGTGGCCAAGGCAGAGGGACTGAGCAGCAAAAAGAGCAAGAACATTGAGAAAAGAGTGCTGATCCTGTCAGATGAGGAGCTGTAGGAGACACCAGAGGGGACAGCCGCACTGGAGAGGCTTAAAGCCACGCGAATGGGAACTCAAGGCTGTGAGAACCTGATCTAATCAGAGCACAAAGAGAGTAAAAGAGGTAGGCCAGGGTAGCTCATTAATCTCTTCAAACAGCCGGTCTCAAAAAGCGAAGAGGGAAAAGTTCAACCAAATAGTGCCAGCTTCTACTGTCCCACCTCTACTGGTACCAGAGATGGGGCTCTTTTTGCTCCATGCCTCGGCCTGTGCTTTGCCTGCCCCACTGGCAGTGTTTTGTTGCCACTCTCATGCCCATATCCACACTCCAGGATGCTAACGTGGCTCCTGGGCACCCCTGTAAGTGCTGTGAGACAGACTCGCTGCTCTCACCCTCCTCTTGTCTGCAAAGGGTGCTGAGACCTGAGAGAAATGCTTTTCTCAGCACAGTTCTGCTCCAGTTTCAGTAAAAATGATCTCTAAGGACCTTGTGGAGAAAAACAGACCAGCAAGGTGACTTCGCTTCACCTCAAAACCTGGTAACATTTTAAAGATGCTGTTCCTTACTTTTATATACGTCCCGCATCCCGTTCCCTCAGACAAGTCTGAGGAGCTCTGTAGAAGACACAACTTGTCTTGTTGGAAGCGTTGATCATCCTCTTCTCCCTCCTGATGGGGATGCAGCTCCCTGAAATAGTGATTCCCCTGGGGAAGGACGGTAGGACCATGCTCAGGGCTAGAGCAAGGTCTTGCAGCTGCATTTGAGAGCTGCTGGTGACAGAACCTCTCTTGTTTATGTCTGAACTGCCTATCTCCAAAGCAATCTGAAGTTAAAAGGGATTCCAATTTCCTTATCAGAGCAGTTATTAGGGAACCAGACTGTGACTGGTGCTGGTAGGAATGTACTTGCTGGAAACTGTCTGTTCTTCCTAACCCCTTTCTATTTATCATCCCTATCCCCACATTCAGAAAACAAGTGCTGTAGCTAAATGCATCCCAGCCACGCATCTGGGCTGAGCATCAGAAGAATTAATTCATGTTGAGCCAGCAACACGTGAGCTGGTAGCACCAGGGATGCACGTGAGTTGTTGCTTGGCCCTTCTTGGCACCTGCAACCCAGGAGGCTTCGCTGGCATTGGTGGGGACAGACGTGGCCGCGGCCACCGGCAGCGCGGCGTGCAGGAAGCGACGTGCGGTAACGAGAGCGAGATGGATTTCCCCCGCATCGAGCAGTGGTAGAGAGCACACATTCCGTGAAACTTCCTCTGTGGGGGGTTTTCTTTTATTCCTCGGGCTAGACTAGAGCCTAGAGCTGCTCATCAGATGACTTCTGGGAACTCAAGTGGGAACTGGCTAGAGCGCTGCTGCGGGGCGGGTGAAGCTGTCAGGGAAGGACAAGGGCAAGTCGGCAGCCTCGGATTTGCAGTCATGCGGCAACCAAGCCCATGGGTACGGCTCAGAGCCATTTTACACTCAACTCCCGCCGTTTGGGTTTGGTTTTTTTGTTCCGCTCTCGAGCTGCAACCTCAAATTATTTTATTTATGATTTTTTTTTTCTAATAAAGAGCAGTTTCTACTTTGGACTGAACAAGTGTTTTCACTTTCTCACCTCAGAGAGCAAAGCCCATCATCTGCCTATTTCTGCTCTTACACTCAATTTCCTCCCTGCCTCTTGATGCTGGGGCAGCAGAAATATCTGCACAGGCAGCATCCTGCACATGTCGGCATTCCCGAGGTTTTTTATGTTCCTCTTTCTTGCTCCTTCCCCTCTTTGCATTGCGCCTGACCCCTTCCCAAGCTGCGGATGCAGCAGCTCAGAGCTGAGCTCCCTTTAGCCAGGCTGAGTACAGACTCCACCAGCAATGACACCATTATTATCAGAGAAATCTTACAGTGCCGGAAGACTGGGATCAACAACACGGGCAGGCGGTAGCTAAGCCAGTCCTACCAGTCCCTCTGCTCCCAAGAGCCGCCTCATACCTGCTCGGCCAGCCCGCTGTCACGTTTCCTGCGAGCAGGCCCGTAAACAAGAGTCTCACAGTCCATAAATGCAGGCGCTGGGAGCAGGACCCTCCTGCCTGTGACGTGCAGCTCCAGCGCTCGAGGCTGAGCTTGGATTTACAACGCAGGCAGAAAGGAAGCAAAGTCCCCGAGCTGAACGTCGCGTCTCCTCGGCGCAAGGACGGCCCGCCAAGGTGACGGGGGCACATCTGCCCGCACGCTCATTGCCACTGAGATGAAGACTTGCACAAGAGCACAGCGAGAAACGCGGCCGTACTTCATTGCACAAATGATCAGCTCCGGTGCGTAATGGGCTGCACTCATTGCTCTTGCCAGCAGGTGCAACTCCCACAGCAGACAATAACCACTGCCTATTTATGTCAAGCCCTGATTACTGTGTTATATGTAAAACAGGTCTTCCTCACGAGCAAAACAAGAGGAAAATAAAAGATCAGCTGTGAAAGCCGGCAGAGCGGCAGCAGCCTGGAGGAGCCCCCATGGCAGCAGCGGGCAGAGCATCCCTGTCCGGCGGCGCGAGCGGGGCCGCCTGGCTGGTCTCAGCCTGGGAGAGGTGAGAGCTGGCAGGGCAGCCCGGGCACTGTCACCGCATCCGCATTATTACACTGTCGAAATGCATCCACAGACAACAGAAATACCTACAGTGTCAGGCTGAGCATCTCCCCCGGCAGATACTGGAGATGTGTGCTCTTCTGCTCGAAAACCTTCTTTTTAGCAAAAACACAGCAAAAGCTGGAGGTAATGCACGCAGGTGACCCACACACGTGCCCATCTCTGTGCATGGCGCCGTGCCAGCGGGCAGCTTTGGGGGAACAGGCCTTCCTCCCGCTGGCAGCAGGCTCGGTGGGCAGACTCGTCCCCCAGCGCTCGCGCGTCCTCCTGCTTTCCCTGCGGGCACTTCCCAGCCCGTCCCGGGGCGGCAGCTCTGCCAGGGCCGTGGCCTCGTGGGCCACGTCCTGTCTTGGTGCCCACACTCGTCCCGACCATATTTCCTACATGCTTGGGCGCAGGGGAGGGTGGCCGCCGCTGCCCCAGCAGATCCAGCGTTTCCACACGGCCAGCGGGAGCTGGGAGGCAGCACTGCTCGTCTTGGGATGTTTGGTACCTTCACACCAGCTCTTGGGGTTTCTCAGCAGGGTGCAGCCTACAAGACCTGCAGCGTGAGCTGGATCCCTGCTCTCCCAGGGCTCTTCTCAGCCCGGCTGCAAGATTTTCCCCTTCTCCGAAGCATGAAGGAGACTTTTCCTTTCACTGACAAACTCGGGCTGATTGCTCAAGCCCTTCTGAGCTAACGCTCCACTGTCCTGCTGAGGGTCACGACTGTCTCGTGTCCTTCTCCTGCAGCCCCTGGCTCCTCACTGCCCTTTCTCAAGGCAGTGGCTGCAGCAGACGATGCTCATTTCTGCAGCAAAGCCCAGGGCTGTCACAGTGCTGCAGGTCCCCCCCAGCCCCGCTCCTGGCACCCACCAGCCATCCAGGACCCGCTTCTACATTCACCACCTCCATCCCACTTCTCTGCACAGAAGCAAAGTTACATAAAGACAAACTCAGGCCTTCATCTCCAAGATCCCAAGTCCAACACCGTCCAAGTGGTTTTTTCCCTCCCCATCACTTCTCCCCCAAAGCAAGAGGCCACTCAGAAATGGAATGAAGGACAACTCAGCTCCTAGGCAGACAGTACCAGGCTCAGAGTAACAAACTGGGAGAGGCAGAAATATTCATGTAAGGGGTTGAAGCAGTTTATTCACAAGTAGTTGTATAGGGAAGGGGTACCTCACAGCCCCAAAGAGGGTGGCGTTTCCCTCCAACGCTGCGTCCCCACAGCACGAGGTCTTCAGCGCAGGAGCAGCAGCCACAGAGCAGCTCCTGGCACCACGAACACGAGCAGGCGCCTCCGATCAACCCGGCCCTGCTCGAGAAACACCTCGCGATTACACATTGCGCTCTGGGTCAGAGCAACGCCACCGAAGCGCCACCAAAACGCCACCAAAACGCCACCAAAACCAGGGCTTGGAGCTGGCTGAGGCGGCTGCCGCGCGCCAGGGAGCTGCACATTGCACAGGCTACGGCAGACACCACAGCGAGGAAAACATCCCAACGAGGATCAACTGAAGCTCCAAAATGCTGACCATACACCAGGGCAAGTCTGAAACCAGAAATGCTTTATTGGAAAGGTACAAAAAAACCAGTCACTGCAGCTAAATTTACAGCAATAAATTACGTTGTGGCTGTCAAGAGAAAATAATGGACACATACACAGGGCTATTCGCCTTACAAACAGGAATCCACATTGCTTGGTATATCAATAATTTATTTTATAATAAAAAAGCAGCACAAAAATAAATATTGAAATGAAATTACTGAGTAACCACAGAGGATAGAATGAGCTGGTGATAAAAAACAACTTTAAACAGAAGACCTCTATCATTAAAAAAATGAAAGCAAGTATTCACCATCTACGGAAACACCCCAGCAGACTGAAATACAGACGAAGGAAAACAAATCCACATTACAAAAGTTTTTTTTTGTTGTTTTTGTTTTGTTTTTAAATAAAAACAATCATGACAATGAAGTTTAAATGATTTGAGAGAGAAAATAAAATAAAACAAAATAAAAATGCCTTCTCCTCCTCCCTGGGCCGGGGGTGTCCGGTAGCCCGACGGCTCCTACGATGCGACGAGCGGCCGTAAGAACCGCTCGCATCCGCGCCAGCTCCGTCCTGCCCTCCCCGGCCGTCCCCGCGGTGTCACACAGGCCTCTTCGGTGGCACTTTAGAGCCTCCTTGGGTGGATGGAGGAGCCGGGCGAGAGTGGAGGTGCTGACCTGCTCCGAAGGGATGCGGAGCTGCCCTAGAGGGAAGGGTTCCCACTGCCCATGGAGAGCGCAGCAAACGTATCCGTAGGGACGGGGATGTCCCTCCTGCTGCTGCCACCGCTTGGGGCCACCTCCATCTCCCACCCCGCGTGGTTCCATCACCCTGAGGACAAGAAGCAACCAAAGAAACGCCAGGCCCAGGGGAGTTTTCCAGCGCTCAGAGCTCCTGCCCCGCACAGGGGCAGGGGGGCAAATTAAGAGGGGGGAGACGGGAGTCCCGGCATCCAAACTGGTGCAGGGGGAGCCGAGCGAGAGGCCCCGCGCGGCGCCCGCCCGGCTGTCACACTGGCAAGTACAGGACGGAGAGAAACAAAACAAAACAAACAAAAAAAAACAAAACCAAAAAAAAAGAAAAACAAACAGAACCAAACGAACCCCAGAGGAATGCAATGCGACAACCCCAAGCTGGAGGGCCCTCCAGGCCGGAGGGTGGAGGAGCTGGGTCTCCAACGTGGCCAACAGCTTTCGGGTCATTCCTCCCTCCACATTACCTTGCAATTCTGATCCCTCTGTGGAAGTTTATCCAGGACATTTCATTCCCCTCCAGGTCACCACCCAGGGAGCCCTGGACTGGCAATTTCTTTTAATAAAGATTTACAGTATCAAACTTGGAAAAAAAATTATTTTTTTACGAAAAATCTGTACGATAAAATGTATATAATTATATATTTATATATATATTTCTCTCTCTTTAAATATTTCCACGTGGTCCTTATGGATATCCAATATGGATTACCTACCATGGCTATGGTATTAACAGCTTTAACAACACCCAGGCCTCTTGTTCTTTATCGAGTGACCAGAGATTTAAGTGCCTACCAGCGCAAAACTAGCAATCACTTGGACAAGCCTTTGGCACCCTTCCAAGAACTGGAAAAAGAAACACTTGGCCACAAGGGAAGTGCCACATAAAGATATGTTTCTCAACTCCTTCCAACAGCAAGAAGACCCCATGGAACAAAGTTCAACCTCCATCCCGCTCTGAGCAACTGATCGGAGCTCCCCAGCAGGGACTGAGGATGGTTAGAGGGGTGTTCCTATCTAGCCAGGAATATTAGGAGCTCTGGAGCTGTTTTAAGAACTGGAAGCATTTGGGCATTTTCAAGTCAACTGGCCTTTTTCTTTGAAGTTCTCATCTAAAGCCCCAGCAGTGCCAGGAGTCTCCATTTTGCCTGGTTTTGGAGGCACCTGTAAGGTCTGGGAAAGTTTCCAATGTTTGCGAGCTGGAGAACATGAGAGGACCGGGAAATGACAGTAACATCTTTCTCTTCCTCAGCTTCTGCTGTGGGAGTCAATAACTGGTACGATATACAGGACATCAGTCTGCCTGTTAGGAGATAGGGAGCGGGTGGAGGAGAAATGAGGTAACGCTAAGTGTCGTCCAAACTGTGCACGTTGGAAAAGAACTATCCCTTGAAGGAAACTCCCTGCTCCCTGCACAACGCGTGGATCCGGCAGGAGCCACGAGCCTTCGGGAAACGTTTCCTTTGCACCTTTCTGGCTCAGGAAGGTCACGAATGCAGATGTTGAGGACTGAACGAGAACCAAGTCTGAGGTTTTCTCTTTTCATTAACCTATTTCACAAAGGACCCTCTTGGGAAATCCTGAGACTCCAATGATCCAATGACAAGGTGAAGAGAGGAAGAAAAAAAAGAAAAAAAAAAAAAAGGCAAGCTGACAATTCCTTCCAAAGACAAATAGGGCTTCAATAAAATTTAAACTTAGTGTCGTTCAAGACAAGACAAAGCCTTGAACAATATTATACCAAGTCTTGGATGCCAGTTTACTGCCCTTTAAAAGCAACAGGGGAACTTGATTATTCTCTTTCAGTCCTGAACACTCATTAATTTTGTTTTATATTTTAGAGCCTCAACTCTCTAAATTCTTCTCCTCAGCTTAAACTTCAGCAATCTCACCCTCTTCTCACCTGTGCGATAACAGGCATCGTCCGTTCCACAAGTCTCTGACCTGCCCTACAAAACTCACAATCCCTTTTCTTTCCTAGTTCAAAACGAAAACAAAACGAAACACACGAACACCAACATAGCTATTTTTACAGTGACCTGGAAACATTTGTCTTTTCAGTGCTGTTGCAGAACAGCAGAATCTCTCCTTTGGCTTCCCACTTCCTGCCCATTGCTGAGCCAGAACTCCCTCTTCTAAACCACTGCTCGGAGCCACTCACACGACTTCGCAATCCCAATTTTACCGTCCCTTGTACACACCAATTTGTAACCTGCCCTCTGTCCATCTCTTGGGATAATTCACAGATTCCCACGAGAAAGTGTCAAGTTTCAGGGTCACATTCACACAGGTTGTCTGAGCACTGAGGGGGGGTGCACTGCACTCTTTGGAGCCCAACGTCAGTGCCCGACACAATACAGAGAGGAAAAACAAGTCTCCCATCCAGCTACCCCACAGTCCCTCTCTGGTCCAAGACTGGTGAGCCTGGCTCCCCAGCAGGGTCCTTGCTACCTACCAAGGCTTTTGCCAAAGAGGAGGCTCTACAACTCCTCTTGTCTTTTTGCTATTGCCCTCTAGTTACACGTCAGTGCTTTAAAAATGTCTTTCTAAAATATTCTGTATAAACTCCTTATCATAGTGCTGATCCCAGCAGATTGCTCCTACTTTCTTGCAGTCAGCTCTGCCTCCTAATAATACTTCTAGCACTTCTCCTCCTCGTCTCCCCTACCCCGCGCCATCACGCAGCTCTTCACAGCATTTACTGTGTCTCCTTCCCTAAAGCTTCAGGGAATCCATAAAAAAAAAAAAAAGCTGCTACTTCAAGACTGCGGATCATTCGGAAGAAATAAACTGCATAAATATACCCAATTCACAGGCACACCTTAGGGAAGGAGCTATTGGGAAAATTGGTTTGGAATAAAGGAGGCTGCAATATAGTTTTTATAGGCCACACAGGTAATGGGGCATATTAAAATATGTAAAATATATATTTTTCCATATTTTAACAGCATGGATTGAAAACAAAAGGTTATTCCTAATGGGTGTGATCAGACCCAAGCATTAGTCTCCATCATCCTCCCACTCCCATCCATTCACGGCAGGATGAAATCCACTCCAAAACGCCTATTTCTCAGCCCTCGTAATAGCAGATGGAAGTAGGGAGGGGAAATGAGATCTTTCTTACAGGGAGTAGGATGCCACTAAAGGAAACTCTTTTCCATATATTCATCTCACATGATGATTTCTACGGTCCATCTGTTTCCTGGCTCTTGAGCATCATTCATGAAGACTCCGGAGGCTTCTCAGGTATCTTCTCCCAGCTGGAAAGCTGCCCACAGCCTAGAAGAGGTTGAGGAGACAGGGGACGGAGGAAGCAGATCTTGCTATTTGTACTGCATACAGAGCTCGAATCCTGGACACGAGACGTTGATGGAGCCACCGAGTCCAGAGAGAAGCAGCCAGTTAAGTTCCCTTTGTAGATAATTATTCTTTTTTTTTCTTCTTCTTTTTTTTTTTCTTTTTTTCTTTTTTGCACTTTTGGAAGAGAACTGTTAAAATGCCAATTCTTGACGTGCCCCAGGACTCTGGAACGAACAATGCATAAGAGCCTTTTCCCCTCCCCTCTGAAAGGCTGCTAGTTCCCCAATCGAGGGCACTAGGACGCTGCTGAAAACGGCACAGAACTGGATGAGATTTCAGCTGATTTCACGATGGTGATGACACTGGTGGTAGCAACTTTGGTCGGGGTGATGGGCCCTCGCGCCACAGTACGAGCAAAGGTCTGGAGTGCTTCGTACTTGGAGCGCAAGGCGTCCAGCTCTAGCTTCATGCTGCTGTTTTCTCTGGCCAGCTTCTCCACCTCTTGCTGCAACTCAACCCGCTGCCGCTCTAACTCCTCCTTCTGAGTCACGCGCTTGATGCGGCAGCTGGCAGCGTAGCCCCTGTTCTTCAGCGTGCGTCTCCGCTGCTTCAGACGGATGACCTCCTCCTTGGTGAGACCCCGCAGGTGCTGGTTCAGCTCCCGCACGGACATTGACACGAGTTCATCGTCACTCAGCACTGGGGCATTCTCTCCCGCCTCCTCCTTTACCTGCAAACACCAACAGCACAGGGGTAGCGGCAGCCCTACACGAGCAGCCGTTCTCAGGGAGGAGATGGGCTACCCCACAGCACAATATCCCCGAGCTGGAAAAAGCCCCCAAAGCACCTTGCAGACCACGGGCTCCGCTAAAGCAGAGCCGCAGATGGGCAGAACGCAGCAGAGATCAGAGCACTGTTTCTTCTGGCTTTGAGTAACCTCTTTCAAGTCAGGAAAAGCAGTTTGAAGTGACAGATAAAGCAGTACTTTTACCTCCTTCAAAAATCTTAAAGTGGACTGAAGTGCTCTGTGTCAGGTCACAGAATTTTATATTGAATCCTAAAAATGACACCTTTTCTCAGCACCACGCTGGGCCACCTCACACGCTCATTATATTCTGGGACTCCTCAGCACTCTCAGAAGCAGAAGAGCCACCAGCACGCAGGCTTTAATTAAGCACCTGGTGGCTTTTCATTGAAGATGCTCATCCAAGCACTGACCAAAACAAACCCTGCTTGGCTTATTAGGACCACAGCCAGATTTGTTTTTCTGGAGCAAAGTCCAGAGGAGTTGCATGAATGAGTCACCAAGGCATCGTGCCTTTTGCTTGTGGATGTTTGCTGCCACTAATATTTTCAGAATATTTCTGACATTTTTTGGGGGGGTCTCCTCACAGATTGCAGGATATCTGGAATGAAAAGCCAAGACAGCAGAAAGAAGAAGCAACAGGGACTGAACAATGTGTACAGGGACAGCCACAAAGCAGCGTCCCAGATGTTTATTGGCTCATGCACCATGAGAAGGCAGCTTTAAACTTCCTTTTCCAGGTTCCTCTCAATCCAGAGAGCAGGAGGAATGACTTCCCAGGGCTGGGAGCACCATGTTCTGATGCTGCCAACACCTAATATAGCCAAAAACCTCTTGGGTAGCAGTTAGGATACTCTAGTCTTGATGCAATCCTAGAGTTTCCAGATGCTGTCCTAGAGTCTCCAGACTCTAGACAGCAGATAGACTGCTGTCTAGATTATCACCAATATCCCCCATCCTGTCTTAAAAAGTTTCCTGTTGATAGTGGGAAATTATATTGACATCCACTTGTAAAATTCTCACCAAAGGGGAAAAAAAAAAGAAAAAATGTATATATACACATATATACAAGGAGCATGGTTCTCCCTTGCAACCCAGCATCCCCACTGAGCCTTTCTTCCTACCTTTAATGCCTTGTTCGGTTTGGGATTAGTCGTCATAACCTGAGCACAGTCTTCTGGACAAAACTGCTCAGAAATTGCAACTGAAAAACAAACAAAAAAAAAACACATTTTCAGATTATAATAAATTCAGAGATAGCAGTAGGAGAAAAAAAAAAAAGGAAGAAAAAAGGGGATATTAACACCCAGTCCAAAACCCCATCTCTAGAACACCATTGAAAGAAATAACACCAGAAAAACATTTAAAATCCAGGGAAGGATTCGGAGATTAGTTTACCCTTTTCAGATGGGAGAAATTTGCATTGACAACAAGTGCCTGGCTTCTCAATGCTGAGCAGCTCATGTTTTGTTCTGCATACATCAGGAGGAGCAAGGGAGAGAGGGCTGGGGAGGGGATGAGGATACCTGCTCGTGCCTGTAAACAGCAGTTAGGCTAATAACCACACAGCGCCCTGCGAGAAGCCTCCTCTGCTCAAGGGGAGAGCGGAGCTCGGCCTCCCGGGCCCCATCGCTTGCTCACCTCCCTCTGCAGGAATCCCAGATGCACCGAATGGCCCATTAGGGGCTGAATTAAGAGTTACCTCTGCTCATAAAAGGCATCGAAAAGCCACAAGACAACAACTCCCTCCATTCTTACTTCGATCATTACTAACCCAGCTTAAAATTGAATCAGCAACCCAGAAACAAGCTGCCTCGTTTGTAACCTGCTTCCAGAGTCCCCACCCAAAAGAGACACTACTGGAAAATCCCAGCGGCAGAAGGCGAAAGCCCCCGGATAACAAAGCAAAGCAGCGTCCGCCTCTCCCCGCGCACCAGGGCTGCTGCTCGCGACGCTCTGTGCTCCGGGCTCAGCGCTGACCTGCTTGATATCGCTCGTGACGCGGGGGCACGTCCACCGACACGGCGGGTCCTCGCGCTGCCCTTCACGCTCCCCTCGGCCGGCGCTCTGGAGAAACCCACCTGCCTGGACCTGCATGCGAAGCCCGCGGCCCGCGGAAGCGTCAGGGACGAGACCGGAGGCAGCGCCGCCCGTCAGCGCCCACCCTGCGAGGCGGCGGCGGCCGCGACACCATCCCAGCCGCCGCTCATCGCGCGCCCGGCATCGCGGCGGCCTCGAGGAGCCGGCGGCACCGCGGAGCGCCCGGCGGGAGCCCTGTTCCCCCCGGCCCAGCCCGAGCCCTCCCCGTCCCCACGTCTGCGTCGTGTCACACATTCTAATCATTCATGAAAAACCCAGCCCAAGCATCCCAAGCATGATTCCCTTCCGATAGTTGCCATGGTGACCTTGGGAAAGTAGCCAACCCCGAGACAGTCGCCATGGAAACAGAGAAGCCCAAAAGCAATAATGACTTCAGGTCATGTCTGTGCAAAGACATCACGAGGTCGTCGGAGAGTAAACAAACTCATTCATAGCTGCAAACAAGGGGCGAAGGGACTTGGGGGGGAGACAAAGGTGGGCTGGGGGGAACAAAGCAGCCCTGGGGACAGAGGTGCTGGCTCAGCCAGCGCTGCTCCCGCTTGGATTTTATCAGTCAAGACACCTCGCTGTCATATGACTTGCAGAAAAATCAAGATAGGGATGAGAGGAAAGAGGAAAAAAAAAAAAAAAACACAACAAACGCTGTAAATGCAAAGCTGCAAGATACTAGCCTAGATATCAGGGTGTGCGCTCAGGCGCCTCCTCTATTTTTAAGCCCGAGACGGCACAGCCTTCCATGTCTGCGGGAGGAGGGACAAGGACGGGCGCGCGGCGCGCCGGCTGCGATGCTCCGTGATGAATGGGCCGCGCAGCAACTGGTGTGCGCCGCGCGGCCGGAGCATCGCAGGCCCCTCGGCCGCATCCAGCTCCGCCGGCGCGATGGGCACAGGGAAAAGGGTGTCCGGAGCAGAGCCGCCCCCGCCTGCCCAGGGCGGCACCGCAGTTACCGAGGGAAGAGGCCGCGCGCGGCCTCCGGCTGCTGCCAACCTGCATGTTCCGCACCGGGCGCCTCTTCGGAGCTCGGCGCTGCCCTTTCCCCGTGCTCCTCGGCGCCGCTTCCCCCCGTGCCTCCCGGCCGGGGGCTCGCGCGGACGCGCAGGCAGGAGGCGGAAGGAAAAGCTCCTGGTGGCGGCGGGTTAGGGAGAGGCTGCCAGTGCGTAAAGGAAGCGGCCGGCAGCCCCCTCCCTGCACGCGCGGAGCCCGCGCAGGCACTTGGTGCCATAGTTATGCAGTGAGTCACCAGCTGTTTACAGAGCCGGAGAGCTCGCATTCCCACAGCGCCAGCAGCGCTGCCTTCCCCCGGCATCCCCCCGCGCCCGCCGCCCCTACAAGGGCAGGGGCGCCCGCTCCGGCCCCGCACCGCGCGCGGGATACGCCGGAAAAGGAAAGGCAAAAAGCAGGGGGAGGCCGAGGACAGCCCGGTCACACCCCCTGCTTGCACAGAAGGGCTTTTGATCCTCACCCAACGCCTCTTCAAAGCACCTTCTGCGCCAGCCGGTGGAAAAACTGAACAGGCCGCTTGGCCGCGCAGAGGTGGAAAGAAACGTAAAATATCGTGGAAAACAAGCGCGGAGGGTTGAGATTCCCTCCAGTGGGGGTCACTGTCTGGGCTCGCCCGCCACCCAAGGCGATGCCGCCGTCGCCACCGTGTTAATTTGCTGCTCCGCTCCACGTGATGGATCCGCTTCTGGTCACCTGTTGCTCCGTGTCGCCAGAGCAACATCTCCTTACCCGGCACATTCCAACGCAGACAGCGCGGGCTGCTCCACGTTCGGCACCTTCAGTATCGGAATAAGGAGGGTCTCGTGCTTTCCGTTCCCCTCTCTGCACCTCCTGACACACTCCAAGCTCCAGCTTCCCTCTAAAGCACGGTGGGACCAGTCCTATTCCATCGGGGCAGGTGCTGGAGGTGCTGGCACGGGCACGAGGAGGGGGTTCAAGCAGCCGTCCATAGTTACGATGTCGGGGCATCTTCAGAGCGAGCAGCACGGGGGCCACCCCCTTTTTAAAGGCCAGAAGTCGACAGCAGAAGGAGAAACGCTCCCTTAGACTCCAGGTCGTCACCCAAACGTGAGCACCAGAGCCAGCAGCACCGCAGGGGTGGCCCTGGGTGAACTTGGAGCCGATGCACCAACACCACGATCCTCACCGACCCCATCTCTCATCCGCACAACCCCTGTCCTCAGTGCTATTTAGGATTATGCAGTTAGAAATAAATACAACTGGCATGGCACTTCCTATAGAGAGAAGGCAAAACCCCATAATAAAATAGTAAATAATGTCACAAACTTGTCACTTTCAGTGGTGCCCCCTAACCATGCTGCATGAGGGTCTTCAGGGACTCCGACTCCAATTTGATTACTAAAACCCTTTTAGTCTTTACCCTATTTCTGCCCTTCTTTTCTTAATTGCATTTGCTGCATCATGGCTAAAATTAGGAGCTCGGCTTTTTGGAACAAGGACCACATTACATCTTCATTCTGTAAGCTGTATGACACACTTAGGATGCCACATAAATAAAACAGCAAGTAGTAACACACCGAGAGTCAGGGGCAAAGGCTTTCGCAGCTCGGCTCCAAGCTTGTACTTAAAGCAAATGTTTTGATGGTAGGTTACACAGACAGCCCTTGTAATTCTACAATAAAGTTATCCAGCGATAGCCTTGCCAACACCCTCATCCCCTCAGAGGCAACTAACTCTTAAGTTACTCACTGCATCTTCCCCAAAACCTGCTATTTGCAGGCTGATGCCTAGTCTCAATCAGGCGATCTAGAGATCCCCAGATCCTCTGTTTGGAGAGGGAAGAGCAAGAGTGCTCTAAGAGCAACAGAGCTTTCTATGCAAAATTTGCAATCAAGACAAACCACACCAGAATGATTTTCTAAGTTACAGAGCTCTCAGAGCACGTTACATGTTAAGGACTTACTCTGAAATCACTGCTAACACCCAACAGCCGTGGATGCACTCAAATATTGAAACCCATTCTACATCAGAGACGAGCGTGGCCAGAGCAGGAGTGCCTGGCAGGCAGCCCTGCTGTATCGAGCTTCCTCCCTCGGACGAGCCCAGCAAACCAAAAACGCGCAACTCTCACCTTGAGCCAGGCCAGCAACGACTTCTAAAGGGTAAAACACAGCGTTCGGTTTAAGCAGCGAGACGATCTCAGCCTTAATTCTGTGCACAGTCACTTATGCAGGGAACACTCAGCCACTCCAAAAAGCAGTATATAATTCCCCAGCACCTTATTGTTTTAGCAAGTTGCCCAAATTTCTAGTTTTTCCGTACATTATTCCCAACTCCAGAACGCTAGCCCAAGGCATGTGCTTACCGAGGATAACATCAGAGCTGACAGGTGAAGGGAACTACAGACGCCTCAGTCCGGATCGCGGTGCCGCTGTCCCTCGGAAGCACAACACGGATTTCCCACGCGTCACGGCATGGCACACGGAGCCCCATCCCTCCCCTATCATCCCCAGACCATTTTCCTGCTCCGGCTGCTGTTACACACCCCTGAAGACAGACTGACGCTTGTCATTCATTTGTAATGAGAGAGGGGAGGGCCGGCCGGTGGCGTGAATCAGAGAGCAGAAGCATCTGCAAGGCAATCGCTTTGACACGAACAGGGAGAAGACACAGAGGAGGGGGGTGAGTCACTGTTTACTGTTCTAGAGGCGCTACACACAGCCCTCGCCCAGCTGGCCGGCTTTCCATTTCCCGTGTGGATCGGAACCAGCATCCAGCGGCAGAGCGCGGAGTCGGGAACCTTCAGGCCGAACGCGGGCGCCGGCAGGACGCGGCTCGGCGAGGCGCTCTCCGGGGAGGCCTGGCCGCAGATCAGACGCTCCTCGCGGCGCGGTAAACAAGCGAGTCAGATGCTGCAGAGCCTGTGGCTGGAGCGGAGGATGCAGGAGGGCACCCGCGTGTGTCACCGCACACAGCCCCGGCTGCCGCGGACGCCGCGGCCCAAGGGCAAAGGTGCATTAAAGGTATAGGGAAGGTCTGTTAAAGCAGAGGCAAAGCACACCGCACTTCTGTGCATTCAGCACTTATGAAACGCAGTGACAGAGCAACAGCGAGTCAGATCGCAGCATCACCAGCCTGGAGACGCGTCCGGTCCTCAGAAAGAGGAGCTGAGACACAGAGCGGCTCAGACCAAGGCACCAGGATTCTGACTTCACAGGCCCTCATCCCACGTGCCAGTCATTAAGGCAGATATCTCCCTGATTGCTAATAATGGAACATATCAGCGCCGCTTTTCAGGGTCCTGTAATATCGCAAAGCGGTGGGATTTGCCGTGCAATCTGTCCCTCCGCTCCAGAGCTAGCAGCAGGGTAATTGCTTTCATTACCGCCTCCCTCCTCCCAGGCTTTATAGGCACCCAATGCTGCATTGCTCTGTGCTTGCTTCATGCTTGGAAGCCTCTCTGCCCGAGTTTGAAGATAGCCTGAAACAATAGCTCAGACAGAAGTGGAAACTGCCTGTTCATCTCAACAGGGTGCTGAGCCTGAAACTTCCTGATAATTGAAAGTGCTAGCGCTGCTCAAGTATTTCACAGCTGGATGTTTACAAAAGCGATCAGCGAGCGAGCTTATCCCACAAACCCCGAGCGCCGCGGGGCCAGCACTCCCAGCTGTCCTCCCTTCGCTGCCCAAACATCAAACACAGCGAGAGACTTTCAGTACCAAATTCTGCAGCGCATTCCACGCCGTTAATCATTTTTCAATGTTGACGGAGCTCCGCGGCTTTAGCCTGTCGGAAGGCAGCGCCGCTCTCCGCTCCTCGCTGCAACAGATTGCCGAAGACGGGCAGAGGCACCGGGACGCGATAAGACATGACAAAGCACGGCGTCCTTGACGGGCGAGCGAAAAACGAAAAGCTAGCGGATTTCTGTCGCTGCTTTGGAAACACTTTCAAGGCAGGTTACAGGTTGGCTCCAATGTAGCCGAGTGCATTTAATACAGCAAAGCTCAAGCGCCTCAACAAGGCGAGAGGCTGCGGACGCTGGGAGGGTGTCCGAGAGTCACCACGTGCCCCAGCCCTGCAGCAGCCCCCCCTGCTCCCGCCGATAGCATCTCCCCCGTCTCGGGCATCTCCTCTTTCGGGTGCAAAGAGAGTTAACGCTCGGGCGCCGGGGCCTGCGCGCTGCCATTGGACAGCGGCCGCGTCCATCACGCTTAGGAAGTGACTGCGCGGGGACGGCTGCTCTGCATTACACTGTGTACACGGAAGGAGAGGCAAAGAGCGGGCGAACGCGCCGGTTTCGCCAGGGCGCAGGCGACAAGGTAAAGTCATTTGCTGCTAACGCCACCAGAGCCCCGCGGCGCAACGCGCCGGGCGCACGGACACGGCTCACGGGGACGCAAAGCACCACGGAAAGCACCAGCCTCCCACCCCGCACACAAGAGCGTTCTGTTCCCTGCAGCTCTGCCTCCGTTTGGCTTCAGGAGCAGAGCTCGGGAGGGAGGGGACGGCCAGGTGAAAGCCAAGCCCTGCCGCTTTTCTGTAACGCAACTTTGCCCAAAGGGGGTTTGGTCCTAATTTGGGACCGCGTGGCCTGTTTTTAGCAGAACTGGTAAAATAGATCCCCTCCTCCACGGAGCAGCACGTGAGGGGGGCAGAGGAGCCAGAGCAGCCCAGGCAGTAGGAGGAGGAGGAGGAGGAAGGTGGCCTGTCTCAAAGTGGCCATAAAGCACTCCGATTGCTCAGGGCTCTCGGTTCCCCCTCGCTCGGGGCCTGGACATTCCTCTGCCTCCCGCCGCCTCCTTCCCCGTCTCGGCAGAGTTCGGAAGAGGGTTTTCCCCACCCCCGACTAAAAATCCACACTGATTTGTATCCACCAGACAGTCACGTGGCCGCGGTGCCAGCAGAGCCGAATGTCACGGTCCCCTTTCCTCCCGCAGGCGTGGTCTCCGGCGCCCGCACATTATCCTTATTTTTACTTTATTTTTTTTTCTCCTTTTCCCGTATTTCCACCCTGCCCCGAGAGCCCGGCCCGGCGCCCCTCTCGGCGCAGGGCAGGCCGTGCTGCGGGCAGATAAGCGCTCCCGGCCCGCGCACGAGCCCGGCGGCCCCGGG
>JAWLRI010000191.1:1899971-1934749 GCA_034781795.1 Crypturellus tataupa | reverse complement strand
GAGAGCGGCGACGCCAAGGCCGCCGTGAGCTTGCTCAAGCCGGCGCCGTCGGGGCTGCCCTCGGAGCGCCAGCGGGAGGCGGCGGCCGCGGGGCTGCCCGGCCTGGCCAAGCGGCCCAAGCTGCCCTCCACGCCGCCGCTCAGCGCCCTGGGCCGCCTGGCCGAGGCGGCCGTGGCCGAGAAACGCGCCATCTCGCCCTCCATCAAGGAGCCCTCCGTCATCCCCATCGAAGGTGAGCGCCAAGCGGGGTCGCCGGCACAGCATGGGCCTTGACGGAGGAGGTAACGCGGTGTTAGTGTCCCCACACGGACCCTGGGAACCTTCCTCCGAGCCCTTGTGCTGTTGCATGCAGTCTTAGGGACTTCCAGAGGTTCCCCGCCTTGCTCCTGGGGAGGGAGTGCTGAGTTTTCAATTAAAATAGTAGCAGGCAGGAGCGCAGCCTCCCCGGGCGCTTCTCCTTGGTGCTGGGATTCACCGTCCTGCCGCCACTCTGGCCCTCGTCCCCCGCCCTTAGGGTCAAGACACCCTTCTCTCCATTCCTGTTCCTACTGGGTGGCTGTGCTCGTCCCAGCTGGCAGCTGCCAAGGAGCAGCGTTTGAAAGACCTTTTGGAGGAAATCTTATAACTCAGATTGTGAACTTATATCCATGTGTTTTTAGCAGTCTTGGTTATCTGCGTGTTGCTTGTTTTCTCAGTCGCTTTGTTTCCTGCTCTTGGATATGTTTGTGGAAGGATTATTCTAGCAGGTACCGCCACCAAAAAAGAAAGTTGGAGGGGGGTTGTCAGGCGTGAAACAGATTTTAATAGTATTTGGGTGCGAGGGGTGGAAACCACCGCAGTGGGCAAAAGCAAGCCAATCCATGCTTTGTTTCCTAGATTATTTGTTTTTCAGGTGTCCCAGGGAGGGTTGTTTTGCACAAGTGTAGAAACTGATCTCTGTGTGTTGGTTGCCCTAGTTGTCCCCACGGTGCTACTGGATGAAATCGAGGCAGCAGAGGCAGAAGGCAACGACGACCGGATTGAGGGAGTGCTGTGTGGAGCCGTGAAGCAGCTCAAAATGAACAGAGCCAAACCCGATACCACGCTCTACCTGAGCCTCATGTACCTGGCAAAAATCAAACCCAACATATTTGCTACTGAAGGAGTTATTGAGGTGAGAATCATGTCACGTAGGCACCCTCAGGTTCATTGGCAGTGGGGTTTTTGCTAGCCTATGAGTGTAGTTGCAGTTTCTCTAACGTAAGATGGGTATCTAAATATCTGTGTTGCACAAATTGCAGTAATTTGTGTTTCTTCTTCCAGTGCTTTTGTGTATGCTGCTCTGCTAGATGGTCTGATTTTTTTTTTTTTGTATATGCTCTTGCAGGCCCTGTGCAGCCTGCTCCGAAGAGATGCATCCATCAATTTCAAAGCCAAAGGGAACAGCCTGGTGTCTGTCTTGGCCTGCAACCTTCTCATGGCTGCTTACGAGGAGGATGAGAACTGGCCGGAGATTTTCGTCAAGGTGGTTGAACTGAGAATAGTTCTGCTTTTTGCAGACAACGATGGGCAGATAGGGTGAAATCCAGCCAGGGCTGGGAAGTGTATGTGTATTGGTAGCAGGATAAAAGCAGAGAATTTAATACTGCTGCAGGGGGAGAGAGCATCCAGTGACCTGTAACCCAGCATGGGTGGGAAGAAAGAAAATAACCTCCCACCAAGGAAAAATCTCTGCTGATGGTCAAAATGCTGTGGCCTCTTTTACCTTTTGCTGCCTTATCTTTGCTTTTCATAAAAATTCCCTTGGCAGTGTGCATTGATATAACAATATCCCAGAGATGTCTGACTCTCTGGGTTATGTGTAGCAAGTAAATACTTAAAAGCTCATCTGTTTTAAAACCAACAGCTTAACAGGCCAACTTCTTTATGCTGGCAGTCAGACCTGTTGTGAAATGTGTGCTGAAATAAGGCAGCTGTGATCCCAGAAAGGTTCAGTGTCCGTCAGAGCCTGGGTGGTTTGTTAACCTGCTCTTATGTGACACGCCTGAGCTCATGCGGCCTCAGTTTCTAATCTGTGCCGTGAGGATGCTGTTTTCCTATCTCACAACTGTATTTTAAGAACAAACAAACCATAACTTGCCAAACTCGCAAATACACTTGTGGCTAACATGTACAGTACAGCTGAGCGTGGTTTATATTCTCTGTTGCTTCTTTTCCTGTAGGTTTATATCGAAGATTCCCTCGGGGAGCGCATCTGGGTGGATAGCCCTCACTGCAAGACATTTGTGGATAACATTCAGACAGCCTTTAATACGAAGATGCCCCCTAAGAGCATGTTGTTGCATGGGGAAGTTGGACGTAGTGGAGGGGACCTTAGTGCTGGTAAGAAGTTTGGGAAACGTGAACAAAGAAGTAGGGAGAGGAGGGAGCTCAACAAGTTTAATAGCAGGTGAGAGTGGTTTGTTGCTGTATGGAGTGACATAGACCAGGTTTAAGAGATCAGTGAAAGGGATTTAAAGAATTGTGTCTGTAAGTGATACAATGTGACGAAGTGACAAGTTGTAGCCTCCACTGTTACTGAAGAGAAAGCTGGAGGCTTCAGAGCAGAAGCAAGGAATCCGTAGGCAAGGGAGCAGTGTCCTGAAGTGTGCTGTGTGTTACTGTGTTGTAGGGAGCAGCCCTCATCCCTCCATGACAGAGGAGGAGGACAGCCAGAGTGAGCTGCTGATTGCAGAGGAGAAGATGAGCCCAGAGCAGGAGGGCCAGCTCATGCCCAGGTACAGTGCTCTCTTCTCCTGACCTAGCCACGGGACAGATGGGTCTGTGCTCACGTCCGATCAGTGTTCTCTGTCACAGTGCTGCAGCTGGGAGCTCCTTCTCTGCAATGACTGCCCTGTGAGTCTAGAGGATGTTGAGCACCAGCTGAAACTCTATCTTGGAAATTGAATAGGAAACATTGTTTTGTTTTGTAACCGTGCCACAAACAAGAGAGGATGTTGATCTCTCGATACAGTGAAGTATGGCCAGACCCTGTGCAGAAGTGAACAAAATGTGTTTTGTGTGGCCTAGGTATGAGGACCTTGCAGAGAGTGTGGAGGAGTACGTCTTAGACATGCTGCGGGACCAACTCAACCGGCGCCAGCCGATGGATAACGTCTCCAGGAATCTCCTTCGACTGCTGACAGCAACCTGTGGCTACAAAGAGGTTCGACAAATGGCTGTGCAACGGCTGGAGATGTGGCTGCAGAATCCAAAGGTAAAGAGAGCAGCTGTTGGGCCATGTCTGTGCTTGCCTTGGTCTGGAGCCCAGCCAGGAGGGCCTCGTGGATATACTCCCACTGCACTTCTACATGTGATAGTTGGTGGTTGTAGAGTCTTTCCTTTCTTTCCCTGCAGTTGACCAAGCCAGCTCAGGACTTGCTGATGTCAGTCTGTATGAACTGCAACACCCACAGCTCGGAGGACATGGAAGTTATCTCCAACCTCATCAAAATTCGCCTCAAACCTAAAGTCCTTCTCAACCACTATATGTTGTGTGTGAGGTAAGGGAGCGACAAGCCCTGTGACAGGAAGGGAGTGCTTGGTCCTTGACAGTCTTGGTGCCTCTACAAAGGGTTTTGCTGCAATTAAACCTCAAGCTCTGATACATCTGACCTTCCCTTTCAGAGAGCTACTGAATGCACACAGGGATAACCTGGGCACTACAATTAAGTTTGTAATCTTTAACGAACTGTCAAATGCAAGAAATCCCAACAACATGCAGATCCTGTACACTGTGCTGCAGCATAGCTCAGAGCAAGCTCCAAAGGTAGGTGGAAGGTCCTGCAGATTCTTGCTAAGAGATCTAGTTGAATGTGGTTCAAATGAAATATATTCCCCATAAAATGGCATACTGTATGATATTATTTCGAAAATTACATTGCTGCACTAGTTAGAAAATGCCTGTGCATATTCTTAACTCTCGTGTTTGGGGTAACTGACTTTGTGGTAATGAAGTTTTAAGAGGAATATCTGTTATAGCTCCTCAGTAATGTTAGTTTAATGGGGACCTGAAGGACAAGAATATTGGTGGTTTCCTTTTTTTGTTGTTTGTTTTCTTTTATTCTGTGCATACTGATACATTACAATACACTGAAAATTTTCTTTTTGGCCTCAGTACCTGGCCATGGTGTTCCAGGATCTTTTAACTACTAAAGACGATTACCTGCGGGCTTCGCGCGCGCTGCTGAGGGAGATCATCAAACAGACGAAGCATGAGATCAACTTCCAGGCCTTCTGCCTGGGGCTTATGCAGGAACGGAAGGAGGCCCAGTATGCAGAAATGGAGTTCAAGGTACCACTTATTTTGACCAATGTGCTGCCAGGTGTACTAGAGCTGTACTCGGGTTTTCTTTATCTAATTTTTTGGGCATTTTCTTTTTTAAATTTTGTCATCTGAATGGCTCAGTATTTTTCTTGCATTTCATAATTTTTCTTGCATTTCATAGTTGTACTCTAAAATGTATATTTTCCAGCCAGCCACAATTGTTATTTTTGATGAACTGTTTTGCCACAAGGCAGCTTGTGGTATTGCTGACTCTGCTGACTTCTCTTCAGGAGCGGTTTGTCATCCACATTACTGATCTACTTGCTGTCTCCATGATGCTTGGTATCACAGCCCAGGTGAAGGAAGCTGGAATTGCTTGGGACAAAGGAGAGAAAAAGAGTAAGCAAAGCAACTTGGATCCCCTTTAAAAGTGGGCAAGTTAGGTAGACATTACTTAGTAGAGCTAAGACTGGGGGATTTTGTAGATTTGATTAGGAAGGAGTGTAAACTGCCCTTCTGCAAAATATAGTTTTTGCATGACTGGGTAAAAATGTAGGTGCTTTCCACATCTGTGTAAGCAGTAGGTGAGAGCCTCAAGAGGACTTGTATATGGATGACCGCCAACTAGGTCATATCTGAAGGGTGAGGTATAAGAACTACATAAATACCTATTGCTGAGAGAGCAAGCTTTTAGGGTAGTGTTGAAGAGACTACCTAAATGTTGTCTTCTTGCAACCATGACTTTTCTGTACTGTATCTTGGGGTTTTCTTACACTTTTCCAGTGTGTGTCATTAAGCCAAGCTTATGTGTATGTTTAGGGCTGGAAGACTGCCTGGTTTATACCTCCCATCTAGAGGTGCAAACTTGAAGCAACCACCTTCTCCTGCCCTGTCCCCAGCACGGCTCTGACACACATTTGTAATCTTTCAGACCTGGAAGTACTGCGCTCTTTCCAGAATCAAATTGCTGCAATCCAACGAGATGCTGTTTGGTGGCTTCATACGGTTGTTCCATCTATCAGCAAGCTTGCACCAAAGGACTATGTGCACTGGTATGAGAGTCGGGGTAGCTAAATCTCCCTTTCCCCCTATTAGGCTGGTAGCAGGAACAGTGTTTTAGCAGGATTCGGTGTGGGACTGCTTCACCCTCAGGAGTATCTGTCCAGTGTATCATGTCATCAGAAAAACATAATGCAAAATACTTCTGATACCTATTAGCTGTGTATCTTTTAGTTCAGTGGGGAATTTTCAGTTATCTGACCAAATACATGGTTCCTGTGGTCCCTGCATTGGTTTGAGGGTTTGTTCCCTCCTCTCACACAGACAATATTGACTGTTTTCATGTCTCTACAGCCTCCACAAGGTACTCTTTACTGAACAGCCAGAGACCTACTACAAATGGGACAACTGGCCCCCTGAGAGTGACCGCAAGTGAGTGTGTGCCACCAGCTACAGCTGATTGCCAGGGTAGAGCTGCTGCAACCAGAGGCAGAGCAAATCAGTGTTTTCTGATGCTGCTTCTGTATCTGTGTGTTGGAGGTCCTGGAACTGTTCTTAGACTTCCATTGTTTGTTGTACTGCCTTAAAATTAGGCCATGTTGCTCCAACCTACATCTGTTTCTCTTCACTGACTCTGGTTCCCTGTGCCAAATTCTTCTGTATCTTGATGCTGTAATGTGAGAATGGTAGCCCTGCACTTGATAGTTTCTACTGTGGTAACGTTCGGGGACTTAGACTCAATCAAGCAGGTCTGAATGGCATTTGTACAAGGCAATACAGTCAGTATTCTAGAGAAAAGACTTGTTACAGATATTTGTAGTTACAACTGAAGACTGAGGAAGTGGTGGTTGAAAGCTGCACTGTGGCTTATTTTCTGCTCAGATGAGCTGTGGGGTCTATGGAGAATTTCTGGAGCCATCATGCTGCAGTCAATAAAAACATAACTGATGTTTTATGTCTCATGCAGCTTCTTCCTTCGCCTCTGCTCCGAGGTGCCCATTCTTGAAGACACACTGATGCGGATCCTTGTCATCGGTTTGTCACGGGACCTTCCCCTTGGCCCTGCGGATGCCATGGAGCTCGCTGACCACTTAGTGAAGCGGGCAGCAGCTGTGCAGGCAGATGGTAAGTGTGCACGGAGCTCTAGCCAGCAGGTAGGTCTTTCTGACCACATACCTGCTTCTTGCCCCCTCGCACCCTAGTGTGCCTTTGTATTACTGTAAGCATATTTTATTCTTGCATTTGGCTCAGAGCTAGGTTGCTGTTAGTTTGTCACTTTTGGAACCTTTGGTTCCTCTGAACTGAAGGAAGGAAGGTTTGAGCAGATACTCTTTCAGATAAGCAGTGAATTTGTACACTGAAAATGATATAGATGTCACATTCGGTACATTTGGAAAAAGAAAAGAAAACCTGCTCCTATAAAGAATTTAATGCACTTAGCAGCTGAAAAGCTCAGTATATCCTTATATCCTATCTTACTACTACTGCTTTTTGTGTGCATGTGTGTGTTGCTTTTTTATAGCTGTTATTGTCTTCTGATCCTGTAGTATCATGAGAACAAACCCAAAATAATGTAGTTGCTTGAAGTTGAATTTTTAATATACTTTATTTTTTAAGAAGGACTTTCAGCCAGGTAGGCAGGTCAGTAACTTGTTTCGACTTTTATTCCTGCAGATGTCGAAGTCCTGAGGGTAGAGAGAATCCAACTGATCGATGCTGTCTTAAATCTGTGCACTTATCACCATCCAGAGAATATCCAGCTACCCCCAGGGTAAGGCTTATCACATAGACAATATCAGTGTGATCTAGCTCATTTTCACCTTGTGAGTAACAATACTAACCCAAAGATTTTAAAACGCTTTTCTCTGTAATTTTTAATAACCATGTCATGAGGACACCTTTTCAATGTCGTGTTCCAGTGGGAGTTTCTCCAGGGCAAATCAGACCTGAGTCATGAAATAGATATTCCTCTGCAAGAGCTCTGATGTTTCTCTTCTATAAAATTCCATCTGAACCCTGCTGTTGCTCCTAAGAATTCTTTCTTGAAGGCCACTAAACCAGTGTGGCTGAATTGCACAGTGAATGATTAAGAGAAAAACAGTGTTGAAAGGGGCACAAGTAACTAAATCCAACCACTCTGTTTCTCTTGATGGCTTTTGCAGGTACCAGCCTCCAAATCTAGCCATTTCTACCCTCTACTGGAAAGCCTGGCCCCTCCTCCTCGTAGTGGCTGCATTTAATCCTGAAAACATTGGTAAGGGCAGACACTTTTTGGTGCTAAGATAGCAAGATACTGCACTTTCTTAGCTATGCTGTGATATTGAGCAGAAAATATACAGTATATTCTGTGAGCAGAAATATGTAGTATAATGGTTTGGGCAAGAATGTGGCTGTGATCAGCTGCATGTGTAAATGTGATGGGCTGCTCCAAAGTGAGCTTACTGTATCTCTCCACCTTGGAGTGTGTTAGAATCTGTGTAAGTATCATGACTTTGTTGAATCCATGACTGCCCTTCTCTTCTGTGCTGCAGGGCTGGCTGCATGGGAAGACTACCCCTCTCTAAAGATGCTCATGGAAATGGTCATGACCAAGTTAGTATGTTTAAATCCCCTCATAAATCAAATGGACCACTGAATGCACGTTTCTGAATGAAGTTGTTGCCAGCTTCTTCCTTCCTTTCTTTTGGGACTGATGTGAAATAAGCTATCTGGAAGTTAAAGAGTAAAAAGAAGTCTTTCCCCCAACAGAAATATTACAAGCAAAGAAATAGTGATCTGAGGGAGCAAGGGCTGATGGTGTGATGTTACTTGTTGTGAATGGCTCTGTTTCCTTGTCCATGTTGGGAAGCTGTCCTGCTTTTTCCTTGTTGCCTAAGGAGCTGAGGTTGTGGGGATGTTCAGTCTGTTCTTAGTTCATGAATTTTGGATAGAGCAAGATAATCATTCTTGACTTATTTTCTTAGTAATTATTCCTATCCTCCATGTACCTTGACGGATGAGGAGAAGTGCACAGAGATGATTAACCGCGAGCTTCAAATTTCTCAGAGGGAAAAGCAGGAGATTCTTGCATTTGAAGGTCATCTGGCTGCTGCATCCACAAAACAAACAATTACAGAGAGCAGCAGCCTTCTGCTGTCCCAGCTGACAAGTCTGGATCCTCAGTAAGTAGCCTTCTGTGGTCTGTTTCCAGCAAGAAATCCCAGTTAATCCTAATCAGGAGACTGTACCGCTGATAGGACAGTTGATGTAGGGGAGATATGAGATTTGTTAGTTGGATGCATCATGTTTGCTTCTTTTCTTCTACCATAACCATATGGCCCCTTTGCAGTGATGAAGTGATCCTCCCCAACATGAGTGCAAAGGTTTATCTAACTGGATAATTTCTTGTTCCCTTGGTAGGGGCCCCCCACGCAGACCTCCCCCGCATGTCCTCGAGCAGGTGAAAAGCCTGAACCAGTCCTTGCGCTTGGGCCACCTCCTGTGTCGCAGTCGTCATCCTGATTTTCTTCTCAACATCATTCAAAGACAGGTGGGTTCCCTTGATTGCCTGGATAAGTTAGGATCAGAATTCTAGTTTCTGGAACTTGAGCAGAGTAGGGACAGAAGGGAACTGTGTAAGATGCAAGGAAATGTGCTTACTGCTTGGGAATTAAGTGATCCATTGCTGCATCTAGGTTTTGCTGATCCTGCATTGTCATTCTCCTGTTTCCTAGGCTTCCTCACAGTCAATGCCATGGCTGGCAGATCTGGTTCAGTCCAGTGAGGGCTCCCTGGATGTCCTACCTGTGCAGTGTCTCTGTGAGTTCCTGCTTCATGATGCTGCCGATGAGCCAACCTCAGGTGAAGAAGAGGATGAGGGTGAAAGTAAAGAGCAACGTGCCAAGAAACGTCAGGTGAGTGGTCTCTTGTGGTCGGTTCCCTTGTCTGCTTTCTGCACAGCCAATTCTCACTTGATTTCACTGGAATGGCTGATTTCTCGCTCCACAGAGACAGCAGAAGCAAAGGCAGTTGCTTGGACGTTTGCAAGATTTGCTCTTGGGTCCCAAAGCAGATGAGCAGACAACCTGTGAGGTGCTTGATTATTTCCTACGCCGCCTGAGTTCTTCCCAAGTGGCTTCACGGGTTCTGGCCATGAAGGTAAGAAAAACAAAGAACTTCTGACCAGGGCTTATCAATAGCTGAGGGCTAAGTCCTGCACTGATGCAAGTTCAGAGTCAGTGCAGTAAAACCGTTTAGTGTCATCCTTTTGCAGTGACTTGCATCAGATGGGTCTGGAAACAAAGACATTTCTGCTACTTCCTGTTCAAAGGCTTCCTTTGTTCAGCAGCCAGCTGTTCATTTTAAGGTGGAACTGGATTTTGCTATGTCTGCTATGAAGTTCAATCATAATCATAGCAGATCACATACTACATGAAGTAGTAGGCAACAGATTTTCTTCTGTAGGATGTAAATGAGTAAATGTCTGGTCCTCCAGAGCATGGTTAAGGCAAGTAGATTCGCATAGAGTCCAAATGGACTATGTTTACACAAGATAAACTCTAAATAGGGTGTCAGGTAGATGTATGATGTGGTCTGAAACCTGCTGCAGACTGCTTGCTTTTCATGTTAATTGCTCTGTGCCATTTGGAACTTATTTCTTTTTCAGTGATACAAAACTAGAGATCTAGCCTTGAGTCTGTCCATTTGCTCTATGCAGGGCCTGTCCTTGGTACTGTCAGAAGGGGGATTGCGTGATGGAGAGGAGAAAGATCATCCCATGGAAGAAGATTCTGGTGATTCAGAACTGCTCCAGGGGTATCAGTGGCTGCTAAGAGACCTCCCAAGGCTACCACTATTTGACAGCGTTAGAGCAACAACAGCTCTCGCCTTGCAACAGGTAGGTGTTAGCAGCTGAAAGGAATGAGTGGCAAGCTTGGAGCAAGTTATTCCTTGTCCTACTTGTGCTAAAACGAATCTGAACAGATCATAGGCATGATACAAATCCACATATCTTATGGATTGTACTTGCAAAAAAAAAGAATACTCCTTAAACTGATTCATGTTTTTATTATTATTCTTGGTTTCTAATGAGAAGAATTCTCATTCCAGGCCATCCACATGGAGACAGATCCCCAGACCATCAGTGCTTACCTGGTGTACCTCTCTCAGCATGCGCCCGTGGAGGAGCAGGGCCAGCACAATGACCTGGCTCTGGTGAGAGAACAGCTAGGATTGCATGGGGAAGACTTGGCAAGCTGAACGCTTTGCCCAGGACATTTGTTGCTATGTGACTTGCCATACCAACTGGATGAGATTTTTAGGGGCGCATGAATTCAATAGTTTTGTGTGGGTATGTGTTGGAAGGCAGGCTGTCTTTGATTTCATATCTTTCATACAGAAAGCTGGAGAGCAATGACCTCCAGCTGAGGGATAGAGCAGTCAGTCCCAAATGGTATGGGAAATGCAAAAGTAAACAGTGGTTTGAAGGAAATGTCACCACCTGGTAGTGTTACTTAAATGGACAGATGTTAAATCTGCAGCCAAATGTGTCTGGGGAGAAGAACAAGAAGTCAGAAGACTTAACGATGGGATATGCCATCTCCTGTAACCAACACTAGAATCCTGATTTAAAAAAAAAAAAAAAAAAAAAAAAAGAAAGGCCACATAGCAGTGGCCTTTTTCCCCAGTGTGATAGTTCCACCTTTGAAACCTATGGGTTTATCTCCAGAGTGGGACTAACTAGGCAGATGACAGATGGGAGGGCATGACACAGTGCAGCAAGGGGGCCTTTCTGTGTTGTTCAGTAGAGAACTTGAAAATCTTTTTTTTTTCCCTTGCAGTATGTGGCCCGGCTCATAGTGGAGCGCTCTACCATCATGTCTCACCTCTTCTCCAAGCTTTCCTACTGTGCCGAGTCGGATGCCGTGCTTGTTGCTCTGCTCTCCATCTTTTCTCGCTACATCAAGCGTATGCGGCAGAGTAAGGAGGGTGAAGAGGTGTACAGCTGGGTGAGTGCCTGCCTTATTTTCTTCTTAAGTAGGTGAAAGAAGCTGGGCAAGTTCACAAGAGAACTGTTGTGGATTACTAAATCTATTTAAAAAAAAAATCTGGTTCAGAAATTTCCTAAGCTGAAAATAGTTAGGATATTAGAGCCAACTTTTTTTTGTGTGTGTAAAACATGTATATATAGTAAATATTCTCACATACACACATATGCATAAAAAGCATTTTCTTACTCTTCCTGAGGCATCTTTTGTGGCTGCTGTTGGACATACTAAGCAAGACATTAGGTCTGTCAAAATTTGTTCTTGTGTTCTCTTGAATACCTGCCTCAATGACTTCATCTTTCTTTCTTTCTACACCCTTGTTCATCCTTTTCTGCCCTTTTTCCAGTCGGAGTCCCAGGATCAGGTATTCCTTCGTTGGACTAGTGGGGAAACAGCCACCATGCACATCCTTGTGGTTCATGCCATGGTTATTCTTCTGACACTAGGGCCACCTCAAGGTTAGTGAAATGTGCTCAGGTTGACTCAGTAGGTTTTGGACTAAAGAGGGAGCTTTCCCTTTATCTGCCCTCTCCTAACAGGTCAGGATGATGTTAATTCTCCTGCAGATGGACTCATCCCTTGGAGTTTGTGTTTGTGGTTCTAGAAACTATCAGAATATTACTGCACTGAGTAAATGAATTGCATGCTTATTTATTGCCTTCAGTAGTTGGCATGGAATGATGGGGTGTCCCTCCCTCCTAAACAAGGAGGATTCAGAGGCTTATTGTAGTGTCGGAACTGAGCAATCGGATATGTAGTTCACATTTGCACTTGATAGCTTATTTATTGCCAGGTTGTTTCTAGACTTCAAGCAAGAAAGAGTTCTGATTTATTGACTTGCAAAAGAGAAGGGTTCTAGGTGCTTATAAACATAGAAGATAATTTTTGTATTCACTCTTCAGCAGGGGATGGTGATTTTTACACCTTATTGGATATATGGTTCCCGGAGAAAAAGCCCCTGCCTACTGCTTTTCTGGTCGACACCTCGGAGGAGGCTCTGCTGCTCCCCGACTGGCTAAAGCTGCGCATGATCCGCTCCGAAGTGCCACGTCTTGTGGATGCAGGTGAGCCTAGGGGTGTTTGCTGCTGTTGCAGCGCCTCGTGAAGTACAGACGAACTTCCCTGCTGAAACTCTCCACATGTGCAGCTGTCCCATGTGGATGTCTTTGTTGGATGTCATTCACTGCCCACCCTGGAGCTGAGCAGGGAGCTTGCTTGCAGGCCGGTTTAAAAAGCAAGGTGTATGTGCAGGTTTTGTGGCAGCTGCAATCTGAACACAGTAGATTATTTGTCATGTCCCTTAGGGCCATCAAACACCCATACAGAATATGAGCTGGTTCCTGGCACAGGAAATTATGGGATGGCCCAGGATGACTTTTTGTTTGGCCACAATGTGCAGAACCAAATGTCAGTGAACAGAATTCGAATTGCTGCAACCTAACCAAACCATCAGTGCCCAAAGGTTAATTCTAGCAGCATGTAAAGCTCCATTCAGTGCAAGCTGAGACTGAAGAGGATGTCAGTGTCTTAGGTACAGCACCTTACTGCAGTACTGGAGGCAATTTGTTCCATTCTGATTCAAGTGCTGGAATTTGCAAGCTTTACTAGGCAGCAGTTGGTACTTCTGAAGGCAGGCAGAGGGTCTGACAACTGTGTTTGACTTTCCATGTGTTTTAAGGAAGTGAGTGACCATGAATTATCCCTGTTATGTTTATTCAGATTGAATTGTTACGCAATTACCAAAAAACACAGAGCACTTTTTTTGTAGTACATGTTACTTGTGCAACATGGAGAACGGTGTCTGAAGGATGTGACTATAACTGTAGTTACTTCTACTAGCCTAGCTTGTAAATGCTCTTTTCCTTAGTATTCATAGCTTTTGTCCCATTCTTACTAATTAAATGACAGCTCTCTATAGCCTGTGATTGAATTATTCAATAATTCCTGCCTGCAGCCATCAACAGATAGAGTAGAAGTTATTTTTAATACAAATGATTTGGTTCCTGAGGTTTTGATCAAATTAAACGGAAGATTAAATTAACCAGTGAGTGAATTAACCAGAAAATGCAATAAGAAAGCAACAATTTGCAGAGCAAAGAAAACATAGTAAGCAACTGTCAAGACTTCTGGCTTTAGGCTTTCCACAGCCCTGTCATTCATGTGTCACTGTTGGTCCAGTGAAAAGCACAAAGATGAGGTAACGAGGGTGACCTTCTGTAAGCAGTTTAGAGGTGTGAGGATCCCGTGTTTTTGTGTTTCAGCCTTGCAGGACCTGGAGCCGCAGCAGCTGCTTCTCTTTGTTCAGTCCTTTGGAATCCCCGTTTCCAGCATGAGCAAACTCCTGCAGTACCTGGACCAGGCTGTGTCCCATGACCCGCAGACACTGGAGCAGAACATCATGGACAAGAGTAAGAGCTCCACACTATATTAACTAGACATTTTACTCTTTCTTTGGGCAATTTTGTGACTTCTTTGGAGATATCCAAAATGGTTCAGTGAGCTCTATGTCCAGGCTGCTTTGACAACCTGTCAGTCTCAGTAGTCACCTCCCCAGGGCTTGTTTGGATGGGTCTCGGTTACATCCAAGGTTACATCCTTTTCTGTGTTGGACTGTGTGGAGTCCAGAAATAATTTTGAGGCTAACTGTAACAGACACAAGACAACAGCACAGACAACTGTGCTGACATGGTGTTTACAGAGTCTTTCAGGATACGTCCCTCCACTGTGGGAGCTGTGCAAACAGCACCCTGTCTTGTCCTGCTTTATTCAAGAGAAGGAGATGATGTACTCATATTTTATCTTTTTTTTTTTTTTTTTTTTTCCCCAGACTATATGGCTCATCTTGTGGAGGTTCAGCATGAGAGAGGAGCAACAGGAGGCCAGACTTTCCACTCCCTGCTCACTGCCTCTCTGCCAGCCCGACGAGGTACTGAATAGCGTGGCTTGAACTTCTGAATATCAAAGTCCTTTCCTGAACTTCCTTAAAAGCAGAGGACCAGAAAATACTGTTTTCCAAATGGGTTGTGCAGTGATACATCCACAAACTGCAGTTAAATGCCAGCCCTTGCCAGAATGCTTTAATCCTGGTCAAGGGAGAAATTCTCGTGTTTGTGGACTTTGCTACAATGACTTGTTCTGAGGGAAAAAGTGGGTCTTGCTTGGCTTTAAAAGGAAAGCTACTTAATTTCTCATAAGTTGAAGACTGTTAAGCTGAAGGCAATACATTGTGGTGCTGCAGATGCCCTTTGCTGTAACAGCACTTTTTGTTGTTTATTTTGCTGTTTTTTTTATTCTCCTTGCAGACAGTGCTGAGATGGCAAGATCAAAATCTAGTCCTGAGAACTCTCAAAACCAGAACCGAATACGAGCCTTAAGTCAGATTCGGGTTCTGGGCCCAGAAGATGACCTGGCAAGCATCTTTCTGCAGGTACCAGTATAACTTCTACCACACAGAGCAGACTGTCCATCAGTTGCTTCCCTGCAGCATCTTCACATAACCCAGATCACTCATATTTACATCTTCTGACCCCTTCTTCCTGCAGTATTTAGAGGCAATGAGAAGAAACCCGTGCATGCCATCAGGTTGTGCTATTACAGGCTGGTAGGATTGATATGGGAAGAGTATTTTTTTTATTTTACATGTAGTCGGGACATGATGTGGTTTGTCATGCTCAATACTGACAGTGCCAGCTAGCACTTCACCTTCTCTGCACCCTGTTTGTTTTGTGTATGGTACATTTCTGAGCATGAAGGATTTATGAAAGCTTGCAGGCCTTGGTGGCACAGCTGTATGTAGGTAGCTTTTGTGCACAGGCTTGTCTGCCTGCATGGCCTCTCTACTGACTCCATAAGGAACCCACCCAGGGGGAAGTAATTGACCAGGATAGCTGTTTTTGTCAGAGAGTGAGATGATTTTGTCATAGTCTCAGTACTGATGCCATTATTGGAACCATATATGCTGTGCCTGCTTCTGTAAAATATTGAAAAAATATTGAAAATATTCTCTAAAATATTGAAAAAGCTATATGAAAACACCCTCAGTCTGTATGATTGTTCAAGAAGAAATCAGTTCTCTGTCTCAGGAACATTTATGGTCTAGCAAGTCTCTTCACTTGCTCTCACTAACATACTCCCTTCTGTCTCCTGCCAGCTGTTCCCACTAAATCCAGACCCAAGGTGGCAGAACTCAAACCTGCGCCCGCTTGCCCTGGCGTTACAGCAAGCCCTGGGGCAGGAACTGGCCCGCATCCGCCAGGGAAACACTCCGGTGTCCGGGATCACGGCCCGGCTCCTGCAGGCGGTGGCCGCGCTGCTGAACTCCCCGCACAGCGGCGCGCTGGTCATGGCCATGCACCGACACCACTTCATCTCCTGCCCGCTCATGCGCCAGCTCCACCAGTATCAGGTGAGGAGGTGCTTCTTGCTAGCAGCAAGCAAAAAGCTAGGGAAGAAATAAAAAATTGGGAGCATGTCGGCTCTACCCTGTGCAGACTCTCTCTGTTGTGATGCCAGAAACATCCTGGGTGGTGTCATATGGAGTTGCCTGTCATGGCATCTGCACTGAGGCTGCCTGCATAAGCCCAGCACTGCTGAGAGTTGGGGTTATGTATGGGGTTGGGTGAACCTTAGCTGTGTGGGAAGCTGTGGATTTGCAGTTGTGGGCTTTGGGGTCTTTAGGCTGTGCTGTTTTTCAAGCTTTTTTTTGCTAAGCTTTTTGGCTTGTGTTGATACCCTAGGAGCTGCTGCCTTGAGGTCACTGAGTCATGGCCCAGCAGAATGGGTGTGCTCTGTGCTCTTGCCAGTATGTGCCACTACTTGCATCTTTCCTGATATCTTTGCTGGGTTCTTGAAGTGTGCATAAGCAGGTCTCTTGCTGCTCTCCCTAGCGCTGCATGCCCCAGGACACTGCCTTCTCCTCGCTCTTCTTCAAAGTCCTCATGCAGATACTACAGTGGTTGGAGAACCCTGCCGTGGAAGACGGTCCCCTGCGTGCTCAGCTGAAGGCCTTTGCTGTGCAGTACTCCTCAAGGCACAGGATCAATGATGGTACAGTCACTGCTACATTGTGCAGCTTGTGGAAGCAACAGTTGACCATGGGGGACAAAAAAAATGCACTCAGACCAAGAGGTGGGGTGGGCAGCCCTTTTTAGAAGCTCAGGAATAGTGAAGAGAGGAAAATCTGAGTTGCACTGTGTTGCACAAACTCAGCAGTGCGTTCATATGCTTGGGTACTTGTGCCCTAGAATGAGACAATGCATCTTGAAAAGAGAAGCCCCTCAGATTTGTCTGATGAGGGGGCTGTCTTGACCCTCTGATGCCAATGCTGGGATTTTTTTTTTCAGTTCGCAGTGGCTTTCTGCATCTTACAGAAGCACTGACTTTTCGTCGTGATCCTGACTTGATCAGCTCTGCAGTATGTGCCATCATTGCAACCTTGAAATCGGGAGAAAAGTGTAATGTGGAGCCAGAGCTCGTCAGTAAAGGTATGGCTGTTCTCCTGCTCTACTCCCCTCTTACAGCAGCAAACTGACCTTCCAGCCTAGTGAGTGAGTGTCCCCTGTGCAGGGAGGGGGAGGCTGCCTTCTTCCTGTCTCGGAAAACACAAACTGATCAAAACTTGGTTCTAGCTTATACTGCCTCATTCCATTGCACTGGTATGTGGGTTTATACATTGTGATCTGTCACTTGAATGAATTTCTCAGCAAATTGCTGGTTTCTGCTAACATAACGAGCAGCAGAAGCCTGTTCCTTATCAAACTGCACTTGAAGGAATGTTGTACTGAATGCCTTCATGATACATTTATAAAGTTCCACTGAATCCTCACCATTTCTTGGAGCCTAGTGCGTGACACCTTTCTTCCTCTGCCAGCCCTTCAAGGTCTGATTGAAACTCACTCTCCATACTTGGAGGAACTCCTGACCATCCTCTTCTCAGCTACTGTTGAGACTACCACCAGGTTTCCTGCCATGAAACCAGTTGCCGTGGTGAGCTCCTTGTTGCTGCAGGACAAAGAGGAGACACCTGTGAAAAAGGAGCTGGAAAGCTGCAGGTGAGCCTAAGCAGTGAGGGGAAGTTACAGGTAGATCTGGTTTCAGGGCATTACCACTCATATATCGGTCTTGTTTTCCTCTCAGCACTGAAGCTGCTTGGCTAGGGCCCTCCTCAGGCCTTCTCAATGACTGGCTGGAGATGCTGGACCCGGAGGTGATCAGCAGCTGCCCCGATCTCCAGCAGAAGCTACTGTTCTCATGGAACAAAGTAAGAATTCTTAGATAGGGGACTTCTACATTATAAGCACCTTCCTTGGTAACAAGCTGCACCTGGAAACAGAGCAAGGGGTCAGTTTGTGCTTTGCTCCGCGTTGCACCAGTTCTACATCCTCCTCCTTAGTGCAAGGCTTATTTTCATCTGATTTTTATACTTCAACTATGTTCATTTCAGGACTTCAGAGAATATTAGTGGCACAAGGTAGTCCAATAAAAGCCCAACCAGCTGAGTTTTCCTTTGTGGCTTACAGACAAGATAACTAGTTTGCCCAGAAACATTGTACTAAGGCTGAAGCTAAGCTTTCCAGCTTATCCAATGCTGGTTAGACATGTGCTGTATTGACATACTGTACAGTACCATGCTAGTGCTGCAGTGCAAATCCTGCATTAATGTGTTGTCTTCTGCGCTGTCTTCCCCTGGATCTTCACCCTTCTCTAACACACATGGTGTCTCTTAGGTCTGCCTCACAGTATGGATCTATTGATATTCATGTTTTTGGTCATTCCAGGCAGGGTCCCAGGTGCCCTCCTTCCGCCCGTATCTCTTGGCTCTTCTCACTCACCAGTCCAGCTGGACCACACTACATCAGTGTATCAGGCTTCTGCTTTGCAGAAACAGGGAGCAAAGGTGAGTCTTGTTCTTCCAGTGGAGCAAGGTGTTTTGAGTAGGGCAATTCATTGTGTCTCAGAAAAAAAAAAAAAAAAAAAAAAAAGAAGCTGAAAACAAGGTAGCACATTTCACAGTGCATCTGGTGGGAGATGTAACTCGGCCAAAAACGGACTTTGAGAGCATGGTGATTTCAGTCATGCTGATTTGAGTACCGTGTTACAAATTTTGCCTGCTGTTTGATGGAAGCTGCACATAAGGACTTGGCTGTGTTCTAAACTGGAAGTGCTGGTTGCTGGGCAATCCATCTAGCATTGGCCTTGGTGATAATCTTTATGAACACGAGGTTTGAACAATGGCTTGAGTAGTGACCTGATGGGAGTCTCCATGCCTGCAGAACCACTAGGTTCTGCTCAGTCTTTAGATTTTGTTTGTTTGTTTGTTTGTTTTTACTAACTCTATTCTTTCTTGATGCAGCTCATTACATCAGGTGATCAGTTCTGTTCTGGTTCAATCTCAGTTCTCAGCTCTTATACACTGCTAGCAAATACAAAAGCACCTCTGTAGTATCTTGAATTTATTATACTTGTGGACGAGGGAGCATTAAGACCTAATAGAAATTTAAGTCATGATTAAATTAGCAGTCTCTCTAAGGCTAACAGTATTCCAGTTTGCATATTATTTTATTATTAATCTTGTGCTTGCAAACAATTTCATTAGTTTCTGCAATCCAAGATATAGTAAGCAGTATATTCTATTATACTAGGACAGCAAGGTCATTGCTCTGATTAAACCAACTGCTTATGTTGGTGGCCTTGTGTTGCAAAATTCCTTGCAACCAAAGATACTCTTAAATACCACACTTTGAGCTCCATATCGTGCACTGTGCTTGTTGCAACAAATCATTAGTCATAATCTGGGAACAGACCCAAATGCCTTCTCAGGACTTAATGGATCCTATTTTTACACTTGCAGATGCTTCTTTTTCACAGTACTTGAGATGTTTAGACACACTACCTTGTTTGTATGCTGCTGGAGTGTTACTTTGAGTCTAGGTACAAATCTGTAATATTTTATCTCTTGACAGGTTTGATCCAACGGCATCCTTGGATTTCTTGTGGGCCTGTATTCACATTCCTCGGATCTGGCAGGGAAGGGACCAAAGAACTCCTCAGGTAGTGGTTCATTCAGTTCCTCCAAGGTACCTGTCTGGCTGAAGTGAAAAGTGACACTTTCCCAGGTCCTAACTTTCTGTGACCAAGAGGTGGCTGGAGTAGTACAGACACATCGTGCCAAGCTCGCTGCTTGCACCTCAGCTGGTTACTAAGCTGCTCTGCTGAGTTACGTATTACAGTGTTAGTTTGGGGTTCGAAGAGCAGATCTGCACATATCTAAGCTTTCCTGCTTGGCATTTTCTCTGCAGCTCTTGCAACAGGTGTCACAATGTCCATGAAAGATCTAATCATAAGGCCCATCAATGGTGGGAGCTAAAATTCATTGTGCGATAATTTCTATTTTACCGTTCTTTACCAAGAAGGGATTTTGTTCCTTCTCTACACAGGAATTTCTTTTGTTTGGCTGAATTATGAATTTTGTCCCATTGCACTTTGGTAGTAAATGAGCTCAAATGTAGAAGATGGGCGAAGAGGCCCCATTTGGGGATTGGGATACACGATTTCAGAGCTCTAGATACTGGGCAGTTCTTAACTGTAGTTAAGCTGCTTGCTCCCTTTAAGTTGAGGAAAGTGTGAATAAAGGACCTAAGGATCTAGTGACCCATTTTGGATTCACTTTGACTGTCCTTCTGTATTATAGAAGCGTCGTGAGGAATTTGTGCTCCACCTGAAGGCGTCAGAGTTGATCAGCATGGTGGAGTTGATCTTGGCTGAAGCAGAAACCAGATACCAGAGCACAGAGGAGGCCTCCTGCACCCTCATCCAGTCTCGACTGCCCTTGTTACTCAGTTGTTCTCATGGGGACCTTGAGAACATCAAAAAAGTAACGGAGTATCTGACCAACTGCATCCAGCAGTGGGGAAGCAGGTGGGGATGCAAATACATCTTCTAATTTCAGTTACTCAGGAGTGAGCAGTGATGTCATGCTGAGAGTTGCCAGCGTGTCTTTGTTAACAATATCATGTTCCAAGGCCCTTGTGACAAGTACATGCTATTGTCTTGGAGATAGAAAAGGAGGAAAAAAGGTTATGTTCGGTGCTATAGGGACCAGGAAATGGACTTCAAAAGTGACATTGCCGAGACCTTTTCGTTGTTGTTTTTCAGGAATTCAGGATAAACTGTGGGTGTCGTTTTTTGTTGTTGTTTAAGCCAATGCATTATATTTACTTACTGGTCCCTAATTTGAGACCTCTGTCTTGTACTCGTTCCTTGACACGTCATTAGTATAATGCTACTGCTGACCATTTTAATTTGCTCTTGAAGCTGAAAGAAGGTTGAACCATTTTCTCATAGCTGTGTTAGCACTGAAGGAAGAACACAAAAGAGGGTGTTTCAGTCAGTGAAACAAACTGACCTAATCATAACCTCATCTGCAGTGGTGCTAGAAAAGATTTACTGAGTTATCTGCTCAGTTGCCCTTGCATTGTATTGCCTGACAGTACAGAATATGACTGGGAATTGATGGAGGGCAGGTGTGCTGAGTGAGAACAGAGTGATTAGTCTGAACAGTTGTGCTGCTGACTGCATTTGTGCTTGAGATGAGGGATTAACTCAGCACCTCTAACACCAGTACTATGTAGAAGAACTCTCCTCCCTGGGAATGTAAGAAAGCTTGGAGGTCATACTTGTAACTTTGTTTTTTTCTAACTCCAGCATTGGGTATGACTTAATGTTAGATTTGCATAGACTGTGTATCATTCGAACAGCCTGAAAGAAGCAAAATCTGGAAAATTATGATTCAGATTGGTGGTGGTTGTCTCCTTGAGCTGTTTGCCATATGTAGGCTGGCTGTTACTGATCTCATGAGTCAGGAGTTGTTTATTTGGCTGAACTAAAGCAATAAACAGGGGCTGACCTCCTCCTTTCTCTTACAGCTCTGTGGGAAAGTGCTGCCAGGACCTTCTTCTGCAGATCTACCTGCAGCTACCAGAGCTGCTTGTGCCTCTGCCTGAGATGCTTCTGACCAGTGAAGGGGCCAGAGACGGCAGCACCTGCAAGGTGAGGTAGAGGGATGGGAAAGCCCCTTTCTAGTCATGCACCCAGAATAGATGTTAGCTTGATGCATAGTCTAAAAGGGAGGACAGGCAAATGGTGTCTGGGTCATTGTGGCTTCTTCTGTTGCCCTTTCCCTGTCTGTGTGCTCAAAGAGTTCAGGTGTGGTTTATTTTGCAATGTCCTCTATAAAATACTCTTCAGTTCTGCAAGCTTCTATGTGCTTAAGGCTTCTGGAAAGCACAAGTGTGCAGACACCTGACTGATCCTGCTTTGCTGTCTATAGGGACTGTGGATTTCAGATACCATTCCAGCTGAAATGCTGCATCTGCTCACAGATTCTACCTGAAAATATTTCCTTTTTACCCTCTCTGTCTTTTGAAAAGAATTGGGAAGCACAGCTGAAGAGCTGCGGGCTCTACTTTAAACCTTTTAATTGTTACCCATTACTCTTTCTAGCTCGATGCCCTGGTTCACAGATTCATCAACCTCCTCGCAGATACCAGTGACTCCAAGTCATCGGAAAGCCGTGTGTGGGATGCCAACATGGCCTGCAGGAAGCTAGCTGTGGCTCATCCCATCCTACTTCTTAGGTACCACTCTTTCTCTTCACCCTCTATGTTACTGGAGTTCATTCAAAATCATCCACCCTTGTCCAGAAGGGAGTAGCTAGTTGGGTGCAATCCTGATAACTGAGTCTGCATTTATATACAAAAGTTAAGGGGAGACGAGACGAAATATCTCTTCTAATGAGGCAGCACCTCTTTATTTCCTTGTCTGTCAGCCCTCTTGGAATTGGAGACTAGAAAACAGAAAATAGGTGGGAAATGGGGCTTGCTGATTCCATGGATACAGGGATCAAACACAGAACTGTGGGAGAGGGTAAGGGAAACTTTCTTCTAGGGTTTGAGGGGGTAATAATCTGTAAATGTTTCTGGGAAGAGACTGGATATGGATGTTCTTCTGTTTGGCGTTTCAGGCACTTGCCAATGATTGCAGCTCTGCTGCATGGCCGTGTTCACCTCAATTTCCAGGAGTTCAGGCAGCAGAACCACTTGACCTTCTTCATCCACGTCCTGGGGATTCTAGAGCTGCTCCAACCGCAGGTCTTCCAGAACGAGCACCAGGCGGCACTATGGGACTGTCTCCTGTCCTTCATTCGTCTACTGCTGGTAGGAAGATCCCTGTTCCCCTTCCCTGTGCAGGCTGCCAGCCACTAGAGGGAGAAGCTAGTGTAGCACAGGGCCAGCCTAGCTCTTTCCTGTCAGCAGGAAACCAAAACCTTCACAAAACTAAGAGTCAAAAGGTGCATCATGTATCTTAGCTTAGTGGGGAGGTGGGAGGTCAAAGTGTTCCTCCCTGGTCAGTAGTATGTTTTCCCCAGCAGTACAGGATAGGGCAGTGCTTTACTACTATTTTTTGGTAACTCCTATCTTCCCTATCCTTTCTCAGAACTACAGAAAGTCCTCACGGCACCTGGCTGCCTTCATCAGCAAGTTTGTCCAGTTTATCCACAAGTACATCACCTGCAACGCCCAGGCAGCTGTCTCCTTCCTGCAGAAACACTCGGATCCACTCCAGTAAGCTCCTTGCTGCAGTTAGCTGTAGTGCCAGCCGTGCTGCCCTCCTTCGATGTGGACTGCAGGCTGGCATGAACCAGAGCTTGCTCAGGCAGAAGGTTGCTGTGAGCTAATCAGTCAGGAGACAGCAAGAGGATGTTACAAAATAGCTGTTAATGTGCGTTTCACCCTTTGCTCCTTTAAATCTCCATCAGCATCATGAGCAACACTGCTCTTTTACAGCTAGTGAAACTGAGCCCAAGGAAGTCAGGTGATGATTTCAACCTACAGAATGATGGTCCTAAGTGACCCTGTGAGGCACTGTGGTATCCTGCAGGCGTTTCCAGAGAGGCAGCAGCATGGTCACTTCCCTGAGCAGTGGAAGTACGGTCCCACCTGCAGAGAGGAGGACAAATAAATTTGGATTCCAGCTACAATGAAAGGGAAATCGGAGTTTCTTTAGCTACTTCAGGGGAGGAAAAAATAATCAGCTGCTGTTCTTGTTTGTCCCCTCCTGATTCTGCCTCTGAGGAACCAAAATTTATCTTCCCTGTTTGTGTGTAGATACATGGACTCATAACATTGTTGCTATTTAAAGCTATGTGTGCTTTCTCTTTCACTAGTGACCTGTCGTCAGACAACAGTGACCTGGCAATGCTGAAGTCCCTTCTGGCTGGGCTCAGTCTACCTAGTAAGAGTGGCGTCATGGACAGAGGCTCTGAAGAAGAAAAGGATGGTGAGTCTGAGTGGAAGAAAGTTATTCTAGCTGGTGAATCTGTGGTATGTTTTGGAGAACCGATGCTTTTAGCACAGCTTTATGCTGTGTTCAGCCTGTTCCTGACAACAGCTCAAAGGAAAGGTGTTTTCAATGCAGAATGGCTTTTGTATACTCAGTAATCTTGGAAACAGTGTCTGGGATTTTTGTTAGTTGTTTTGCTGGCAGTGGTGTCTTGAGTGGAAGAGTAGCTCTAAGAGATGGAGAGTTTAATTGTTTTTAATTGTTGTTTTAATTGTTGTTGCCTCCAGCCTCAGTTGAGGTTTGACGTAGCAAGAGACCCTAAGGGTATATCCTCTCCTCCACTGGTTTCTTTACATGTACATGGGGAAATTATTTGGTACGAAAGCAGCTCAGCAAGGTCCTTTTGCTCAGCCTCAGCTGAGGGGACCCAGCAGGACCTGTCTCTGCTAACCCACGCGGACTGTGAGGAGTGAGCTGGTCTCTGTCTGTCCTAGATGAAGCTGCCGCTGGCTCCCTGCCTCTTGTTAGCGTTTCCCTCTTCACTCCTCTCACCCCGGCTGAGATGGCGCCGTACATGAAGAGGCTCTCCAGAGGCCAGACTGTTGAGGGTAAGTAAAGACCGGCAGGGCAATGCAGCCTGATAACAGCTGCAGGCCACTCCTTCTGCTCCCAGATCTTGGGTTTGGACATATCCAGCTGTTAGGATGTGGGTTTTACTATGGCTGAGCTTGTCTATAGCCTGCTGACAGAGGCTTCCTGTGATATTGTTGTCACTCAAATTCATCAGTGCTGTGTCTGCCTCTGCCTGGGAGAGGATCTTTTCCAAGGATCTTTTAAGTGCTCTAGGAAGTGGTGTTGGTGGTTCAGGGAGAACTGCAGTTCATGCTGAGCCTGCATGACCTCGTGCCCCAACTCTCTAGTGTCAGTGGGAGTTCCTTGTTTGTTTGTTTTAAATATAAAAATACTCAAGTGAGGAGAAGTGAAATTTTATTAGAAATCCTGAAGTGACCTTCATGAAAGAAAATTATTTTAACCTGGCATATGGGAACAACATGCTGCTTCACTGGAGGTCTTTGGAAATCCCAGGTGCCAGTAGTGGCACTGGGGCATTGGAGGGCTCACCCTTTCCTTACTCCTGGCAGGACGGTGCTGGTGGCCTCTGCCAGAGCAGTTTGGCATGTGTTGACTTACCACGTGGCATACCTGTCCTCATCCTTTCCCCAAAATTGCCTTTGTTACTTTATTTTTTGTGAAAATTTGATGGCTTGGGAGACTGGATCAGCATACCTAATCTGTTACTGGATCAGTGAATTTTGGTCACCCTTTACAATCTGAATTATTCCAGATATCCTGGAGGTGCTGACAGACATTGATGAGATGTCCAGACGGAGGCCAGAAATTCTATCATTTTTTGCTGTAAGTATGGAGTGTCTTGGAATCTGGGACTAGGAGATTCTTTACATCAGAGCGCATTTTGCACAGCCCAACAAAAAGTACTATCCTTCACATTATTCTTGCGGCATTTTAGGAGAGATTTGACTCTTTAGGCCCTCTGACACCAACATTTATTTCCCTGCCATCTTCTTTCCATCGTACAGTCTCCTTTGTGTATTGGGTTTATCATGATCAGCTTTAACTCCTCTGATATCAGAGGAAGTGCTAACCCTCTACCTCCAGTATCAGGCAATATTGGTAGCAGAACAGCTCTGCAGAAAACACTGGTGCCTAAGGAAAACTCAACTGTCCTATGTGGAATAAGATTAGAAAGGAGGGTGCCTTACAGCATTCAAAACAGGATAATCCTTATTCCAGAGAGGTGTTCCCTGTTGGAAGGGTAGTAATGCAAGTCTGAGGATTCTTTTCTCCTCGGATGGTCCTAAATTGTGCATCCTCTCTTAGACCAACCTGCAGAAGCTGATGAGCTCATCGGAGGAGACTTGCCGCAACCTGGCCTTTTGCCTGGCCTTGCGCTCCATTCAGAACAATCCCAGGTGAGGACAAGGACTCAAGCCACCCTGAGCCACTGATGGGCACTGACTGCCTATCTGCACGCTTGAGGGTGATCTGGACTCTGCTGACACTGTTGTGCTTTACTCCCAGCATTGCTGCGGACTTTCTTCCCACATTCATGTACTGCTTGGGCAGCCGGGACTTTGAGGTGGTGCAGACAGCGCTGAGGAACCTGCCGGAATACACACTCCTCTGCCAAGGTAAGCTGGTGTCTGCCTGCTCTGTACAAGCAAGGCTCAGAACTGAGCTCCTGTGCTGGGAACAGCCCCTAGAGTAGGCTGCCAAATATACAGGTGACACTGAGTAGCAGCAACCTGGGTCTGAACTTCAATTGCCACAGAGACCAGGAGGGCCTCCTTGAAGTAGACTTGCTCCTTTAGGGTTTTCTTCACTGTTGTGATCCCTCACCTGATCACACACCCACTTGAGCCTCTAGAGGGGGAATTGTACCCTCCCCTCATGGAACAGGAGACTTGCTTGCACAACAGAGCTGCAGCTGTTTATCCCAGGATTTTCTAGTGGATTGTTCATGTTTGTACGTTGGAGCGCTCGGGCAGGTCCTCATGCTCTCTTTCACCTTCACAGAGCACGCAGCAGTGTTGCTGCACAGGGCCTTCCTGGTTGGGATGTACGGACAGATCGACACCAGCTCTCAGATATCAGAGGCCTTGAAGGTTCTGCACATGGAAGCCATGATATGAACATGTGGGCATGGGAGCTCCACTTTCAGAGGAATTAATTTAACTGGACTCATCACCTACGCTGAAGTCCTGTGAGAAGGCACTTGTATTTCAACCCATGTGCTGGAGAATCAAGGAGACGATGTCTTAAGCCAGAGAGCTGGAAGAGGAGGGCACACTGACCTAGGAACTGGAAGGTGCAAGGATAGATCTGGCTAAGGGGCCTTTCTGTGGGAGAAAAATCTCCTGAATGTTGTGCCAAACGGGGACCAGTTCCTTCACGTGGCCTCAGCCACAGCACTGGGCAGTAGCTGTCACTCCCTTTCCCTACAGGAATGCAGAACTGCTGGGAGAGAGGGGAAGGGAGCGCTGGCCCTTGCACTTCAAGTCTATAAACTGTTGTGTGTTGGAGGGAACACTTGGATCTGTGTAGGGGAAGAGACTTGGGGGCACCATTTTATGATTTTTTTTTCTAATTAAAACTTAAGGTTTTCATTGTGGCTTTCTCTGCTCCCTGCTGCCTTCAGTGTGAATCTTGACAGCCTTTTCTCCTTCTTCTTCACGCTGTTGTTATTCAAGACTGTGTCTCTGGAAGACCCGCTTCCATGGCCAAACGTGGCCAGTGTCTGTGTGTCTACGTTTACATGGTTTTAGCCTTCTACAGTATATGCAGAAAATGGAGGACATTTTTCCCTCCCCTAAAGAAATCCCTGATTCCCATGGGTTTTCTAGTCTCATTTTATTCTATTTAGCAGTTTGCGTGCGTCATTTGTCATGTCCCTTTTCTCTCATGCTTCACTTGTTAGTAGAGAATCTCTTTAATATCTTAAAGACAGAGCTTATGGAGAAGCTGTACAGATAGATCTAAATAACCCTGTATTTTGCTGCTGGGGAAGGGACAGCTGGGACTTGAGGGGTGGCTGGGTGCAGAAATACTGTCCATTCCTGCAAATGAGGAATGCCGCAACAGAGCAGTCTTACTAGAGTGCCAAGACAGGAATGAAAACCAAGGGCTGGCTTTGCAGAGAGATGGAAGAGCAAAGAGAGAGATGTGAACCTCCCAACAACTGTAAGTAGTCTCATCTTGCCTTTATTTAAAGAGATTAGAGACATCGCTTAAGGATACAACATGTTCTTTTTCTCAGCAGCATCTGCTTCGCGTCCGGAACCACTACTGTGGCAATTAGCTGGATATAAATTATGTGGAGGAACAGCTGAAGAAGATCAAGTCAATGAAATGGCTTTCCTGAGGGGCTCAGTGACAGCAGGATTAACGCCTGTCTAAAAGGTTCCCAGTGAGATTACTGGTTCCTCTTACCTTAGTCCTTTTTCAGACATCATTAAAGTGCTGCTCACTTTGTCAGAGCAGGGAGATGTTTCTTCTAGTGCTGCAGCGAGGCTGGAGTTACTGGGACTTGCTGAGGAAAGAGCTTGTCACAGGACTTCAAGTAGAAGGGAAGATGCCTTTGAACTGTGATTGCAGCAGGGCTGTGTGTCGAAGTGGAGCTTTGGGGAAGCTCTTCCCTGCAGATGGAGCTCCCCAGAAATGATGCTCTGGGCTTGCCCATAGGAATGTTTATGTGCAGGAACCAGCGGTGCCATAGACCCCAAATTCTGTGTCAGTTTTGAGATAGTGGCTGTGAGCAGACAGGAACCAGGAAGGCTGGTTTGGAGGAGCAGGAGCTTGGATGTGGGACCATCTGTTTAGCCACCTACAGCAGTGGGACAGGAAGGCTTTGCAGAGCAGTGGGAAAGAAGGTGCCTAGGAGAAGGGGGGAAATGGCACCATCGTTTTTTGGGAGGTTTTTAAGTGGATCCCAGTTTGCTACTCTCTTTCTAGCCCTCACCCCTTGCAGCCTAGGCCTTCTAGGCTGTGCTGCAAGCCAAACTGTCCTGTTCATTAGGTTGATCTCTGCATGTGACCATGGACTTGGAACTATCAGGTTCGGGGAGCAGGATCTTGACACAGAGACCCTTGGAGAACATCCTTGTGTGCCAGCGCGCTGCAGCTCCGCAGCAGTGCCCAGGCCGTGCCCACGTACACCCCCTTGCTCCCTTCCTGGCCCACGTGCTTCAGCGGTTTTTCTTCCATGCAGTTTTTCAGCTGCTCAGGATGTCCTCAGCCCACCGGCCGCACTGGGGCTTCCTCGGGAGCGCTGCCGTGGCGGGACGTGGAGCCACCGGCGTCCTGGTGACTCAGCGGCAGCTGCCTCTGCGCCACCTCCTCACTGGAGGAAGAGGAAGAGGGGCCGCCTGGTCCCCAGCTCAAAGGCAGATCTACCCGACCTGCTACATCGGGGTGGAAGTGTGGAGAGGCGCAGGCTGTTCTGGCACCTGCGGACAAGATGGGATTTCACGGTTAAAGGCATCAACGTGTTGCTGCCCAACAGGGAAGAAAAAGAAAAGCCTCATTTTGCAGGCAGCATGCAAGTAACCTCGTGGAAAAAAAAGGAGAGGAAAACTGCCTCTCAGATCTTCCTGTGTGAGTGTATGAACGTGGCTGTGGAGTCTATTCCAGGGACTTCTCCCTAGGGCCCTGCCATCCTCTTCCTCCAGCCAATTTCATCTGTGACCTCAGTCAGTGGCAAATACAATCCTGGCCCTGCCTGACCTCAATTAACTTCCTTCTGGCCATACTACCGTTTGGGGCACTATGATTCACACTCACTGGGGGAGTTATTCACCAAAAGCTGGAATTGTGAAGGGGTTTTTGTTTTTTTTTTTTTAGTTTTCACTATGTCTCAGGCAGACCCAAACCAATCAAGCAGAGCCAGGCTTTTTGAAAAGTAGTATTTGTCCTAAGATGGACTGATTTTACCTCTCTGTCTTGTCTTTCCATATCTTTAGATAACTTGGACCTAAAGCAGCAGGATACAGAGTCTGCATTTCCTTCTCCTTTAAAATCCAAGCGATCCTATAATAATAAATGTGCCTGTCCTGGGTAGCTGCCATTATTTTGCCTTTGGCCTCACCCAGCTTCCGTGAACAGCATCTCTAACACAAAGATACTGGGTAGAAGAATGTCAAGACCCCCAGCAACAATTAAAAAGAAATTAATTAAACTACACTAGGCCAGTCATTGGTGGGTAATTATTAAGCTGTAAAAACTGCTAATTGTCTTATTAGCATTAAACAATTATGCAAATACTGGAAAACATACCATAAAAGTAATAAAATGTCCTTTTTTTTCCCCTCTTAAAAACATAATAATGAGATTTAAAATTTAAAGGGATGCTTATGCTTTTGCTCTGCAGGTTTTTCAGGAATGTCCTTGGAGGGAGCACGAGCTCTGAGGACGCTTCTCGGAGTGAGCAGGGGCTGCGTCCTTGTGCGTGCCCGGGGCGGCCGCCCGCCCGCGCGGCAGCCTGGGGACACCCAGATGGCTCTGGAGGGGACACGCGGGCGCCCACAGGATGCCTGGGCAGCACTGGGGACACACGGGTGGCTCCGGAGGGGACGTGCGGGCACCCGCAGGGCGTTTGGACAGCGCTGGGGACAGCCAGGTGGCTCTGGAGGGGATGCATGGGCACCCGCGGGGCGTCTGGGCAGCGCTGGGGACGGGCGGCCACAGCTTCTGCCCCAGCACAGCCTCCCTGCAGCAGGTCTGGCCCCGTTTGTGTCGCAGACTTTCGTTCTTCCCCAAAAAAAGCACTTAGTGCTCCAGGTTTGGTGAGAGTAAAAGCAAGACAATGTGATTTTCCACACTGGCTCTGAATTCATGTGAAAGTCCTGGGCTTCCAAGTTTTTGTAGGATTTTTGTTTTAGTGTTTTGTTGTTGTTTGTTTGTTTTCCTCAGGAATTTTATCTAACCTGAAGTAAGAGCTGGCCTCTCTTCCTGGTAGAGATCCGCTTGGATTTCACAAGCCAGCACTAGGACAAATGCTGAGCAAGTGGCTTTGTGTTCCTGTGAAATAAGGATTAAAAACTTGTTTGCTCACAACAGCAGGAAAAGGCAGCTTAATTTATTCACATCCACAGTGAGCTCAGAGAGGCAAAGTACTTCTCTGCTTTAGAGCATTGTTGTGGTTAATCACTAACAAATATTAAGTTTCCTGGTTTCCAACTCTGCTGATAAGACTCGGTGTTTCAGAGCAGCCAGGCCAGCTCCGGCTCTGGGGTGAGTCCTGCTCCCATGGAGATGCCGGGATAGATACGGGTTGCCTCACCCAATCTCATGACCTAAACGGGGGTTGATCAGCCAAACCCACCTTCGCTTTCGCTTTGTGCTAGCAGCAGTGGCAATTCTGGCTCCCTGGGGAATGAGGGCACATTCTGCCGCAGCAGGGCGCAGAGCAGAGATCACCACGGCCTCTTCCAGCTTCACCTGCAGTGCAGGTCACCTTCTGGAACAAATGCTTCCCCGCGTGCTGCTTTTAGCTCCCTGCAATTCTCTGGTGACCCACAAAGTTGTTGACCCCCAGTTCTTCACAGTGTTTTCATTTCTCTTGCTCACCTGCTCTGTAGGATGCAGGTTTGAGCAGTCTCCCAGCACCGCATCCTGGCAGTAAGTGGCTGACCTTGCCCTGTACCCTGTCCCGCATCTCACTGTTGGGGGGACAGTCCCTCCAAAAGGCAGCAAGGACAGAGGTTTGTTTCTTTTGTGACTGTGTGCTGTGTTATAACCAGGTGACAGGACATGCTTCATTCTGATGCTCGCTGTTCTTGGTCCTTCAAGGGTTCAGGATAACTGATTTGCTACTTATAAGCTACTGTGAGGCAGGTTTTGTGGACAGGTTTACAAAAGGTGCTTCTTTCTGCAACTTCACATTTTGTTTCATCTTCTTTCAGCAGGAATTCATGTTCCAACTTGAATTTTGTTCCAACTTTCTTTGCTGCTTTGCCAGTCAGATGGCAGCCAGGCCGAGGAGAGGCTGACATCATGCAGAAGCATTTCTGGGCGAGTAGCTGTTAAATTGTTGGGTCTTTCTTTTCTTTTCCTTCACTTGGGTCTTTCTGTGTCTGTGGAGTCGGCCTGGCTGCCTCCTGGGAAGAGAGCGCTGATGGGGCTTGTTTCTGATGAGACTCATGTAATTTTTCCTTCTTGTTTTGCGTTCCTCAGTGTAAGCCAAGCCATTAGCACAGAAGCGTGTAAGAGCTCTTGGCTACAAACCCACTTCCCATTGTTGGAAGTGAGTAGCCCTATGCTCAGCCTGCAGCAAAAATATGAAGTCAGTCAGTTTGATCAAGCTGATCAAACTGATTTCCCAACAGTAGTTAAATGACGTGATTTTTTGGTCTGTAACGTTGCACTCCCTCACCCTTCTGCAAAAGCTGCAGCACTTGATTATGTTCCCTGAGCCTCCACCACTACTTTCAAATGTAATGAACCTACCCTTCTCCTTTCCCTTATCAAACGAAAAGGAATTGGCTTATTCTTCTATGGCCTTTTAGGGTGCTCAGAGTCATACGCTTAAGCTTTTCCCTATTAAAAATAATGTGCAGGTTATTGCATATGGGAACTAGGAAAATTTTAAGAGATAAGGGCAGAGAGTGACCCATACCACCAACAGCAACCTTCAGAAAACACTTAACACCTCTACAGATCAGAGTTGAGCAGGCCTGCGGCAGCGAAAGAAAATGGAAAGTGTAAGTACAGAAGGATATATCGCCTATGTTTCTCCTCACATCTGTCCTGTTGTGCTCTGGTCTCCAATAAGCTCGTGATGGTGCCAGGAGGGGATCTCGGTGCGCGAGGGCTGCTCGCAGGATGTGCTCGGCTCAGGATGCTGCAGTGGCCGCAGGGGGAAGCCCGACCGTGCGGGGAGAAGCAAAGCGAGGGCAGGTGCTGAATGCAGATGCAGGAACCTGTAAGGCTTCTCTGAGGGGAAGACATGAAGAAGAAAATACAACTTGAGGTTGGTAACCATCATCCCCCAAGGAAAATCCTGGGAGAACAACAGTTGTTGTTAAGGGGTGACCAGCAGCATGGAGAGCTCTTGCCTCCCTCTCTTCCCAACGTCCTTCCTCTAATTTTATCTCATTATTTTACCTTCTGGTGCATTAAGGACTCATCACAGCTATCAACACCTGCAGAGCTCTCCTTAATCAGCACCTAAGAAGGCTGTGCAAGTCGCTGATGCTGGTGTTCTGAAAAGTCATTCCTGGGCCACCAGTAACGCTATTACTGCATTGCTAATGTGTGCAGCAACATTATCCTAGTCACCTTAGTGTATAACGGGGGGCTGAGTCTGCTGGTGTTCCCTCTCTTGGGAAGCACAGCCCGGAGGGAACCATTAACAGATTCTCCTTTTGGGGTCTGCAAGCCCAGGCACCTCCCAGGCAACCTAATACACTTGTCTTGGCCAACACAAATGACTGGGCTCGATGCAGGGAGGAAGGAGGTGACACGCAGCAGCCTGTGTTGAGCAGGGCAGGGCAGAGCTGCTGCTCTCAGAGGCTGTCCCAGCTCCGCGGATCTGCGTCTCCCTTCCCAAAGTGCAGGTAACAAGAGGGAACCGACCGCACCGACTTGTTAAGCCAGGCTTGTTAGGATAAACACCGTCATGGTAAATACACGTTTCTTAAAAAAACTAAAGAGCTTCCCCTGTGCTGTGCTATTCAGTCGGAAATCCGTGTCCGTTAGCTCTGGAAGGAGTAACTGAGGATGTGTCAAAGCTGGACTTGGCGGCTGATTTTTCACTACTTCTATTGCTACCATTTGGCAGTAACTCAATTTCTAAACATCATTTCCTTCTTTTTTCATTTCCCAGTGCTGTGCTATTTAAGTTGCAATCACTGCAGGGGGATGCAACCTGCTGAATAACACAATGTGTGTGACTTGCAAAAGAAACCCCCCAAACGCATTTCCTAAACCAGTCCCATCCTCTGCATGTCCATGAGGGCCTCTTCCCTAAGTTACCTGATCTGCATCATTCCAGGGAAAGGGATATTTGCTCATCATTAGCCATTTGGCTTTTAGAAACTCCACAGGTTTTATCAATCTAATTAAAAGAGGGTGTGAAAAGGGACGGGGATGGCTGAAATCTGTGCATTATATCATACCTGTGGCAAAAGGGTTTTTTATTATTTTATTTATTTATTTATTGGTTATTCCCTTGGCAGTCTGATTAGTTCTGGGTGCAGGTGTTTATGCCCAGTATTCAAGCACGGGCTCCTGAGCCACATTCCCTGCTTGCCCCACCGCACTGTTATTGTTATGGTTGTGCAGCAACATATGCTAAGGCCTTATTACAAGGGATCCCTAAAAGTGGCATAAAGGATTAATAATGTATTTATAACACAACTTTGTTTTAGTATAAAGTGATCTATAAATTTGTAATAAATGTTTTATAATGTTTTTGTAGCCTGTTATAAATGATAAATGGGAGACTATAGATGCCACATCAAATATTTATGCTGCATTGTGTGTATTATTATGCCGTTACTGTTCAGGAAACCATTAATAATAAAGTGAATGGAGATGTAAAAGTTGCTGACATGCCCAGCAAGCCATTTATAATGAAATGTATAATCCTTACCATAAAGTAAATACATTGGCCAGTGCTTGTTGATGAAATGGAAACACACTGAATTATTTGTAAGGTATTTATATATTAATGTATATTATCCATATCATGTCGCAGAAATGTTATTAATATATTATATTATATGTATTATTAATTATCTTTACCTAATTTATAGGCAGCTCTTAAAGTGTTACCTTGTCTCTTCTGCGGCTTTGCCAGCTGAACAAGAGCGTGCGGGTGAGTTATGACCCCGTGATGTGCGTACGGGGGGGTGACCACGTGAATTAGCGGTCGTTGGGCTGTCCCGAGCTTCGGCTGGGCCGTCTGGGGCTGCCCTGGGCTGACGGGGGTGTTTTTGGGCTCTTACCGGGTTACTTGACTCTCACCAGTGCTGGGAGGCTGTCCAGGTCCATGGGTGATGCGGGCGGCATGGGGCTCCCTCTGCTCTGCCCCTCTCCGGACTGCAGGACCCCGTCGCGGGGGGTGCAGAGCACGTCCCCATGTGCCCAATGGTCGTCCCTGTCCCCGGTGCCACCGTGGCCATCCCTGGTGCTCGGCAGCCGCTGATCCCTCCCTGGGCCACCTCAGTGCGCGGCCTCTGGTCATCCCGCTGCTGCCGCTTGCACAGACCCACGCTCCTCCGTGACCAGAAACATTTGTGGGGAGAGCGCGGGGGCTGATTTGGGGATTTATCGATTGTTATTACTATTTATGGTTACTATTTTTACACCAAGGCCACTCGCTCTGTCCTGGCCTTGATGCTAAGGGCCGACCTCGAGGCCAAGGGCCGACGTGGCGCGGGCGCTCGCCTCACACGGACGCCTCAAGGAGCCGCTGCCTCAAGTTGCCGCCCGGGGGGCCCTTGGCCCGTGCGGGGCTGCAGGGGGGCCTGGTGGAGGCCGTCAGCCCGCAGGGGCCCGGCCGGAGGGCTCCGCAGCGGGAGGCCCCGCTCCGCGGCCCTCGCCCCGCTCCG
>JAWLRI010000191.1:1760861-1899764 GCA_034781795.1 Crypturellus tataupa | reverse complement strand
TCTGCGCTGCCGCCGCCGCCCGCCGTGCCGCGGGGTGCGCGCGGGGGGTCGCCGGCGCCATGGCCGCCATCCAGAACCTGCAGCTGTGGTGCAAGCAGCAGTGCGAGGGCTACCGCGACGTGAGCATCACCAACATGACCACGTCCTTCCGCGACGGCCTCGCCTTCTGCGCCATCCTGCACCGACACCGCCCCGACCTCATGTGAGTACCGACCGGCCGGGCCCCGCGACGCCGCGGCGTCCGCACGTGGCCCTCGAGGCTCCGTGGGCTGCGCGGCCGTCGCTGCATCGCCCTCGGCGAGGCCGAAGGCTCCCGCTTTGCCCCGCTCGGCCCTTGCTCCCGTTGGCACCCGCAGCGCCGGGCAGGGAGCGCCCTGAGGATGCTGCACCCAGCGCATCCTCGCCGGGACCGGAGCTTTGCAACGTCCCTGTCCGCTCAGCTCCCTCTGCCCTCGTCCTCCAGGCGCCGTGGAAGGCCGCAGCAGAAGCAAAACCACTTAAACTGTGTCCTTGCTGCTGCAAAACAAGTTCGGACAGCGCTTGGGAAATGTTTCCTTCTTTGCTGTTTGTGTTTGTTTAGGCTTCGCCGTCGTTGCGGAGCCAGACGGCTGTTCTGCCAGTTGTTCGTTCGGGAATAGATGCTGTTTAAACAGAAAACGCGGTAGAAGCGCGGGGAGTTTCCAGGCGAGCCGCTCCGCAGTGGGATTCGCAGGAGCTGCTTGGGAGGAGGTTTACGTGCTCCCCGCAGCCCCCTCGCTCTGCCGTGGGAACGCGGAAGGCGGGCGCTGCCGGAGCAGCTCCCGGCCAGGCCGGAGCGGGGTGGCCGCCGGGTCCCTGCAAGTCACCGCGTCTGTTTGGAGCTTACGCTGGGGCGGGCGGCGCGCTCTGCCTTCCTCGCTGGCCTCCTGCTCTTGTCCCGTGGGCTTTGACTGGTCTCTGCCCACACGTAACACCTGGGGAGGCGTGATGCCAAAGGAAGATGCAAATGCTGCTTTTCTGTTTTTCCTTCTGCCCATTTTCAGCTTGAAGTGAGGGGATTGAAGGGGGAGATCAAGGCAGGGGAGCAGTGTGAAGATTTCCCAGCACAACTGATTGACGCATGAGGCATCTTCCTCATCTTCCAGTCAGATGCGGTTGGCTGGTGTGGGATCAGGTTGTGCTTTCTTCACTTTCCTTCTTGCTTCTTGGTTTCTATCTTCTTCCTCGGGTTCCCGGGGCAGTCTGCCACGTGGATTTCTGTATGGAGATCTCTGTTGCAGGTGGGAAACCGGGGAGAAGACACCCTCTTGTTCTCCCCTCCGTTTGGGGAGCTTCCAAGAGGCAAGAGCTGGCCCGAACAGCCGGCCCGGCAGGGACCTGGGCACTCTGTGCGCTGCCGCCTCCTCGCGGTGCTTGGGCAGTCACCATGGTGTTGCCATGTGTGGTTTCCTGGCGTTTTGTCATTCCCACGTGACTCCAAGTGCTGCTTTTCCTTCCTTTCATTCAGTCTATAAGACCTGCAATGCCCATGCAGCAGCGCTGGTGCGACGGGGAGGTGCTCCTGCAAGGACGGCGGCTGCTTCCGTGCAGCCGGCCCGCCTGGGACACAGGGGTAAACAGGGGCTCCCTGACTTGGGAGATGGAAAAATCCCGCTGCACAAATTAATGACTTGTTTATAATCCTTAAACTGTGCGCTAAGGGTTGTGGTTAGATTTGTTCTACATAAAAGCCTCTTTATTGAAGAAAACTTTCCCTGTGACATCTGTGTGTTCCTGTTGAACTGAAGAAAGCTCTGCCTGACTTTACTCAGCACCTTGCAGAAGCCCTTTCTCATGCTCAGTGAAGGCAGCATTAAGATTAAAGTAATTAATATGTGACCTCCTTCATCACGGTGGTGCTGTATATGCACCAGGTGTGTATTTGTGCATGGTCAAAGTCCTGCTGGAAGGAAATCGCCCTTGGAATTGGTTGACGGCTGAGGCTGATGAGTGTCACATGTAGCTCGATCCTGCGCTGGATCCTGGTGCAAATTTCCTGGGAAGTCCCAAAAGCCTCTCCAAGTTTATGGCACAGGAGCCTCGAGCAGGATGTGCATGTGTGCACCGAATTCTCTGGGACTTGCAGTGATTTGTCCTGCGTTCCAGGAGGCAAAGACACCAGCTGGAGATTAAAAACACCATGGAAAGGAAGGCCAGAATAGGGTAACTGGTGTTTGGAGAGCTGTTGTGTTTGCAGCAGCCCTTATATACAAATCACTTGCAGCCCACAGTTCAGTCACGGCATCAGAGTTTTGCAACAATGTGTTTTCTGTCTTGGTTTATGTAAGTGGCATTTTGGGGCTGAGGAATGAGCAGTAAAGAGAGGGAGTTTCTTCCTTGAAGAGGCTGGAGATGTTCACAGGAAAATTTCCAGCGATTGCAAAAGATGATGTTAATGATAGTAATAATAACAGTGCTTCTCTCACGGGGTTGAGAATACATGGGTCAGAGTATAGGCTGGTGTATATATCCCTTCCCCTTTCCTGTTTTCCTGCCGGAAAGCATATGGAGAATATGATAACTTCTTTCAAACTTGCTCTGTGTCAGCCTGCGCGTTATCGTGCAACAGAGGCTCTGTGAGAACAGAACGCACTTCCCACTCGCCGAGAATTTGCAGACAGACGGGGCTGTCGGAGGAGGAAAATGCCACCCCATTACCATGGAAATTCATTTCTCTGTGGGTTTTTCATACCCAGTCGTGGCAGGCACACGTGCAGCAGGCAGCTCCCAGGCTGTTTGCAGGGATGAGAACAGAGCCCTGAAGTTCCTCTCGTCAGAGGAGGACAAAACTTCCCAGCCGTAGGCGGCGGGACGCCGAGATGTGGGCTCTGTGGCTGCTGTGTGTGATGGTGCTGGCAGCGAGAGCCCTGACTGGAGGTTTCAGCGGTCTGAGCCTGATAAGTGAATTAGAAGAAGCAGGGGAGCCCTGGTCTCACGCTCACTTGGTCTGAAATAAATGCCAGATGTTGAGGAAAGGTTTTGATTAAGCCCCGTCTCTTCATCCTGCATCTCGCTCTTTCCCAGCTCGCTAAGTGCCGTTTAACCCGGCGTTCTGGGAACTGGATGGTTGTGAAATCCCCCTTGGCGGCCGTGCACTCCGAGGCATTTGGTGGCTGGAGCGGAGCAGCTGTCTCCAGAGGAGTTTCCTGGGTCACTGTCAGCCCAGCGAGGAGGAGGCAGCCCGGGATTGAATCCTCTCTTTGAGGACAGTGTGCGGATAGCGGCTGCTCTTCTGTTTTTGGGTTGTCCTTCAGACAGCACGAGCAGGGGGTGGATCACAGAGATTCCCGAGCAGGGGAATTTAGACACTTTTTGCTAAAGAAGCACTGGGAGCTAAAAACTTCTCTTTTCCTGTGCTAGTGAACTCCATTCTGCTTCATTTCCATCACTGGAAGCCCTCCCTTGGGTCAGATTTGTTTCTCACCTCTTCCAATTAATTCAGCTGCCCGTGTTTTCTCGGTGGAAAACTCCCACTTCTCCATTTGTATTAACTTTGCTTTCCTAGGATTACATTGGTGCAGCGAGCATTTAATATTCCAGGATAGGAGATGCCCTGGCAAGATCCATTTCCTAAAGAAATATTCCACGGAAGCTGTTCACCTGGGCAGCCAGGGAGGGAGAGACGCCGGGAGGCTCTTTACATGACCCTCCAGCCTGGCTGTTGGCAGCTCCCTTGGGGACAGGAGATTTCCAACCATCACTGTGGCTGTTTCAGGTTTTTATGACCCCGTTCCGTGACACAGAGCTGTGAGGCTGGACACACGCTGCTATAGCTAAGAGTTTGGCAGCGCAGGAGTGAAAGGCACTGATGGGCAATGAATAAGCAGGCAGGTTTGGTGGTGTTGGAGTGTGGCTGCGATGGCTTTCCTGCCCTGCTCCTGTTCCTTGGCGTGTCACTGCGGAGCAAGGCCTGGGCTTGTCCCCGTGTTGGACACCCTGCCAGCTCCGGCCCAGCTCCGCAGATCATGTGCAACTCCCAGCATTCCCATGTTCCTCCGCAGGGAACAAGGAAGCTGGACTTTCCCTTGCCTCCTCCAGGTGTTTTCCTGTGTTCGAGATGCCCCTGCTCTGGAGCTACTGAACGGGGGAGCGGAATAGAGAGTGGCAGAGCTGGCTTTTAAAAAAGCCATTTTCCTCACCTGATGCGAAGCAGGATGATTTTATCCATTGTTTCACTGAAGCTTTGGACTTGTTACTCTTTTCATGGCTGATTTTAAGCTATTGTCTCAGGGAGAGGAAATCTCCAGGCAGGAGTCCTGCTTGAAGAACCCCCCTGCAAAACCTTTTGCAGAGAGAACATGAGATTAGAGCCGCAATGTGCCTTGTATTGCCATGCTGCTTGGAAGAGTCTGACATTGGGTCTTCTCCTTTGCTCCCTGCCCACTCTCCCCATAGCGATCCCTGCATCCCGATATGGAAAACAGGGACGTGAGGGAGAACCTGGGCCGTGATGGGTGAGTCTGTATTAAGGCACCTCTTTTATTTATAATGCAACGCGCTGCTTTCTGTACCAAGTAGATAAAGAACCCAGCTTGCTCCTTGCTGGTACAAGTCATGGAAAAAACTCCCCTGCTGCAGTGCAGATCATGTGTTCACCTCATGAATAGGTCACTTTGAGTCAGCTCTTGCCCTGGCTTTTCTTACTGTTATCCTTCCTACAGAGATGACCTCTTACACTAGTCGACAGGGGTAAACCTGCATTTGGTATAAAATGTTGCTTGTAAAAACCAAAGTTGGCAGCATATCATATTTTTTTTTTCTGTTTCTTAATAGGAATTTCCCCTCGGTGATGTAAGGCTTTTGCCCCAGAGTTTCTGGCTTCAAACATTGGCCCTGTGCCAGCAAGCAGAGGGACTGTAAAGTGAAACGAGGTTATCGATAGGGATTGACCCTGCCTGCTTGGAAGGAAGAGAGGAAGCAGAGTTGGGGAATGGGGCTGCTAACTGATAGTCCGTTTTATCTTCCCAGTTTAGCAAGTAATAATCACTTAAAAATCAGATGGTAAATGTATCCCAAGCAAGGGATACTCCTGCTGCAGGTGAGGGCACACTGAGGACACCAGAAGGTGAAGAAAACACACGGGTTGGGGGCTCTACCTCCAAGAGCACAAATTGATTCTTTCCCTGTATTTTCCTGCATGTCCTGCCAGGTCTCAGTTTCTGATTTCCCGGGATAACTCAGTGTAGAGAGAGAAGTGGCACTTGGATTGGGACAGTGAGAAGGAGAGATGTGGAAAGGGGAAGAGAGGATGTCTGGGAAGAGCAGAAAGGAGGGAGGATTCTGGAGTTTGTAAACAGTAATTGGCACTTTGGTTTTGGTTATTGGTTGTAATTACAAGTCAAAGGTAACAGCCCTAGGGAAAGGAGAATTCATTTTTTGCAGGCAGCTTGGTTATCAGCTGCTACTACAACTGTTTAAGAAAAGGTATTTTTCATGCAGATTCATGGCACAGGATTTGGGGAGCTCTATCAGAGGAGGGAACAGGATTTGAAGCCAAAATTTAAACCAGCAGTTTCTGGGATCAGAGGACATGGGTGCATCAGAGAAATCTGTGATACCTGTGAAGTGTGATGTATCCAAAGCTCCTGTGAGCTTTGAGATTTTTCTCTGTGAAGGTAACTTTGAAGCAGGGAGAAGGGCATGAATGTGACTCCTTGGAGAGAATGAGACTCTCTGGGAAGAGAGAGTGTTGCAAATCTGATTGACAAGTGCCAATTAATTCTTTTGATACGGAAGCAACACATGCATTTTGTAAAACCATGAGTTACAAGTTGCTCCTTGCTGCCATTACGGGAGTGCTAAATCCATATGGGATATTTTGGCATTGACCTGTCCTGGCTGCGGGAGGCTGCAGCAGTTGGTTGTGCAAGAGCAGAAGTGCCAAAAGTGCTCCCTGGTAACCGTGGACAGGCTGTGCCTGCTGGACTCCCTGCGTTCCTGGCCCAGGAGATGCAGTCGGACTGTGGCTCTCGGAGGCTCAGGTGGGATCCACCAGCTGCTCCCTCCACGGCTTTTCTGGAAAAGCAGCCTGGAAGGAAGCACTTCCAGAGCCGGGAAGCTCCAGAGGTTTGTAAAGCTGGAAATTAAGCAACTTGCACTATAGCATCAACCTGATTTTTTTTCTTCTCTTTCTGCATTTCAGAAATTTCAACTCCCTTAGTAAAGAAAACGTGTATGAGAACAACAAGTTGGTGAGTGAATTTACCGTTTTATTTCTGGTCTTCTCTACAGCCTGACACCTTGCTTTCAGGGTTTAGCAAAAGAAACCCTGCAAATGCAGTGTATTAAGTGTGCCATGTTCAAATCATTTAACTTATTCCACATGCATCCAACCTTTTGACTCAAGTGGTGATATCCAGGCTTGCTGGCTGCCTAAAGCACCCTTAGTCTGCTCACACTTCTTTGCTGGCCGTACACTAATGTATGTTTATGGCTTTAGCATGCCCTCTTACCTTAGGGACCAGCTCATTTTGTCATGTCATGTCTCATTTTGGGTAGATCTGATCATTCTGCCAACACCTGTCAAATAAAAAACCCATATTTCTGTGCATTGCTCCTCACCTGTTTGATAAACCTATCCAGTACAGCATACTCTGCAAAGAAAGGTGCTCTCGCGATCCTCACTGATCTCGCAGTGGACACAGACTTGTTCTGAAAGAACTTGGGAGGTTCTAAAGGGGATACCAGGGTCAGTCAGGTGCTTTAGAGGAGGAATGTTTGCTCCTCTGCTGCTGTGATTCTGAGTTGTGCTCAGTGCCTGGCAAAGCTGCAGCTAGAAGGGAGTAGGAGGATCAATATCCCCTTCCCCTAGTCTGGCCAGAGCTCAGTGGGATGGGGGAAAAGGAGGATGTAGCTATGACAGTCAGGGATGTAGAGAAGTGGTTTGGAAGGAAGCGATAGCAAGGGGATGGGGAAAAGCAAACCAGCTCCAAGCCGTGAGTGTAGCCTCTCCCTAAGCTGGCTGGAGGTAGCAGCAGAAACTGAGGCAAAAATGCTGGAGGTCAGAAAATGGGCATGAACATGCTGAGTCCGTGCTGCTTGTGAAGGATGGAGCAGGAGCTGGGAGCAGCTGGTGTGGGAGAGGAAATGTAGGGAGTTTTTCCCCTCTTCTGATCACTCCCAGAGCTGGGAATGGGCACTCCTGGAAGGCAGAAAGGTCCTAAAAACTTGTCCTCTCTGTACCCATCGCTCCAGGATGGGGGTTGAGCTTTTCTTGTTCTGTCCACAAAGGAACCCAAGGTCGGACACGCCAGCCCCCTCCCTGCCCTGCATTCAAGCTTGGGCTGAGCACTTCCAAGGAAGGATTTTTTTCCTCCCACTCTCCCGCACACAGACAAAGGCAGCGGATCAAATACTGCTCTTCCCTTGGCATCGTTCCATGTGGCCCCACGGCTGCTTGGCAGGAGCGCCGGCTGTGAGCAAACTGCAGCCTGCTCCTGTCTGCACCTGAGGGGTGACATCCTCAGACACTGGGACCTGTCCAAGGGGGTCCCGGCCTCCAGGAGACGTGGCGGGGTGGTCCTGGGCCGCCTCTGCCTTTTGGCACTGGTCACAGCGCCTGGACAGGCCTGAGCAGTGCCTGCAGCTGCAGCCTACGAACACACTGAGCTCTCTGGGGCTCAGCCCTCGTGTTCCTCTCTGCTAGGTGAGGTTCAGGCTGAGCTTTTTGCACACAAAGAGCTTTGGTGTTTGCCAGGGTCAGGGGCATCCACCATGGACCATCATCCTGGCCAGAGTGCCATGCAGCCCTGTGTGTTTTTCCTTCCCCGAGTCTGGCTGATGGTATCTCTTCCACTGGTGACTTTGCTTTTCTCTGGGAAATGAACTGCACAAGCCATGTCCACTGCTTTTATTAATGAAAAACTACTTCTCTGAACTTGTCTTTAAAACAGCTGCTTTCTTCTCTCCTTTCCTTGCATTTCTTAATTTGTCTTTTGCTTTGTGTGCTCTCTCTTCCTTGGTGTGCTGCAGGATGATCTGTCCGTGCTGCTCTCACTGCTGGTGTCCTTGCTGGCCTGGCTCTGGTTTGAGCGTAGCGGCACCTCCACAGACCCTGCCTTGTCACAGGGTTTTCCCTCTGATGGTCCTTGCGACACGAGCAGATCTGATTTCTCTTCCTCTGCTCTCACTTAGATCCTCCTTGATGCCTCACTCCTCAGTAACTCCTTTTCAGGAGCTGTATTACTCAACTAAAAAAAATCTTGTCCAGGCTACAACTTGCCATATAAGGTCTTTTGCTGAAGAAGAATGTGTCACTTCTCAAATGCCAAAAATAATAATAACAAAAAAAAATATGTGGGTGGCTTTTTTGCAAAAGGTTTCAAAACACATAAATATGGGAAGAGTCTGTAGAAGCCTTGGTCCTGGTGCATGGGGATGGTGGTGACATGGTGCGGTAGAGGCATCGCAGGAGTGCGGCCTCCCTTAGCGCCTCCTCGGTGACTCAGTGTGGTCTGAACAGTGGCAGGAGGTGGCCTGGCCCACATTCCCGCTGGGATGCACACCGGGAATGCCGGCGAGCGAATCCCGCTGGTGCCGGAGCGGTGGAGCAGCCAGCACCTCGGGGAGCGCTGCAGGGAGCATCAGCGACCCAGTTCCAAAGCAACCATGGGCCGGCAGCCGGGGTGCCACAGAGAGAGGTGATTACTGGAAATGTCCATAGCATCTACTCAGTTCCATTTTTACTGGAATCCCCAATGGAAAAAAATGGTAATTGTCATACCAAAAAACAGTGGCTGTTTGTTTCCCCAAAGCAGGGCTAGCTGGCTTGTACCCCAGCCCCGCGTGCAGCTGAGCCAGAGGCCGATGTGGAGGGTTTTACATGGCCAGATCTTTCTTTAACTCGGTTCTGTGGCGGCTCTCCTGCAGGTGCTCTGTTCCTTTGCTATGTTGGCATTTCAAAGGGGACTTGCCAAAGGGAAAGGGATTTGGTCCTTTAAGTCATGAAGGGAGAAGGCTGAAGAAAGCCCTTAGCAAAGACCCTGTAGTGAGCTGAACAAAGGCAAAGTTGTTTTAGGGATCTTGCACTTCTTTGCCTTCTTATAAAGGCTCTTGTTCAGATGCAAAAAATACTTTTTTTTTTCTTTCTTCATCTGACTTTGCTCCTGCAGTTCCAAAGCAGTGGGCATCGCAAAGAGGAATCTGCTCCAAAAACATGTTAGAGGGTGCAAAAATAGATAACCTGGAAGCAAATTGGGCATCATCAGGACATTTTTTGTACTATTCCTCTTATCCACTCTGTAACCTGGGAGAAATATTCCCTTTTGCAAAGGGAGATTTCTCCCTTTACAAGCAAAGACGAGCCAGCAGGAGGCAGGAACCCTTAATTTTAGCACAATACTTGGAGAGAAAATGCTGCAGGCAACCACCAACCACTGTCCCGTTAACCGGGAGCGCTCCCGGTCGGGCTGCGAGCCTGGAAGCAAATCCAGACGGATGCATCTCCTTGGGTTAGACCCTGCTGTCCGTCTCCAGCTGTGCAGACCCAGATAGAGGCAGATCCGAGGAAGAGCAGGGGAAGCCCAGGTGAGTTCCCATGCAGTGGGTTCTGGCCAGCTTGCCAGGCCAGATTTTTGGCTCCCTGCCTGAATTTCTCAACGCTGTGGCTGGAAGCCACGATTCTGTAGGTTCCTGTAGCAGCCATATGATGCAGGAATTAAACCAGTGCAGCTGTTCAGCAGCAGAGCTGTGGTTTGAGTGGGTCTGTCTGCACTGCAGTTAGTACCTGGGCTTTGCTGCCTGGGTCGGACTAGACCTCTTTTTCTTTTCTTCCTCCCCTAGGCGTTTCGAGTGGCGGAGGAAGAGCTGGGGATCCCAGCCTTGCTGGATGCAGAGGACATGGTTGCTCTCAAGGTACCAGACAGGTTGAGCATCCTCACCTATGTTTCCCAGTATTATAACTACTTCCATGGACGGTCGCCTAGTAAGTACTGTCATTCCCTGGAGGGGTAGGAAGGACCGGGGCTTATTTCTTTGCTTACCCTTGCCTTCTAGTGAGTGGGCTTGGAGAATCCAAACAGGTTCCAAAGAGGCTTTTTGGTACCAGAAGCATTTGAACAGCAGGTTTCACTTCTTTGCACCCTGGCCTGACAGCAGCATCAGTATTTTTGGAAGGGGGCAGTGCTGTTCCTTGCCTTTAGTGCCATCACATTTAAAATTCAAACTAAACTTTCTTAAAATACTATCGAAAATTAGATAGTATTCCCATCTATAGTTTCCTTCCTCAAGCCCTTTCCCTCTCCAGCCTTGCTCCTGTCCTTTGCCTCCTGGGAAGCTGGTGGGAGGGTGGAGTCTTGGGCAGCTAAAACCTCTGTGAGGCTGGATGCTGTAAAACAGCATCCATGGTAGTGCTTGTGCAGCAGATCAGTATAAGGAAGTAGAAGAAAACGACCCCCTTAACTGACATAATGGTCGTAGCAATTCTTTCAAACATAAAACAGGCCACGGGGCTGCCAAGACGTTGTACTCATGTACTGCAGAGTTTATCTGGGCTCACAGGAGCATTATTATAGACCTGGTTTATATTTGGCTTTAAGCTCATACAAAATGAAATAATACGGTAAACCAATTTCACAGGTTCCTCCAGAGGAAACTTCAGAAAGTGGGACATGAATGCCTTAACTGGCTAAGGTGAATCTAGATGGAGAATAGAGATTCATAATGAAAATGTCCTAAATCTTGGAAAGGAAGCTCAGTTCTCCGAAAGCTGCCTCTCATATCTAAATACTTCGCCCTCCTCCATTTCTTTACCCATTTGAGCATGCTCTCTCTTCCACTTGAAAACCTCTTCCCTCCCTCATCCTCATTTTTTTAATTTTTTGTTTTAAATCCATGCTGATTGACCGCAAACTTCATCATGTTCCTACCAGGTGGTGGGATCTGGGTCAGTTTGGGGTCTGAACCCCCTCCTGAAAACATCTCTCCTACCATGTCATCAAGAACTGCACATTTTTATACTCTCTAGTGTCCCACAAAATGCTTTTCTTGCATTCCTATTGCTGGGGCGAGTGTGCATGTCGGAAAACGAGCCCAGCAAGGAATGTGCCCTCTGACACTGGGCAGACTCCAAATCCCATAGTCCTGCCCTTGGCGTGGACTCCAGCAGGACTGCGAAATAAGCAGGATGCAGAAAGCTGCACAGGGAGAGCAGCTGGTGTTTTATTGAGGTCGTGCGCTCACAGCAGAGCAGAGTCGAAGCCACCCATCTTTGTACTGGACTTTGGGAATTTGATAAATGGAACGAGCGGAAAGTGAGGGCACAGTCCAAGCCTAAACAGTTCGCGGGGTCGGATGTCACCAGTCCGTTGGTCCCTGTGGTGAAGGAGCCTCGACTGTTTATTTGGATAGCAGCTTTTCATGAGAAGACTGCTGGGAACTGAGCTGCCTCTCTGCTCCCTTCGCCCTGCGCAGACTCCCTCCCTCTTTACTGGGATGGGTATAACCTCTTTTCAGACAGATGGTCATTTAGTTGGTGGCTGTTAGAAGTGAAGCAGCAGCTCAAATAACACTTCTGAGTTCCCGCAAGGAATGTGGAGAAGTCTAATGCAGAATAAGAAGGGGCACAAAAATAGCATCCCTGTGAGCTGTCTGGGGTCCTGTCCATCACAATTAGGCTTGAAGTCTTGTTTCCCAGGGAGGTCTCCTCCTGCACTTCCCAGGGCTAGAACATCCATTCCCTGTTCTTGACTGAAGTATGTTGGGGTTCCCTTTTCTCTCTTCCCAGCCTTTTATGGCTTTAGAGGGATTCTTTCATCTACAAAGAAAAGAGGCTTAAGCATTTCCAGCTCTTCTGTGGGGAGTCCTGCTGGTTTCTACATAAGTGGCACCATGGTACCACTGAGTGTCCGTCACATAATTACCCATTTTTCATGATCATTTCTGCTTCTTGAAAAGCCTGCTTGCTCAGTGAGCAATGATCCCAGTTGGAAAGTGGGCTGGACAACTATGTCAGTGAAGGTTCAGGGTCTCTAGGGAGTCTGGAGTGGAGCAACTTGAAGAAACTCCTTTTTCATTTCAGTTCCTTAGCTGTGATACGCAACAGCAGTGCCTGTCTCAGTGTTGCTCAAATTGAGCCAGACTCATACAAAAGGTCTCGTCCATACCACGGAGACCTGGTGTTTATTTTTTTCCACTTGTTCCTCCATGAGATTTGCCTGAGAAGAAAAAGAATCAGTAGTTTCAACTATCACTTTGTTCCATCATATGTCAGCTCTTGCCCCTCACTCCTCTACAGACCTGCTTGTGAAGGATGCCTGTGTCTCCTTGTATGATTTGTACAATGCCAGTCAGGTACCTCCTGATCTTTTTGTGAAGTAAATGACTCCTAAGCCTGTGTGTTTGCCTTGCATTCCCTCAAAATCCTCCCTTTGTCCTTTCTTCCAGTTGGAGGCATGGCTGGCATCAAGCGTCCGTCCTCTGAGCCTCGGGACGAGCCTCTTGGGAAGAAAGCCATTTCCGAGCCTGCTAAGCCAGCCCCTCCAAAACTGCCTCCTGCTCACCCACCAGCCAGGGCCAAGCCAAAGGAAACATCTCCAGTCGCCACGGTAAGAAAGGGGGGTTGGGGCATCCTTTATATCTTGAATCTTTTTAGTGGCTGCGTGTATTCTCGTAGTTCAGGGCTTTCTTGTGGTGAGGACTTGGTCTCTGAAATTGCTGCTCCCTGGTTATAGCATTTAATGCAGAGGTCTGGTTCCTGCTGGTAAACCACATTGCCCACAGCCTCAGGTTGGAGTCGCTGCAAAGCCACCAGCCAGCACTCATCTAGTGGTAAACAGGACACGGCTGCCTTAGGGCATGGCTATGTTGTTCCTGGTGAGTAGATCCTGGGAATGGAGGTTTTAAATAAAACCAAAACGTATAATTTTTGCCAGAAAGCGTTGATTACATTTGTGGAAACAGTTTAAAAGAAGAGTGGAGATGAAAACGAGGTGGATGGAGGCAAGTTCCTCTCAGCAGTGGAAGGAACCTTCCCCGTTGGTTCAAATTGGAGAGCTTTGAACTTACTTTCCCAACATGCAGACAAAATGCCCTGGTTCTCTGACTTTGTGGGAGAGAATCCCTCTTGATCTGTACTGCCCAGGGCTGTTGCAGTTTGTATAAACTCAGGTAGCTGGAACAAGGATTTGTATATCATTTCTGTGTCTTACCAACTGGCTGTGTTGAATGCTTGACTACATGGGAGGTTCACAGCTGTATGCTGGTCCCGCAGGGTGCTCACTCATTGCTTCTCCCCCACAGAAAGGGATCCTGGCAGAGAGTGGGAATATCCGTGGCAGCAGCTGTGCTCTGTGTGGAAACCACGTCCACCTGGTGCAGCGCCACTTGGTCGATGGGAAGCTCTACCATAGGAACTGCTTCAGGTACAGCGCTTCCAAGAGGAGCCACGTTCCTACGGGTCTCAAGGGGCAGCCTGGCTCCTTTGGGATTGGAGGGGCTTGTTGCTGCTCTTCTCAAGTCTGTGAGCTCTGGGCTTAGCTAGCTCGTAGGAGCTAGGCTGACTGTCCTGGGCAGCTGGGAAGTTCTTCAGAGGGGTTGGAGGCACTTGGAGGCTGGGGATGTTTGTCAGAGTGGAGGCAGCTTGGCCTTGTCTTGGCCCATGCTTAAGAGAAGGTTTGTGCACAGGTCTGTTCTCTTCCACACACTTCATACTTTGGGTCATGCTACTAGCAGTTCCTGTTTTGGTGTCTGCAGAGCATGCATATGTGGACTGCTCACTGCCAGTGTGATACCTTCACCACCCTCGTGTTGGCACTGGAAATGTCCCTTCATTTCCCCCAGTGCTCTAGATAATTCTGAGACTTTCCTATTCACAGGTGCAAACAGTGCTGGAACGTGCTGGTGTCTGGGGGCTACAAAGCTGGACCTGAACCAGGTACTTTCATCTGTACCAGTCATCAGCAGCCAGACAGTGTCCGGAACTCCGGACTCCGGACTGAGAACAAACCTGAGAGCCCACCAACTCTTACCCCTGCCAGGACAGTCCAGAAGCCAGCAGAACCCAAGAAACTGGAACAGGTATTGAAGAAACCAAGCCAGGAAGGCCTTGCTAATTCAACCAAGCTACCTGCTTCATCCTCTGGAAGTTCTGGCTGCAAAAGCCTGAATATGCCATGGTCCTCTTCATCTGTAAATAAATCAGGTCACCATGAAGGTACCCTGTCAGCAAATAAATCAGATCGCCATGAAGGTTCCCCATCAAGGCCTCTTTGGACAACCTCCACAACAAAAACACAGCAAGCTCGAGCACAATTTTTCCAGTCAATGGAGTCACCCAGCAATAAAACCCCTGACACCAAAAAAGAAGTCCCTTCCTCCCATGGCTGTGCTAAAACTGCCTTCTCCAGAAACACTGAGGTCGGTCAAGCGAATACCGAGAAGGATCAGGCGCGTAACCATATTATACAAGCCTTGGCTGGATCAAACAGCTCTCCAAACAGGTCAGGAGGACTCAATTCCACTGGCTTCCCAGCATCCAGTAGGTAAGTCCTATTTCACTTTCTTTTCTTCCTCCTAAGATGACTCTTGGGATAATTTGGAGAAGTCTCTGTGTCTGTCTTCTTTTCTCTCTAACTGCTTTTGTAGGTGAGATTTAAATACAAGGAGGAGGGGCTCATCCAAGGCTTTGGAATAGAGACCAAAAAAGGCCTGTCCCTTCAAAAAGACTCATTTTTTTTTTCTTTTTCGCAGTGGCAAGTGTCCTCCCACCACTTCCCAGTGGCAGAATCCAGCTCCGAAAACTCAGTCCGGCAAAACAGGGTGCACATCACTGAAGCAGGAGAAGGTTGCAGAGCCCCTGACCAAGAGTCAGACTGTCAGCAAACCTGTTGACCCTGTGTACAAAACAGAGGTTAAAGTCTCCAAAGGTAAGGATGAAATTCACGTGTAGCTCTGTGCCACAGACACATCAGTGACTCCTGTGCTTTCTATCTGTTCCACTGCATAAGAGTTTTCTGAATTATTGGACTTAACACAGCTCCATCAGTCCTTGTATAATTGCTTCCTCTTGCAAGATGACTTTTTATTCTCCGAGTTTCTCTAGGTATCTGAAACTGTCTTAGCTATCATTAGGTGTTGAAACCATGAGGGATCTCAGAGGCTTAGGTAGAGATGGGAGACCTTCCCAGAACTTCAAGGCAATGATTATTGATGGAGCTTTCCTAACTTCTCTGTTTGTTTTGATCTGAGCTTACATCATGGTGACAGAACACCGTAAGGGATGCCATTCGGGGGGTACGCTATGTCTCAGCCACTTCCTAAGTGCCTGGTTCTTTTGAGTCAGGAGCACTATCTGGTGTTTGCTGTGAGCTTGTGCTTTCCTTTCCTCCATCTCTTGTCATTTCAGTTCCAAGATTTGAGTTGTTTGTGCTGGGGCTAAACTAATGTGTCTGTTCATCTCCACTGTGACTTTGTTTTCTGTATTTGTGAAGCATTTAAAGCATTCTAGTTGAAAGGGGCAAAATGCCACCGAGGTTATTTAGCTATTGCACAGGAATCTGTCCTTCTTAAGCTTGTTGAACTGTGGTTTGCTACAGTAATATCCCAGTATCTAAGCCGATGCAATGTGCCCCTCCAGAGATCTTCCTGAGGTGCAAATCTGGCTTATATCTTTCTATCAGATCTGGTATTATCCTGATATGTCTTTTCCTTTAGGAAGTGTGAACATTAAAGAAGACAAATCTGAGAGCCCAGCTGACTGGAGATCTCTGTTAAAACCTGTGGCCAACAAGTGAGTGTCTTGGAGCCAGCATATTTCCATGAGAAATAAATAGATGTGTCCATGTCTGCAACCATGTGCACGCCTGTGTGGAGGCAGGAGGCAAGAGCTCTTGTGTTTTAATGCCTCTGTTTTTAAACATTTGATGGAAAAGAATTTTTGTTTCTGGGGAAGGAAATAAGCTTCAGGTTGGTGGGCCCTGATTACGAGACTGTTGACTGTTCATTGTTCTGGATGGATGTACCAGCCCTGGATACCTGGAGCTCTTATTGTGGCCTAGTTTGTTGGAGGAATGGCTTTCTATATTTGTTTTTCCTCTTTGCAGAGACCAAGGAGGCTCTAAGAAACCTTCTGACAACTCCCAGATGGGAACAGAGAGCCCAGCACGGAAGGAGATAAAGCCAAGTCCGTCTGTTGTTCCATCATCAAAGCAAGATTCTGGTATAAAGGATGTAAACTTTACTTTGTTTTTCTAGACAGGCAAGACACAGCCATTAGTGCAAGATTAAGGAATGTGTGGGTGGTACTTGCTGCTTGCTTTGAGGTCTTCCTGATCTCTGCACATCCTTTAGCCCTGCAGTGCCTCTGTTTGGAGAGCCAGCCCTCACTGAGGAGAGGGACTTGGTCTTCATAGACTGCCCTCTCTTCTGTAAGACAGGAGGAGGCAAGATTTTGCTTGTATTGTCTTAGATAACTGTGTAAAGGTGAGAAATTTTGTTCATTGTCCTCAAGCTTTGATTCTTCTCCTCTAACCTTTTCTCATGCTCTTGCGTTGTAATTATTGGTTACTCCCTGTTTTCTTTGGGTTTGTGCCCCTCATTGTAGTCAAGAGAGGAGAATTAGGACTAGGAATGAGGGTGGCTAGTGGTGAGAGTCAAAGACTCTGGGAAATGAAGTGATGTTTTTATGAGATGAAGTTTGAAACTTCTTGCTCAGGACCTGTCTATGCTGCTTAATCTAGCTTCGCCTGGTGAGTTCACGAAGAAGAAGCTGCTTCCCAGCTCAGATCTTGTTAGGAGCTGTCAGAGTCCAATCAAAGGCTGGGAAGACTGTGGAGGCTCTTTCAAGAAGGAGGAAAAGGAGAACCATTTGAAACAAAGCACTGACAAATGTAAGGTCATTTCTACCTCCTTAATACACTCTGTCTTTTGAACTGTCAGAAGATCAGGACTCAGTGTGAGAGACATTCATCCCAGTTTGCTGTGGCTAAACTTGTAGCTGTTGTCTTGGGCAGAGGGGAAATCCATGTCATTAACCCTTGGTAACCAAGTTGGGCAAACCAGGAACCAGCCAGGGAATTCAGAGGGTAAAGTTATTTCAGGATGGAAGGGGAAGAATTTAAAATAGGAATTGTCGAGGTTGTCACTTGTCATTCTTTGATGTAAAGCAGTAAAAGGAACATATCCTAATGTGGGGAACTGGGATCTAGTTGAGGGCTCTGTTCCTCTTCAGTTAAGTAGCTTGAGGAAACAGAGGGATAGCCTGCTGGCAGAACCCACTGTAGAAGCAGCCAAAGCTGCTGCTTGGACATTCAAAGAAGTTCTGACCAATTTTGACCAGCTCTGTCCTCTGTCATTACTCTTAAACCCCCTTTTTCCCCTTCTGTTGGTTCAGCCTCAGTTTTGCTGTGTACCCCTCCTTTGCCCAGTCCTCTTGCTCCTTTCCCTCCTACCCAGCCCACTGCGAAGCAAATGAAATGTCTTGGAACTAACCTGATGTTTGTTGCTGTCTTATTTCCTCAGCTTATTTGTTTTTTCCCCTCTCTTACCCCAAATGTCTCAGTTCTATCTGTTTGGAATAGAAGGTTCTCAGAGCAGTGCTCAGCCTGGACTCTGGTGTTTGTGTTGGAGGAAAAGGATGGGCCTCCAAGTTTGGATAACCTCATCCTTTACTGTTAGCTCTCTCTCGCCCTGTTCTTAACCTTCACCTCTGACAGCTGATAAGGTTTCAAACTCCAATTTCCTTGTCTATTTTAAGCTTAACATGCCTTTGCTGTCATTATTTTCCCAAAACTTCCATCCTGTTTTTTCCTCAGATTTAATCTTCTGTACTCCACGGGGCTGTGGAGTGGTCACTCCACTGTGACCATTCCTGTATTAGTTTTCTCTGACATAGGTTGTATTTTCTGTTGAGAAAATGGCAAGAGAAGCCTGGGGTCCACTTGTCCTGTTTCAAGTTTTCAGGCAACCATCTAACCCATCCTGTGTCTTAGCACCTGAGTGTGGAACTGTGATGCCAAAAGCTCCTGAGCTCACAGGACTCACAGGATGGTTAAGGTTGGAACTGATCATCAGAATGCAGTTTTACTACCTAGTCCCCTCATTCTTCTTATGATCAGTGATGGAGCTTTCTGCTGTGCTTGGAAAGATGCAGAGATCACCCAGAAGGAGCCTGGAGATGCAGGGCCAGGCTGGGAGAGGCAGAAGTTGCTCAGTGAGCAGCAGGCTGCCTGTAGCAGCTCAGTGCCTTGGGAGAGGAACCATTAGAAGTGTGAGTAGCAGCAGCGTAGGGGCAGCAAGGCCCCCATGCCATGAGGGGACAGCAACCTGGAGACCAGCAATGCAAACTTGACACCAGTGACATATCCCATATATCCTGACATATCCTCTTGCACTTGTGCTAGAAAACGGTTACTGCAGGACTGGGCAATTTAAGAGTTGTCCTTGAGCTGCTACATGAATTTCTCATCAGCCACAGTCAGCGTGGTTGCCCTCAAGAGGCTCCCCAGTCTGTGTCTCCTGTCTTTTTCCTCATGTGTGCTGTGCCTGCCCTGCTCCTGCCTTTCTTACAGCCCTGCTCTTTTGATGCTAGAGGCTTTCCTTCTTATCACAGCATCCACGTATGGCTGTGTTCTCTCTCTGTGGTAATTATCCAGCCCAACCCCTGGGGATGCGGATACCTCACACTCTTCTGTAGTTATCCTCGCAGCACAGTTGGGCAGAGGAAGCTGAGGCACAGTGGAACCAACACACATTGCTTAAGGATTGATTTTAATAGCTGCCCAGGGCCTAAATAACACTGTGTAACTGAGGCCTAAGGGACTTCTCACCTAGGAAGTGTTTTGTGGAAGGAATTGGACCTTAGTTTCCTGAGGCCCATATTAAGATCCCCTAGACCATCTTTGTTTTATCAGTATTTACTGATACCTCTCTGTATATGAGCGCTGGAGGGGCATTTTAAAGTGTAAAATAATGTTACCTGTGCTAATAACACAGTATTTCTGTTTGTTTTTTTTTTTTTTTTTTGTCAGCTTAGTAAGGGATAGATTCTGCCATGATAAATATCTTTGAGATTTATTAAATTAGTGAATGAACATCAAAGTTTGTATTCCCCCTCCAGATGGTACTTGCAAAGCAAACTCTCAGGTTTCATGAGGCTTAGGTGACTGAGGAGACAAGTGGCATCCTGTGGTCTAAGAGCATCTGAGTATCCAGTAGCAAGGAGTAAATTGGGGCTATCCCATCTCTGCCAATAAATCCTTAGCCCAACCTGCTGTTGATTCATGTGCATTTTCAATGCTCTCTGTTGGATGCAGGGACCTGTTCTGCTCCCAGGTGTTACAGACAGTGTCCCACAGCACAATGTTACTGAAAATTTGTTGTGAGGTTTCTTTTTTTTTTTTTTTTTTTTCTGCTTCTAGTTAAGCCCTCTGCTCCGAAAAGCTTCCAGAGCCCTGAAGCAGTGTCCCCAACCAAGGTATGGCTGGAAATCATATGTAAAGGGCACAGGTCAGGGGTGCTGGTGGTCTTTCTGGAGGGATGACCCTGCAGAAATGGAGAGTAACCCTTTTTCCTCAACAATATGCATCAGATCATTTAATTGGAGGTTTTAGCCAAAATCCCAGGAAAATGGGCTCTGTGGCAGAGACAACATGGAGAGACTACAAATTCTCTCCCATGCAAGGGGACAATAGGCTGGAAAAGACTGGAATATGACAATAAGACGGTTTGCTGCAGTAAGACACAGACAAACTCCAAATAACAGATCTGTGGCAGATGCAGATTCTCTTAACAAAAGAGCAGGAGTGGCTGTGGGTTGACTGTGTGTGCCAAGGCCAAGTTACAGGCTCTGTCTGTGAAAGACAGTGGAGTCTTTCAGTGGAGTCAAGGAGTGGGTAGATGTTATTATCCTCTCTGAGTGTGTTACAGCCCTGTAGCATTCCAATGTGATCACCGCTTTGTTGGGAACAACCAGCTCTGCATCTTTGCTGGCTCAGCACTTCCAGGACATGGCTCTAGTCGACCCCCTTTGTCGCTTCCCGGCTCTCTTGGATCTGTGCCCTCAGTGGGCAGTCTGAGGAGAGTAACTTCTGTCTCTTCCTGCTGTTGTTTTTCTAGCTGCACCCAGACTATCTCCCTGAGGAGGAAATCCAGGAGAAGGTGCGTGATATCGAGAAGCAGTTGGACAAGCTGGAATTGAAAGGAGTGGATCTGGAGAAGCAGCTGCGTGGCTGCGAGGGAGGTAAATGAGACCAGTGGGGATGGTGTGAGGCTCATGTCCGGCTCCTGTGCATTCTTGGCTCCCTTTCTAGGTCTTCATACTACATGTGAAAAAAACAGGTTTCCAAAGATATTTGAGAGAGCAAGAACTTTGAACCAGTTCTTACTGTTTCCATTCCTATTGTTTCAGCAAGATCTTGCTGTGTTTATTTTGCTGAAGATCAGTAAGTTTTGGAGCACAAAGCTGCTGTTGATTTGGCTTTTGGATCCCAAACCTCACTGGCTGTCACAATTGGCTCCTATTTCACAGGACTTAGTGAGCTCATTCAGAGTGGGAGAGTTGAGTTGGCCACATGGAAGATAAGCTGGATGCCCTGTGATAAAGTATCTGTGGGTACCTTCATTGCATCTACTGGGCGAGATATGCATCTGTTCCCTCGTAATACCCTCTAGGAATATCTTATAGGAATGCCAAGGATGAGCTGGTTTCACTTGAGTTTGTCTGCGGCTCATACAAATTGTCCTAAGCTGTTCTTCAAATGATTGTGTGTTTGAGTAAGGGGGAACTGAACTACTGCAGCTCCTGAAGGTGTCTTGGCTTTTGTCTCCTTTGCAGATGAGTCTGAGGATGCTCTCATGGTGGAGTGGTTCAAACTGATCCATGAGAAACAGCTGTTGCTCAGACAGGAATCGGAATTGATGTACAAGTGAGTGCAGCCAGATACTCATCCATCTGTCTGTGCACCTACACGTGTGAGCAGTAAGCGATAAAGCAAGAAAATGGGGCAGTAACAAAAGTATTGTGCTAGTTGGTGGGATTCAGGGAGTCTCTGGGAGACCTGCCAGCATCCGGAGGCATTAGCTCATGGGCTTTTGCCACCTTTGGTGGATGGAAGAGCTCCCAGAGACTATGATGAACCTGAGAGGAGGGAAACATTACAAATATGTGGGAAGATGGTCCTTCCTGGCCTACCAGCCCCTGCCTGTATGAGGCTTCAGCATGATATGAGAAGGGTCCAGCCGTACAGCATGAAGATGCAGTAACACGTACTTCTGTGCTCCCCTTCAGAATGAAGCAGCAGAAGCTGGAGGAGCAGCAGTGGAGCATTGAGACAGAGCTGCGGTACCTCATGAGCAGGCCAGGTGAGGACCAGCTGCACGGAGAGAGTCCTGCTGGCCCCTGGCTATGCAGAGTCCTCATTTTGTGCATCAGGGCCAGGGTGTCCTTCAGGTCTGAAGGATACTGCCTAACAGGGACCGCAGTTTCACTGGGGCATCTCTCCTGATTGAACTGGCATCTGCACTGAAGTGCATCCCCTCCTTTACAGCTCGCCCACCCGTGTTTTCTGAGGGGATGTACAATGTGGCCCTGGGTATGATCAAATTTGGGCCCGTGAGAGGGATGTGTTGGAACAGGGTTAGAGGCAGAAGAACACATGGCCTGAGCTGCAGTGAAGTGCCCCGTGTAGCTGTGATATGGGCTTCCTTTTTCTTGTGCAGAGGAACTGAAGACACCCAGGGAGAAGGAGCGTGAGAAAGAGCTTCTAGAGTCGTACCTTAACACAGTCAATGATCGGAATAATATTGTGGAGTGCCTGGATGAGGACAGACTCAGGTGAGGAGCCTCAGGTGGTGTGGTTTGAGCCTACACCAAGGACAGTTTCTGTTATGCTCTCTCCTCTCCCCAGGCTGTAGGGGTGGATGTATGCAGCAGACATTCGCATGTCTGCTGCATGACAGGCTGGTGGTGACTTGTCACCCACCCATTTTGTCTTAAATGCTGCTGCTGTTGCTTCCCTGGCAGCTGTTAGAAACAGGGGTCAGGCCTGCAAGCACAGTCAGTGCTCCCAAAATAATGCTGCTCTGCAGACAAAGCAGAGAGAGAAATGAGTAAGACAGAGGGAAGGAAGGGAGAGGCTGGAGACACTGGGGAGGATGGAGGCAGCATGGGAACTGCAGGAGGACGGTGAGATCACAAGGGTATGAGTTTGTTCATCTGCTGTAGCAAGTGAAAAGAAGAGCCTTAGACATAGTGCTGAGAGACGGGTCCTCCCCAAGTTCAAAGGAAGGCTGCTGCGTCAGGCTGTTGGATTTGTGGCTCATGTTGCTGAGAGCAGCCTCTGTTTCTTGCCCTCAGGACACCAACTCCCTTAAGGATTCTAAGAATGCCCAGGCTTTTGGCTCTGGCCTCACCCAGGCCCTAGGACACAGTGATGTGTTTGTCCATGACTGAAATGCAAAAGTTTTTACAGCACCGCAGGCTACTGCTCTTAACCTTTACTCATCTCTTATAGTGTGGTGTTGCCTTACATCATAGTGAATTCAGATGAATCATATGCTAGCTGGGACTAGCACAGCGCTGCTCTAGAAATCCCTGTGCGGGTCTTTGCTTTAAAGGAGACCAGGTGCAATCTGGATTTTGCTAGGACACCCCTGACTCTTTTCCCTGCACTCATTGAGATGCGCTCTGGAGATCAGTCAGTTCTAACTGGGTCACTTCTGAGTAGTCTCTGGCCTTCACATGTTGAAATGTTCCTCTCCCTCATGGTGGACAGAGCAAACAGTTTTCTTAAATTACCCTCTTTCACTATACAGAGAGCAAGAGGAGGACCAGATGTTGGCAGACATGATCCAGAAGCTGGGTAAGGGTGATTTCTATAGTTACAGAGCAGCACTGGGCTGCACTGAAGCTGTGAGTCTCAACCTGCTTTGCATCTGCTCCCTTTCCTGCAGATGGACCTCGTGAGAGCCCGGAAGCAGAGAAGAAGCCAAATAAGTTCCGCTTGTCCAAAATATGGAAGAAAAATAAGAGCTAAGCTCAGGAGTGATATTCCCTTGCCTCAGAGAGGGCTGTTAAAGGGATGTTCTTCTTTCACTGCTGTTTTCCTGAAGTCATGCAGAACTGTAATCAGGCTGCTCTTCCTTCTGACATGGAGACTGCGGATCTGCGGACCAAAGGGACCATGAAAGTCCCCTCTGCCCCTGATATGGGGTCCAAGTGCATCTTTTCTGGCTGAAGGACTTTTTAAGACGTCATCTTTCTCTCATCTAGCTCAGAATTGGCTTCAGCCTCATTGGCAGCTCAGGAAGGCAGAGCTCAATTTGCCCACCCACTGCTCAGGGGTCATTACAGCCCTGGAGCAGGAGCATGGCACTGTGTGTCACCCCCTCGGTGCCACACTCCTGCCAGATAAGGCTGTGCCAATGACTACGTGTTGGCCCACAAAGGGCCAGTTCTTCCTCCTTCTCTGTGTGTGTTCTGGCTTTTTGGCCAGGCTCGGAGATGCAGAGAGGTGCTGCAGGGAATGAGGCACCAAGGACCTCCCTCTCAGTACATCAGTGCAGCTGGAGCTGCAGAGCCCACAGCCAGGGAGCAGCAGGCAGAACCCCTCCTGGTCCCTGGGGTGGCACGTCCTAGACCCAAGGAGGTTTCGGCAGCACTGCTCTATTTTTACACCTCCTTTTGGGAGTAGCCACGGGCTGGTTTCTCAGAGCCGGGAGGGGCTCCTCACTGCTTTGTTCCCTCTGTGGGGGAAGTTTGTCATTTCCACATTTCCCTGGTGACAACACAGTGAATTAGAGTTTTCGTTGCCTGTGGCCCATAATACCACACAAGGCTTCGTTTAACAACCCGGTGCTAACTGGGAGCGGAAGGGAATAGTCAGGTTTGCCTCACCCCCAAGTCTGCATATGGGGACAGACATTTCCCCATTCCTGGGACATTTCCCCATTCCCGACACAGTCCCCATTCCTGGGCAGCCAGCGCCCTCCAGGGGTGCCGGGTTCACTGCGACGGCAGCGGGGCAGGATGTGCAGCGCAGGGCAGGTACCAGGCTGCAGGCCACGAGGCTCTTCCCTCTGCACATCCCAAGCGGCTGCAGCCGGACACCGGCCCTGCATGGCCAGCACCCCCTCTTCCCACTCCAGCTGGCGAGCAGGAATGGAAACTCTCAGGGAGAGATCAGGATTATTCGTGATGCCTCTAGCTCTGGTAGGTGTGGACTCCCCTTTACTTCCTTCCTCCCTCCGAGCCAGGGAACACTGTGTTTTTTCCAGATCCTTTTTTTTCCAGCAGGACCTGGGATTTGCAGGGTGGTTTGCTGCCCGCCGTGCCCGGTGGCAGTGCAGAGACGATGCGCCCCTTACCCACGAGGTGGCAGTGGGACTCTCTGTCCAAGGCAGCCCACCCTGGGCATGGTGGGGTGCTCAGTGAGGTACCAAGGGCCCGAGGAGTCTCCTGCCGCGCGTGCTCCTCGTGTACGTGCAGCGGGGCACCCTGTACCCGCAGATGTCTAATAAAGAGCTGCTGGCGCAATCTCAGGAGCGGAGGCAGCGGGTGTTTGGGTGCAGCTTGGCCCGGCTGCTGTGGGCACTGCTGCTGCCTGCCCAAAGACAAGGGCACCTGGAGCATGGTCGGAAGAGCCAGCTTTGCCCTTGTGTGATTGGGGGGCTTCCCTGCAGGCCAGCCACAACTGAGACAATTGTAGGGTTCTCCGTGGCTTGGTTTGCATGTCAAACTCTACCCAGCTCTTGAACGGATAAGTGCTCTATCTTCTTGGCTTACTATCACACCCATCCTCAAGCCTTGCAGGACTCCAATGCAGTTGCCAGTTTGAAGGACATAGCAGGAGGCAGAGGTAGGTCGAGCCGGTCCTGCCACGGCTGTGTTGTGGTGTCAGGGACCAGGCCGACTGAGCCACAGTTTTATCAGCTGGACTGGTAACATGGGAACAACTACCCCACACTTTCATCTTTAGAGATCCAAATTCTGCCATGTGGACAAATGGCCTGCACAGACTGGAGGGTGGCAGCATCGTCCAGGCTTGCCTGATCCTTCTCCAGGAGACAGAGCGATGTAACCTTTGCCCATCTTGAAGGCAGGCAGGAGCTGCGCCTAGATAAGAATGTGATCATAAATTCCTTAAACTACAGCCCCCCCAGGGCCCTGCAGCGGCACTGGCTGGATGGCTTGGCCTGATACAGGATTTCATTCCTTGAGGAGGCCAATTATTACCCATTATGCCTGCTCAGTGATGTGCTTACCTGCCTTCAAGAAAAAGCTTTGGGGGGGAAATTTCACCTCCCTCTCATCTGTATTCTGTTTGGGGTGGTAGCTGCTCCAAGGGATGAGGTTCACCTGGGGAATGCTGTGTGGATTTAAAAGGTTTAAGTAGTCTCTTGATAGAGAAATACTGAGAACAGGAGTGGAGAAAATCAAGCCCCTAAGCCCTTCTTTCCAAGCTCCTGGAAGTGGGTGGTTACAGACTCGTATGAGGCTGACTTCAAGACTGTCCCCAATTCCTTAATCAAAGGTGAGTCTGTGTCTGGTTGTGTCCTGCGTCTACCTGTACCAGGTTCTGTAAGACAGCTTTGGCTTCACAACCCTTGTGCACTTGCAGAGCATCTGGTTCTGAACCTGAGGACAACCTAGCTCTTTCCTCCTTCCTCTATCTTTAATTCTGGATTCACAGCGATTTGCATTTCCACCACTCTTCTAATCCAAGGCTCCAAGCAAGCCCTAGATGAGCTAAGCTGCTGGTTAAAGAGGGAAAAAGGAACAGCTTTTTTTCCAGCTGGCAGCTCTACACTGAGCTGATTCCTCTATCTGACCTGTGTTTGCTCTCCTGGTGGAAGCAGCTTTATTTTCGCTGTGGAAGTAGTCTAGGAGGCAAAGCAGGAAGACTCGGTATTCAGGATGGAGAAGTCGGGAAACCCGCTGTGACAGTGGTCACCTCTGTGAATTCAGGCAGTCCAAGTCCCTTCCTGTATCCTGACAGGAATCGCATTCCTCTTTCTCCATAAGGGAGGACTGTTTCTGCTCTGCTTAACTTTCTCGAGGCACTGAGCCCTGAGGGCAGCCCAGCCAGGTTGACTGACGTGTTGCATGTCCATGTGCTTGCTTGCATTCTGACCATGCTACGAGTTTAAATTCCTATTTCAGGTCAGTTGCTGCAGTGACATGGTTTTAAGGAGGCTGGACACCTACTAATGTTGTGTGAGCCTCTCTAAGGGCTCTTGGCTTCATCAGCTCCGGGGTGACAGAGTGCAGCAGGTGCTCAGGTCATAGCTGAAGCAGAGCAGTGCCAGGCACTGTGCAAAGCTCCAGGGCTGCCTCCGTGGGCCTCTGCTTCAGGAGTGACTCCGGGATCCTCCAGGATGCAGGTTGGAATGAAGGGAAGGCTGCTCTCTGCTTCCTCACTTCATGGCTCACAGCTGAAGCCGTGACTGGCTCCGTGCGTGTCGCTCTCTGTCTCTCTCTCTCTTCTGCTGTTTTCTTTAATTACAATCTCAGAGGTAATTTCTGATGCATCATTAACACTTCTGAGTAAACAAGGGGAATTCTCCAAATTATTCGCCATGAGCACAAAGGGAAATTGGCTTTCATCATCTCCCTCTTCATCCAAGGAAGAAGCCGATACTGAATAGGCACAGGGAGGAAGGGAGCCTCGTGGCTGCTCTTGGATACTTTGGACCAACTTGAGATGACGAAGCGAGGAGTGCAGCTTACCCTGGCTGCGAGGGCAGCAGCGCCTGCACCTTTGGTGTCCTTGTGGCTGAGCTAAGTGGTAGGGACTGGTACCAGATGGGTCTGTAAATGCGAAGTGCCTCTTGAATATGGAAATCTCAGATGCTTTCCAGAGTTTGCTTCCCATTTTCACCCGGGTAAGTCTGTACCTGAGTTATATGGGAAGAGACTGTGGCCAGAGCAGTTTCCAGCTTTCTCAAAACCATCTGGAGAGCTGAGCGTGGAGGGTGACATCTTGGTTCTTGCTGGTTTAGGGCTGGAAGAAGAATATCTGAGGCCAGTCCAGGTTCAGCAGAGGGCAGAGCTTGATGGACATGGAAGGCCTTGCTGTGGAGGCCCTGGGACATAGACTGGGTCCAAAGCAGGAACTCCCAGCAATGCAGATGCCCCCAGGGAGGCAGCCCTAGGGGAGCACTGCAAACCTGCAAACACCTTCAGCAGCTGGGGCGGCAGGAGATGGCTGGAGAAGACCTCTCTGGTGGGACATTGGCATGTCAGCCTAGCACTCGAGGGAAAGGGGCTTCCTTCAGGGGTGGCGCACGGGGCTCAGGCAGTTGCACCAGCCCGAGCCCCCCAACGCCTCCGCGCGCCCGCGCGGCCTCGCGCGCGTCGTGCCAGGCGGCAGCGGCGGCGGAGCCCGGGTTATTTGTATGCATGGCGCGGCTCTGCCAGCCGTGGCTCCGTTATCTGCCATGCATGAATATTATTTGAATACAGAGTTTGTCGTGACTATTCTTCCGCGTGAAACGAGGATTTGCGGTGGGATGGGAGCCCTCCCTCCAGCTGTCACTCAGGAGGGGTTTCCTTTTCCTGTCGCGTTGGAAGCTGCGTCCCCAGCAAGGTGAGACAGTGGACACTTTTTCTCTTGTTAATATCCATGTCTAATCTCCTCTCAGAGGGGCCCTTTGTCCTATACTGTAGCCAAGATGAGTAATTCAGGGATAGATGAGACGCTATAATTGGTTTGTGACAAATTAAAACATTTTTCCTTAGGAGCTGAGAGCAGGACTGTGGTCTGGAGCTGTCAGGCATCACAGGGGAGGGCGATTTTCAGAGTAAGCACATTGCAAATTGGCTCTGGAGTCTGAAATTAAACTCTGGTCAGTGACTCTTCTCAGTTGGGGTCGTATTTTGGAGTAGAGGGAGAGAGGCAAAGGGAACGTGTGCGAGTGGAGAGGCTGGTCAATAAAGAGAACGTGGGGAGATGTTACACGTTGTGCCATTCAGAGGTTGCCATGGTTGGGATGCAGGTGCGATGGGAGCGAGCAGCCAAGAACTGCAGACTGTTTCTGCCTGTCTTTTCCCCATGCTGCTTCTGTCTTTGCCTGCCTTTCCTCCACGCTGCTCCCTATGCTGGTCTAGGTGGCTCTTCCCACTGCTTCCTCCACATCCCATCAAGGAAGGACCGCGATGAAAAGCAGTGGCTAACACGTCCCTTCTCCCTTGGCAGGTATCAATGCGAAGTGCAGGCTGGTCCTTGCCGTGTATTACTTGGATTACTTGGAAAGATCCTTATGACTATGTAGTAAGGAATCAGCTAAAAGTCAGGAGCGCAGAGTTGATCTGGATGATCAGTTTGGAGGAGCTGGGTTTGCTCATGAGGTGTTTATGGGCTGACTTTGTCCAAAGTGATGGAGGCAGAAGGAGAACCACTTCCTGATGCAGATGCTCATTGCTGTAATGGAGAACGCAACAACAGCATCTCCATCATCTGAGATTATATTAACAGCAGGTTTGAGGAGGAAGTGGATCCGTAAGGAACACATGAAAGAGGCAAGGGGCGCGTGGAGGGATTGTTCGTGGGCAAAAGTGAGCTCTGAGATGGGAGTTCAGAGAGTTCAGAGCCTAGAGGTTTTGGGTGACCACATAAGGATGAGATTTGGGCATCCCCTGGATATGAAGGGTATAACTGGGAGGCAGGGTGGGAGGCCCAGGGTGACAAGGAGCTGGAGGCTTTGAGAGTAAAGATCACAGGATCTAGCTTAGCTATGGAGAGCATAGATGCTGCAAATCCTGAAAGGCAGGATCAGATGGTGAGCTGTGACTGGTGTCACTGGCATTAAGACGTTAGCTAATCCGGTTTAAGGGGATAAGCCCAAGAAAAACTGGAGAGACCTAAATTGGAGCCTGTCACTCTCCTGTGGAAAGCAGAAGTGGGGAGGAGGGGGATATGCTGAAAGAGACCGTGGGTAGTGGGTTAGGTATCTAGTGAGAAGGAATGGCAGGAATTGCTGGGAGCCAGTCGTGTAGTCTGGGTAGAGAAACAGACCTTCAGCTGTGGCTGTGAGGGGCTGTGGGACAATATTAAGGGTGCTGACACTGTGGTGGCCATGGGCTCTGCCAAGGCAGAAAGTGGGTTGAAAGTGGTATTGGTTGCCTACAAGGAGCAGGTGAACCACAAACAAGAAAGTGTGCTTAGAAGGCAGCAGATGCAGGAGACTTACAGAAGCTTCTGTGCCTCAAAGTGCCAAAATAATACAAGAATTCATCTTTTTTTTTTTTTTTTTCTTCTCATAAATACCTAGTCCTAACAAGAGGACTAGCTGGTTCAGAGGAATGTTTTGTGTTCCTAGGTGCAGTTACCTGAACAGAACCACTGAACTACTGTCCCTCCGTAGTCGTATTCAGTGTCCTGTGCAATTCGGGCTGCCGACCATCCTCCTCGGAAGCAGGATATCTCCCATTTTGATAGTTAGCTGCTGCCTTTCCGTGGTGTCCTCCTTTGTGATGAGCTTCTACTTGTGTCACTGCTATTCGCAATCTATCCTTGTCTTCCTGGTGAATAACGAATGGAAAAAAAACTAGGTTAAGCACAGATTGGCTTTCTGAATGTCCCCAGCTTGTTGAGGACTTCAGAGAGTGGGAGAAGAGCCCGCACAGCCCTCCTGAAGCGCTCCCACTCTCTAGTTTGCCAGGAGCACGTCGTGTCCAGCAGCCTGCAGACCACGCACTTCTTTTGGCAACTCAGATCCCAACGACATCCTTATAACTTGCTGAGACTTTGGAATCTGTAATGGCATAGAGTATTGCAGCTAAATTGTTTAAGGGAGGGGAAGAAAAGAAGTAATGAGGGAAAGCAGGGGGAAATCTGCTTAAGCAAAGGTTGCCTGTGGCTGAACAACGTGGTTAAGTGGAGGCACTTGAGTATTTCAGTTTGTGTTACTGAAGTGTTTGCTGTGTTTCCGAATTCATGCTCAATTTTACAATCTTTTTTTTTACAAGTGGGGTGTTGCAACAATAGAACTCTCCTCCTTGGGCAAAAGGATAGCCAAAGTTCAGTTTCCTTGCCGATGAGGGTAGAATAAATATTTATTTGTATACTTTTTATCAATATTGCTGAATGTTTTTCAAAAAGGGAAAAGGAGAAAAGATTGAGGGTTTTTAACCAGGCTTGCTAACTAGAAATTGCAAGTGTTGGAAGAAATCATAGGTGTAGTTTGACTACATACCTAATTTTCTGTATTACAGCTAAGTAATTTTGGGATCCCTCTGGGCTGCAGAATGGTTCTTTGACATCTCAGAAACCAACCTCCAATAGCGCATGCTGTGTGCTAGGTGAAACTGGTGGGATTAGTAGTAAATCTATAGAAATGCAGTGATTATGGTCTGGGAAGCCTATATGATGCGTATCAAAGCCAGTATGTGAATTGCGTAAGTGTGATGTAGGTCTGGCACTAAAACGATAAGAGTCATATCAAGGGAATAACTTAATTAACTGGTTTTGATCAAAGAACTATATGAATTCAATAGCCCAGTTTTCAGAGCTAAATGATGAAGTTTAGAAAAACTGTGCTTGACGCAATTATCAATTTTCCTGTCCAAGCAGCTTTGAAGTTGTATTAAGAAGGGACAGTCTATTGTTCCATTTAGGACAACTTTTTCCCTCCCCCAAGTGATCAGAAGGCAGAGGGAATCTCTCTCCTTTTTCAAGTGCTCATTTGAAATGGTCTGAGGCATAATAAACAGGGGATGCCAAGGGGAACAGTATCTCTGCTTTCACAAATTAATTGTTTCGGATGGTGTAAATCAGAAACAAAGAGTTGTCCTTTGCCTGGCACTCAGTAAAATGTCTTAATTTCCCTATGGCTTTCATTTTGCTTGGGATTTTGGAGAGGAAGTAGTTCTGTTAAACTTCCTAGGAGCCTGGACCCTTTGGTTTTGGTCCCTCTAGTTGACTGCACACTACAAAGGGAAGGCTGTTTAAATAGGACGCTGGGTATCACAGCAAAGGAGTTCAGCTGTGGATAGAAGGTTTCTAGATGACTTGTGTTTACCAGCTTGGATGTGTCTGCACCTACATCATTATCTGGTGAGCTGGATTTCTTTGCAGAGTGGTTCTTTAGGCAAAAGACAGAGAGAAGCCTCTGGACAGCCCAAACCACAGTCCTAGCTCAAACCTATTGTCCGTTTGTGTGTTTTCTTCTTGGTAGGTTCGTCATTGCTGACTTACATGGTTACTGGAATTAGGTGTGCACTGTGTTTAACCAGAATATAAAGGAGTAACTTAGGAGATGTAGGCAGAGGTTTTCCACCATAGCTAGAAGAGGTAACATTTCTCCTCCTCCTGCAGGACTAATCATGTTTTAAAACTGAATATAGTTACAAGGAAGCTGTGTAATGGCCCTGCAAAATGCAAACATCACCAATTTGTATTTTGAATTCACTCTTCGCCTCCAAGGAAGAGAGTGCTAAAAAAGGAAACGATGTCCTCTGTTGAGAGGATATCAACCCATGCTGCAGATCAAGGAGCAAACCATCCCGAAACACAAAGTTACACCCAATCCTGTGTTTCTGTATTGTTTCAATATTTCTAAATAAAATGTCTCTCTAAAAAATTAGAAAGCAAACGGTCAAAAGGATGTTCTCCATTGATCTGCAGACCATGTCACAACCCTTGCTTTTGATGCAGCTTTCCTGACTGTCAAATAGATCCCATGAAAACACTTTAAGGCAAAAGCCTTGGAACACTGAATGCTCTTGACCTTGGAATTGAGATCTTCAGATTCAACTTTCTTCTCTCGTTTAGGAAATGAGCAGAGGATAACACCCCTGTTTGAAGCTATACATAGCTTAGTGCTTTCAGTTGACATCTTTCTCTAAGGAGGAACAGACAAGACAACACTCGTCTGGTGTGATAAAGCCTGTTGCAGAAAGCACCCATATATTGTGTTAGGTGCAGTCTTTCCATGGAGTATTAAAGCACAGACCAAACTTCAGAAGGAACAGCAGTGAAAGGCTGGTTCTCCCAATGGAATAGAGTTTTACAGTACTGTCTGAGCAGAATCTGTCCCATGTATTTGGTCCAGGAGTAAAAAAGATGTCCTAGTTAGTGATGCTTTTCTTCTGCATTTAGAAGTGGCAGTTTAAACTTCTGCCCAACTTTACAACTATTCTAAGGGAAACTTCAGAATCTGGCAGCCCTGTGTTCCACCCTGTTCCGTGTGTGTTCTGCCATTTGCCACTGATTTCCCTTCTTTGTGAGCAGCTAAAATATGCCTAGCTGGCACTCTGGAGACTAACCCTTGTGTCTATCTAGGAGCAGTGCAGAAAACATTTTGTTTGTTTTCTGCACTGTTACCTTAAGAGACATCAAGATCCCTCATCAGCTCTTCCAGAGAGATGAGTCGAGTTGTTTGGATATAGCTTTCTTGAAAGGATATCTAAATACCATTGATCCTTCAGTGATAGTGATGGAAGAGTCCCACTCTTCCCAATTCCTGCTACCTGTTGATACAGATCCCTGCTCTTCTTCATCCCCAGGACGTGGTGCCCTTTCCACCAATGAGTACTTCATTTCCAAGGCGGGAAGATCGGAGATGGGTTGTGTTCACCCGGTGCAATGTCAGGCTGCTGTAGAAAGCTGAGAAGCCTCAGAAAGGCCCTCAGGAAAGTCTAGAATTAATTCAATTTCCTTATGGCTCCAGGACTTCCCACCACAGAACATGGATGGACTTCAGTTTTGCTGTCTGCAATTAGATAGTTCCTCCTCCTGGGCAGAACAAGGGAATGATTTCGGAAGACTGCAAGCCCTAGGCCCTCTCACTAAGTTCTTCCTCAGAACAGACCCAAGCGTTGCACACAGGAGTATTTGCTCTCTGTTTGGTTTTTCTTCAGGAGTGGAGAGAAGATGGGTGCTCCTAGCCAGGAGGCAAAGCTGGGCCACACAGTCTCAGAACAGTGAGGGCAATTAGAGATCAGAAGAACTGGGGTGGCTTCGTCACATTTCCCTGCTGCCGTTCTGGAGGTGATAATATAATTCATATCAGAAGAGTTAGTGGGCTGAAAATGAATTGGAGAAATCAATCCAGAGGGTATAAATGAATTAGCATGTAAATGAGGACACTTGCTCTACATAGTTTAATATTGCCTGCAGCTGTAAATAATTCCAGGGATGGAATCAAAAGCCGCAAACAACTTCATTTTTGCGCTCCTCCCCCGTCCGGGAGCACCTGCAGCTACGACCGACCCACCCTTACAGAATCATTGCATTGCAAGGGAATTAAAGGCAATGAGATGTGTGTGTGTGTGTATATATATATATATTTCTCCATGGTCGGTCATTATTTACAAGGCTGCTGCTCATTGTTTCTTGCCTCAACTCCCTGCTTGCACGTGCCTATGGCTGGCTGAGTGGCAGTCACTGTCAGCCGGGCTGCGAGGGGAGGCAGAGCCTGGGCTGGGGTGAGATCTCATGCAGAACATAGCGAGCAGTGCTGGTCACCCCGTGGCATCTCGAAGGCTGTGTGGGAAATAGCAATTTCTCATCCAGACCAACTGCATGAGAGGCCTCGGTCAGAAAGGGATGACTTAGCCCTCCTGAGGTGTCTAAGGAGCAGTGGGTGAGAGACATGGGTGCTCGGAGAGCAGGAGCAATGTGTGAGTTGGGGCAGAGAAAGGACTTGGTCATTCTGGTTCCAGAGGAGCCCATGGAGGGCACAGAACAGGTTCCCCTCTGTCCTAGGTGAGAGGACACCATTGGAGAAGGAGGCCCCATCCCAGCAGTGAAAGATGGAATTATGACACTATAGCCCACACTGGCTCCAAGGGAGAAAAATGGGAAGAAATGATCCTAGGAATTATGTGGTGAGATGATATTTCTGGGAGACAATCATTTATCCTAAAAATGCAGTGGGACTTTGTCTGAATAGTGCAGTGTGGAAAACTGGCAGAGATGCAGAGAAGGGTCATTGGACTGGGGAAGGCATCGGAAAGTCTGTTTATGAGAGGAGGCTAAACAAGAACAGCTTGTTTAGCTTAACAAAGTGTAGAGAGGAGACGCGATTGCACAGGCAGATAAACACAAAGGAGGAGAAGAGCTAGTTAATCTAAAGGCCAATTTTGATACCAGAACATGCAGATATAAACAGGTCATGAATAAATTTCTGTGGGAAACCAGGTAGTAGTGTCTAACCACCAGAGCAGGGCCCATGGACAAGCACTGAAGGGTAGTGCGGAGCCTGCACAACCAGGCTGCTCTTACAGTAGCATCTGACTGTGAAACAGGATTATAGGAGCAGGTCTCTCAAGATCACACAACTGTGTTTTATGATCTGGGAAGTCCTACATACTGCCAAAAGCCCCTTTAATATTTTGGCAGTGGAAGGATGCAGATCTGAAGATGGCATATGTCTCGTTGAGTGACTCCAAGAGCGGCTGTTGAGAGCTTTTGGAGTGGTGCTGATGACAGGAGGTTAAAGATGGTCCTCGACACTCTTTTATCAGTGCTTCCCTCTTCTTTTTGACACTGATGGATCACTGAGTTCCCTCTTTCATCAGGTTGGAGTTTCAGGTTCTGCACTAACTAGATCTCCCAGGTGGACTGGAAACACTGATTAAGATGGATAGAGTGAAAGCAAGTCCATTAAATTGTTAATAAAGAATATTACACACATACCTTAATCTGCAGCTAGCCTGACACTTTATAAAAGTACATTAGGATATAATCCAATTGAAGCCACAATATCGAGAACATCTTATCTCATCACAAATTGAAATTATATCATATTCCTCATTTCTTAAATTAAAAAGCTAAAACCTTTTAGTTTGCTCTCATATGCTTGTGTAAAACTTAATCAGTGGTTTTAACAACATTATTTTTCAATATGGGCCATTTCTGCTCTCATTTATTTACAAGAGAGAACTTCCTGGTAGGAGAAGTGATTCAATTTGCGGGAGGATACATCAAGCACTTAAGGATTTGGTAGGGATTGATTGATTATTTATCGTGTTATCTTGCCCGGAGACGTCTGATATGGCTGTGCTTTTCCTATCTCTCATTCCACCTAATGCTCTTCCTTTGCGTCTTGCTCCCCTCCAGTGCTAAGGGCACTTTTCCCATGTGTGCGCACGCACGTGTGTGTTGAGGAAAAGGGGTCACGGAAGGCAAGGCTTATGCTGCCTCTGTTGGGATGAAGATGCTGCATAGACGGAGGTGAGATATTCATTTCACTGGAGGATATCACAGAGGTATGGGAGGTTAAAGGGTATTCTGAAATTTCTGATGGATTCCAGTCACAAACTGCTGCTTCGCTGTAGATTTCTAATTGTGCAAGACCTCCCTTGTGCAAGAAGGGATTGGGGCACAGAGAGACTGGGCGATTTTGTGGGAGTGCAGAACACAGCCCAAAGTGCCATCAGGCTGGTTGCCCTGGGCCCTGCTTACTGCTTCGCCTGGTCATTTTGGGATGAAAACTCTTTCTCTGGTTACGTTTGTGTAATACCTCATTGTGGGGATCCTTAGGTGCCACCAGAATTTAATTAATCTGGAATAGCAGAGGTTTCCTTGCCTTCACTGTTAGGGTCCTGCACGCCTACCACACAACAGGGAAGAAAAGCTTTTTATTTTAAGCAAGAAAACAGCAATGAAAGCAAAAATGCAAACCAAACTCTCAGCTGTTTGGACCGTGATTGTCTTTCTGGCAGAGTGAGGGACAGGGATTAAGGATACTTGAGATTTATTCTTTTCACTGCTACAGATTTTGGCAAATAGCTCTTTCTGCCACAGCTTTTTCCTAAGTAGTTTGGGATCAGCTGGCTTTATTCTTTTATGACATTTGGAGTGATGGAATTGGTCTCTTCTGGTGAAAATAAATATAGAAATCCTGAAGCATGACTCCAAAAACTACTGAGCCTACAAGAAAACACCATGGTCAAAACAAAATACTCTTGGTTTCTCTTATTTTCTGATTGCTTTCTGATTTTTAGGGTTCCTGTTTTCGGCATTGCATTGAAGTGGCAAGGCAGAGAATTGTTTTAAAATGGGAACCGTAATCCCATGGCTCCAGGAGCAGAGGCTCAGAAGAGCAGCAGATGCCTCACGAGGCACTTGTGAGTGCAGACATAGCAGCTGACTCAGCTGGCGTGGAGATGAACAACTCCAAGGAGCAGCTCGTGTCCTGCAGAGCCTTACGTACGTGATTTGCTGAAAGCAGCGGAATGAATCCCCGTACAGGATGATACGTGTGCACGAGCTTTTGCAGGATTGGGGCCAATCTTCGCAAAGTACTGTGAGATGCGTGGATGAAAGGGACTACAGAAGCACGAAGTATTGCTTTATTATAATTACTGTGATTATTATCCTTAGGGCTGTCCAATTGTCTTTGTTTAGTGTGAAAATATAAAACCATTTTGGCACTTTTTTTTATGTTGTAATAAATAGAAATGCAGAAGGAAAAAAAAAATCTCTTCCTAACAGTGAGAGAAGGGAAGCAGTCCCTGTGCAATTTGTTACACATCTCATATGCCTCTGACTGCTAGCTGTAGAGATATTTAGAAGGAGTATTTAGTCAAGCCAGTGCACAGCCTCTAGAGTACACGCTTCTGCCTTGGTCCATGCTTGGTTGAACCTTTACAGCAGCTTTATGGGTTTTTTGACACAGCATTGCAGGAGAGGCTTTGGTTATGGAGGATGCCAACTGCACAGACTGGGACTAAGATGATTAATCAAATTATTTGAAAGGAGTTCGCCAGGACTGGGAAGTGACCAGTTTCCCCCCTAATCTTCAGATTGAGATGTCAAGTTGGCCTCCGGCTCGGCGCACTGAGCTCGCCAGGAGGCAGAGGGTGGAAATAAATCCGCAGCAATAAACAACCCAGACGGGCTGTGCGCGGCGGGGAAGGCTGCTGACCATTGGGGTGGCCCAGGTAGCGCTGCGTGGGGCATTGGGTGTCATGAGGGCTTTGCCTGCCCGGTAGGAAGAGCAGACCCGGTTTTTGTAGGCGCTCTGGAGCAGGAATAGCAAGTGGGTGCCCCTTAGCTACGAGGCTGCGAGAAGGGAGAGGGAATGACAGACGTGTTGCTCTTCTGAAGATCCCAACCAGCTCCATGAATGAGATCTGCTCCCACCCTGATTTTAGGTCCTTGCTGAGTGGGATGAGGGAGCAAACTGCCTGCTGCGGATAGAGGGTGGCAGCGAGACAGACACAAAGTCCTTTCCGAGCTCGGTGCCCGCGCTGGGTGCTCCAAAGGGCCAGATCTTGTGTCTCGACCCTGTTGGGGAGCATGTGGCAGCCGGCAGGGAGCTCCGCGAGGCGGGAGGGTGGCCTGGAGCGGGGACGCCGCTCAGGCTGCTGCGCTTTTCCCTTTGCAAACCAGGTGGGTTCGTGGCCCATCTGCTTTTGCTCTCAGGAACATCTCGATTTAGCCGCAGTGAGAGGAAGCCAGAGCGCCAGGAAAGCACGTGCTGCCTCGGTACGGCGCTGAGGAAAGGGCGGTCACGGAAGGCAAAGGGAGCTCTGGAAGTGGCTTCCCTGCCTCTCTGTGGCCACCATCCGGTCCCAAGCGCTGGGATCCTTCAGGAGGCCCAACCTGCGCCACACGCAGGGGTGCGAGTGCGGCCATCGCAGCATCGCAACCTCCTTCCCTGCCAGGACGTGCGTGCGAGGCGCGATGGAGGCGGCCCCAGGCCGGCACAGGCGGTGGAGCCGCGGGCGCCGCCGCGCAGCACCCCGAGCCCCCGCGCGCCGCCGTCACGAGCGCCCCTCAGCTGACAGGGCGGGATGACTCAGCCAGCAGCTGTCGAGGCCCCTAAAATAATGACAAAAACAATTAGCAGTCCAAGCAGTAGCCTCTCCTTAATTATCTCCTCCGAGTTTAATTAACTAGCTAAATTATCAGCAGTAATGTAGGCATTAATTATGTCAAATTACAGTGTAAAAATCACAAAGTGTGGAAAATGTCAATTCAGCTGCGCTCACCTGCCGGGCTGAGCCGAGCGCCGGTGACAGAGGCTCAGCCCGGCGCCTCCTTCCCGCGCGGAGCCGCCGAGGAGCCGGGGCCACCGCGCGCTGCCGAGTGCCGCCCGCTCCTTGGTGCGGAGCCATCGGAACCGCCTGGGCGGGAGCGGCCGCGGAGACGCTGGAGCGTTTTGGCTCTGGCAGAGGGAGGGAAAGGAACGTGGCTCCCCAAACCAGATGGCTGGGATGCTGAATTATTAAATTATGAATATTAATACAAATCAGACACGGAAGAGGTAATAATTTTGCTGCCCTACAGAAATAATTAACATAATTTTGATAAATTACATGATAAGAGAATCTCAGAATTGAGGTAGATTTATCTTAATTAATATCTTGGACTTGCTCCGAAAGGTAAATTGTTCCACTGGGGACCCGGGAAGGGTGAGGAAGGGGCCCCTGGCTCCGCGGGTCGGACCCGCTCTGACGTTTGGCTCCGCGTCGCTGTGTGAGTGACGGCGGCAGCGCCGGGGTGCCCGGCAGGGCAGGGTATCGGTGCCACGAGCGCTTCCATGAGCGCGCACAGCCATGGGGACCGTGCAGGAGAGACTGCACTGAGCCTGAGCTGAGGTTTGAGCCCCTTGGTAAAGCTCTGGCTTTGCTAGATTCTTGTGCCCAAGTTCCCCTTAACTTTGCTTGGGGAACATGTGCTTGAGCATATATGCACTGCGGCAAACACGCTCTTCTACGCACATTTGTGTAACTGGAGATGTGGATGATTAGTGGCTGACCTGTTTTCATAACTCATGAAATAACGTAGGCATTTCCCTTTGTCCAGCTCTAGCCAAGGACTGGGCAGTTGGGTGAAGCCATGGGTGCTCTGTGTTTGCACTCACACGTTTTTTGTCCTTTCCAGCATATTATTCCTTAACACTTTTGCTCATAGGCTGAGAACGCAGCATCCTGCAGAGCTGGGTGAAGTTCTCCCTCGCGGGGTCAACGCAGCAGTATCAGTGCTGAACGTCTGATTACACAGCACCTAGGGACTGCGTATAACTGGGGACTGAATAAGTGGAGACATATCAGACAAGTACTGTTTGCTCTTCTTTTGCAGAGGAATCACAGGGAGCTGTATAGGCCTGAACCCTTCAAGTCAACAGAAATCTGCCAGGATGGATATTAGCTTGAAAGATAGGAGAATATTCAGTTACCAAGTGATATTCTTCACCATCCATCAGTGTGTTCGTTGGGCTGCTTTGCTGTTGTACCATATCACTGCTTTTCCTTTAGCCCATAACAGCCTGCGTGACTCTGTAGAGACCCATGTCCCCCTTTAAGTACCTGTTCAGTGAATGGACAACATCCTTCCCCTTTACTGAGCAATGGTTGTTGCCAGGGTCTTTGCCTCAATGTTGCTCTTGTTCATCAGCTCAACCTGCTGCCTAAACGTGTAAATCAATCTGAAAAGAGGAGGTGTATGGAGCTTGTAGATTGCTTGATGCCACGTAGAATTTTGTACTCGAATTCCAGCATCACTGAAGACAGTGTAACCCCAGAGCTGTAACAGAGGTGCAGCCCAGAGCAGAATCTGAAGCAGTGATTTAATCACCGAAGCGACGTACATTCCCAAAATGTAGGCGATACATATGCTTGTATGGGTGTGCATATGGAGATCATTGATAGCTTGTGGCATCAAAGCTGCAACTCAAATTAGAGGGCTAATTGCAAAATTAAAGGAAATTATGCTTTACAATGACATTTTCGCAATACTAGTTGAAGCAATCTAGGAGAAAACGTTATCTGCACATTAATGCTGTCCATTTAGATGTCCTGAATGGTTGTTCTACTGCAGTAATATTTGTAGCCTAGTTACATTTCAAGTGTGTGTCTGCCGAAGCAGTTCATAGCTCGGTTACTTGCTATATTTCTGACATGGGTGAATGGGAGGAGTACAAGGAACGGCCAAGAGAGGCTGCTCTCAGGAGACTTCGGTCTTGGTCTTGAGCTGAAGAGGTTTTTAGATTCACATCCATGCGTTTGCCAGCTTAATTGTCAAAAGCTTTAATTTTTCAGAAGGGTTAGAAATCTTGTTGATCTCTTCCCACTGGCAGTATTTCAAGCCTCAAACACTTTCCTTTTTCAAAGAACTCGACCAGTGTAAATGCAGCCCCAGTTAAGCATAATCTCTAGATGGGGAGATACAGTCACACCGCATGTGATTCCTTTAGTTCCTGGGTCCCTGTCCCATGCTTAATCCAAAAGAGACTCATCTAATTTGAGCCTTCCTGAATCTCCTGGCCTTGCAGCTGTAAAATTGTGCTGAGTTGTGGTATTTCCTGATTTGGAGAGCCAGAAAATAACCAGGTTGAACTATAGCAGGTGTTGGGTAGAGCAGAAAGCTTATGAACCTACCGAGTCCCTGTTATTTCAGGGTTGCTAAAATAATACATTTTGATGCCTCTTACATCCAAATGGAACCAGGGATGATGGCCTAGGACTATAAAGGAATATTTTTGGAGGCACAAGGAGCAGTAGCAGCCTTCGCTGGAATATAATTTATGGAAAATATATAGTAGGAGAGACTCTGTCTTACTGGGAGCTCTCAGACAAGGACTGAGAGTGCTGCAACCGCAGTTTCAGGAGCGAAGCTCTTATAAGGAGCTGTTATTGAGCATTTTTCTCTATCAGTGTTCACTTGGAGGCATTATTACTCTGTGCAATGCAGTGAGCTGAGAGAAGACTTACTCCAGCGCTGCCAAGCCATGGCTAGCAAGATGCCGAGCCTGGCTATGTGAGTGGCACAAAGCAGGCTGGTGTCGGGGATGGAGCAGAGCTGCATGGACCCATGCCTGCTCTGGAGCTGTCCCCATGGGTAAATGTCTGCTGTCCCCCTCCAGATCACCATTTGGAGATGGGGAGGCTGGAGGCATCAGTTTAACACGACGCCTGAGGTCGCATCTCGTGCGGCCCCTCAGACTCGCTGCACTGCCATCAGCCCCAGCAGTGCACGCTGGTTCAGGTGGCAAAGGCGGATTTGAAGCTACATGTCTGGACAGCGCTGAAAATAATGTTAAAACAAGGGGAACCCCGCTGAGGAATAATGAACGTGGCTCCGTTCCACCAGCTTCCCTCAGCCGGGCCCTGCCAGGACTTGTCCGGCTTCACAGGCCACCGAGCGACCTGTGGCGGCCGCTGCGCGGCCCGGCTTCGTGTGCGGACTGATGGGCACCGCGGCAAGGGGCAGGCGCCCGGGGCCCCGTGCAGCAGCAGCGGCAGATTTGGATATTTCTCCAGACATTCTCCTCATGGTGGCAAGGTAGGCTCCGGGCTCTAGTCTTGGGGGAAATTCCCCATGGGCATCATGCTGTGTAGGTCCAGATATGGTTTTAGGAGCTGATGGTTGTACGAAGCCCCTGCTGTGCCTAGATGTATGCACGTGCACACGCGCACACAGACGATGGACGGAGGTGCCAGCTGCATCCAGGAACTCAGTCTGAATTCAGCCTTAACCCCATCACTGCTGTGGTCGCCCCAGTAGCCTCCGTGATCCCACAGCTCCTGGCTTCCCTTGCAGGCTGAGGAGACAAGTCCTATAGCTCATACCCAGCCCGCCGGGGTGAAGGAACATACTGACAACTGCACTTGGACTAAGCAATTGAAATAGGGAGGATATGGCTGCACTTGGGAGATTAAATTGTTCTACTCTGACGGTGGGGACTGAAGAAAAAAACTCTAAGTGCGGTGTAATAGAGTGATGCAAAGGAGGGATTTTAGAAGGTCCTAGTGGATTAAGTGACAGGTAGATGCTTGGGGATGGTATTTGGGATATGGGAGGTTTCCTGGGGGGAATTATCCAGCGAGCTGGCCAAAGCCAGAGCAGGTGAGTGCATTAGGAAGGACTCCATTCAACGAACTGTGAGTTGCAGGAGGAGAATGCAGGACTTGAAGGACTTTGAATTTGGCCACCCTGTTTCTGCTAGGAAGGCAGGCATGAGGGGCTAACAGGCATGTGCATGGAGTGAAGGAGAGCCAAGCCATGTGCCCCATGGTGGGAACCAGTCCTGCTCTGGGCACTGCAGGGCTGCAGAGACACTTACAAGGAGCAGGGAACAGCCACAAGCCCCAGCCTTGCACAGGTGGAAGGGGAATGGAGCTGCAGGGAGGTGCAGCCTGGAGAGGTCTCATGGGTTGGGACTTAACACAAAGCAGGTTGAGAGCTATCGGGGGGAGATGGGCTTTGCTCTGTGGGAGGCTCTCCAAAGCCTCCTCCGAGATCGCTTCTGGATTCACACAGAGCCAGGACGCCTAGGGGAGAGCACAGCAGCCGTGCACATGCATGTGCACACACATGGAGGTGAGCAAGGGAGGACACATCCATCCTCTGTAGCTGGTAGGAATCTTCTCCCCTCCCTCCTTTTTCCTACCTTTTGCGGTGTGCAATTTCCACTCTATTTCAGGTTTCTCCTCTGTTGGGACTCTGGGCCTTTCCGTTCCCCAGTAATTATATAATTACTTCACAACATGCTGCAGGAATAGTCAGGGAGATGGCTACAGCTAGCACAACAATGGTGACAAGTAAAACATTAATTTCTGGAGTTCTTTTAATTAATTCATCAGGAATCGTGCTGTGCGGGATGATTACGTTAAAGTGTTTAATTACAAATTTATATGTAATGATGCACTTTAATTACTTTGGACTGGTACAATATTATTGGGCCCTTTTCCCAAGATTCCTGGCACTGGATTTGGGTTGCACATAAGCAGTGCCATGGATGCTTGTGCTTCTAAATTATTTACATGGCATGGGAGAAATCCCATTCTGATTGATGAGTGAAAATTCTCTCCTTAGCTGAATGGAAACGAGTACCGTGGGGAATCTGGAGAAGGAAGGTCAAAGTGGTATGTGTGTGTCAGGCAGAACATCAGGACATTTTTTGTTGGAAGAATCGAGGTTAATTTGGTGGAAACTGAAGTGATAGAGAGCCAGGCATGATAAATATTTATCAAAGGGACTGGTGTCAGGATTCTGGTTCACAGACACAAATATATCCCAGTCAGACCTCACGAAGCATTAAGAGATGATGCTGCAAGCAGCTCTCACTAAGTGAGTAGGGTCATTTTCTTCATCTCGGTCCTTTTGTCTCCTCTCCCTTCCCTTTGTCCTTCCTGCCTTTGTGTGTGTCTGTCTGCACGCTCGGGCCCCTTCCCTTTAGGCTCTCCTTCTCCCCTCGTCCTGTCTCTGTTTGCCTCCGTGCATGGGGAGCATCTGTCCTTCTCCTTCCTCTTTGTCAGTGCTCTCTCAGCCCAGACAGACCATACAGCAACTGTCATGGGCTGTTGGAAAGGCCTGCAAGCTAAAGGGCTTGAAGTTAACTTTGGGGCTGGCCTGTCTTTAGGTTGCTGTACACACAAAATAGCCACTCGTATCATCTGTGAAATACGTATTGTTGTGCTGTGTAATCTGTACAAAACCAGGGAAGCAGCAGTGCTCGGGCTGCCAAATGTGAAACCCAAATGTGCTTTGGGTTGCACTCTGTTCAGGGCAGGCAGCTCCTTTGTGTTGTGGGTTTGGTGCCTCTGGCACACGGGGCAGTACCCTGTTCATTTTACTCGAGTTTGGAGTGCAGGATCTGGCAAGAAAAAGGTAGATAATTTCCTCTTAAAAAATAAGATATATATAAAATATATTTTAAAAATACAAGAAATTAGCTTTGGATATGTTATATTGATGAATCCCAACAGATAATCACACGAGATCTGGTCTGCTGTCACCAACACTTTCCTAACTGTGGATTTATATTGGTAAAATTGCAATGAGAAATTGCTGGCAAATAGAAGCAAAGGGTCCTTGTGAGCTGCCCCCCTTGCTCTGTGCTGCTGCAGCAGCAACTTTGCCTGCTTATTTCTGTGCATACAGTTGCATGCATGGATAATGCAGAGCTTTGTACAGTGTTGCAGTGTCTGGAGGCCATTTAGTTGCATTACTGGCTTTCCAAACCAAAAAGTCAAGGAAAAGCGGCACACCAGACCGGGATGGTGTTTCACCACAGAGCTCCTGCAAGGGCAGCTTGATCTGCCCTTGCTCAAGCTCATTGCCAGGGTGACTGCGGCCTGAAGCCGAAGGTGACGAGGACACCGAGCCCCATTGGAGGGATTTGGTGTTAATCTGGCGGATTATCAGCCTGGCAACGTGTGTGAAGAGGGCAGCAAAATGGGAAGCCCTAAGAAATCATTGCCTGTGAAGTTTCCAATGTGAGATTTAACACTGCTGCAAGTGCTCTTACTGTCAACTGGATGCAACTCCCAGGGATGTGACATTATCTTCCAAAAGGTGTTAGAGATATTACAAGAGGCAGTTTAGCTCTTTTGCCATTAGCAGGGATCACGGAGGGGTTTAAGGGCCCTCCTGACAGAATGGTCTGTGTCTGCTCGGTCAGTCCCGTGCGCTGCAGCTCTGACACAGGCTGCAATGTAGGACAGAGGGACTGTGGTGGCACCAGACATTGCTGGGGTTATTTCCTGGTGTTAGTATGGACCTAGATTTGTAATCCAAGCTTTCTCTACGCAGAGCTAAACTCAGATCCTGGCAATCACCACTCATCATGAAGACTGAAAAAGGAGATGTCATGGCCATGTCCCCCCAGATGTAAAGCAGGGCACCTGGGATGGATTCTTGCCTGAACTGCAGCATATTTGTGCTTGGATCCCGCCCCCATGGCAGCACGTGGGATGCTGCTCAGCAAGCAGGTGGGTAGCAACTAATGCACAAGAGAAGTTCTGAGAAAGTGAAACTGTCATGATCCTTGTGTGGTAAGAAAGGCGGAGAGTCCTGCGGGGAGCCAAAATATACCCCACCCTGCTGGCTCTCAACAGCTGCTGTTCCTTAAGTTGATATAGATAAGGAGAAGGAGAAAAAAAACTTTATTTTTCCTTGGAAACACAAGGTGTTTGCAAGCCCAGTTTGTTCTAGAAAGTTTTGTCTTACACATCCCCTCCTGTGACAGTCACACTTTGCAAAGACCCTCTCTGCAGGCAGTCCTCAGAGGTGGCAATGCTCCCACCTCATGCAGAGGAGGAGAAGCACCTCTACACCACAAGTTCCCTGTGTCTCTACTTCACACTTGTATTTGTGAAAAGTGACTACACGGTGACAGGAAGCTGGGGACTTTGGGTGTCTCAGCATGCTTTGAACTGGAGCCCCGGTGTTTCCAAACCCCAGCTGGACTCACAGTGCATTTGGCAGCACTGGAGTGCTGGACTTACCCTGGATGTTATCCAAGAAGAGGGTTTTGGGAGCTGGCACAGGGAGCAGGGCTCTCCAGGGGATGGGTGGGGGACAGGGCTCCGATCAAGGCATGAACAAAACATGCAACGTCAGCGAGAGCAAAGTGAGCAGACCCGCCTGCACCCGGGGAGGCCGGTGCACCGAGACAGACGTGCCCTGCAGATGTTTGCCCTGGTGCTGGAGCTGCCTGGTGGAGTTTGCTATATTGCCATTCAGGCCCCAGATGTTGTGTTTTTTTTTTTGTTTGTTTTTGTTTTCTTTTCCTGACATTGCTCCAGACAGAAATGGAAGAGCTGTTACTTGCCACGGGAGGAGGAAAAAGGGTGTTGTGTAAATACCCTCCTTCCCCAGGCGTGCTGTGCTGTGCTGCTCACCCAGGCTGCAGCCCAGCCTCGCGCTGGGACACGGGAGCAGCTTTCCAGGGGAGACCTCTCCAGCAGAGAGAGTAAAACTGCTGTCAATAATCACTGTTTGTGGCCTTTCTGAGGCCTGTATTTGCTACGCTGGGTAGGTCCAAGCCCAACCAACCATGGTCTGCGATGCCAAGGGCTGCGTGAAAGGGATGCGCCACTGTGTGCCCATGGCTTGGGGACCTATTGCTGTCAAAGGGAAGGTGTCCTGGAAGAACTGGGGTGCTGTGAGAAGGGCCCTGGGCTGCCGTGCTGTGCGTGAGGGTTATGACAGCAGCACGGGCCCTGCTCGCTCCCACCCCAGCTGTCGCCAGCGCCGCAGCAAAGCCCCCTGCTCGCCCCGGGCTCCTCTTCCCCGCGTCCCCATCCGCGCACGAGGCTCCCGGCCGCGGGGAGAAGCCGCTGGCCGGGCTGCCGGCGCGGGCAGCGGCTCCGCGGTGCCAGCCCTGCCGATGGCAGATGGTGTTTGCGAGCGGCGCCAGGTCCCAGCTGAGCGCTGCCCGGCGAGACGCGCGCAGAAGCTGCCGCCGCAGCCGGCGCTGCCAAACCCACGGCATATGCTCCGCTCGGCCCTACACCTGTCGACGGGCAGGCTCCGCGCGCGGCCCCGGTGCCGAGGAAAGCGGAAAAGCTCGGCCCCATCTGGAAAGAATTTAATGGATAAACCACAGTGGCAAAAACAGAGGGAAAACTAAAATAAAAAAGAAGGTGGCGATGCAGAGGTGACGTGGGGAGGGTGACGCGGGGTGCAGAGGGATGAGGATGCAGGACCCATGGCGTGGATGGGGCAGTCAGCAGTGCATGCCCCGCTGTGCACCAGCCATCAGCAAAGGGAGACTCCTAGGCAATATTTAACTTTTCCTTTTGGTCAGGAAAAAGCCCCAAACGATCACAAAGAAAATTGATGGGAGAGTAGACTTTCTGCCTGCTTGGAATTTGCTTTGGTGAACTGTATACTCACTCCGGGCTCTGCTTCTGTAATTTATTGAAAGGAACCAGACTGGAAATCAGATTCATACTGTGAATAATTTCTAACATCACTGTAATCTGTCACGGGGAGACAAGGCACTTTGTTTCTCTGAAAAATTATTTTTATAGTTGGCTTAGGAACAACAACAATTATTGTTATTAATATTAATAACTTCTTGTGTAAGGCCTCTCATTTGTGGTTTAGAAGTGTTTTGCACGAGGGTTGATAGATACTAGCTGCATCTCAAGGGAAGGGAAACTGAGGCACGGACGCCTTCCATGCCTTGCTCAAGCTCACACAAGCAGCCAGTGTCCTCTCTTCTATAACACAGCTTTAACCCTTATCTGTATTTCTAATATATTTGAAGTTTTAATGGCAATTAAGGGGCAGATACGAGATTAAAAAAAAAAAAAAAAAAAAGATTGTACTTTGACTCACAAAATTATTAAGAAAATTGCATGAAGAATTCCATTGTCATACTATGACCACTAATTCTGACGTCCAGGTCTTCTCCTGTGTGTCCCAGCTCAGCATCCTGCGGGAGCCATGGCGCAGAAGTGACCACAAAATCTCACCTTGGAGGAGGCAACTGGAGCGTTTACTCCGTTTACTCTTAAGAAAAGTCTGGGAGAAATTTAACAGCCTCCCATCTCTTCCCCTCGACTGCCTCTACAGTGTCTTCTCTGAGGATACCTCTGCTCAGGTGAGGTTGTGCTGTGGCCATGAACCAGTTCAGGTCCATAGGGTGCCGGAGGGTGTTCTGGACAGCCAGATCTGTGCCAGCTTTAACTCCATGCAAAACTCACCAAGCTGATGCAGAGAAATGTCACTTAGCAGCAGACAGCAGCAGAGCTGCCTCTGCAAGTGCATCACAGGGGGCCAGAACCACAGCCTGGCCAGGGATGGCCAAGCCAGAGGCTTCGGATGAGCCAGTTTTAGCCCACGTGCAAAACAAGCAGTCATTTTTCCAGGTTTGGATAGAAGTCAATTAATTGTAATTCGGAGAATGAAGCTACTCTAGGTGGTAATTACTTTTTTTTTTTTCCTGTGGAAATGGTGTAAACTTTATGCATATGTTGTTTGATACATGATTTTACCTGTAATGAGGGAGTTCTTCATTTGAACTTTATCTCTCTTCCTTTTTTAATTTATTGCTTTGTTGCAAGAATAATAATATTTAACATTTATAGAGCGTTTGGTGTTTTTGAAGTCCATTTGCAGGCGTTAACTAATGATGCCTTGGATCCCTCCAGTGAAGGGGAGGACTACAGCAGTGTTGTCTGTGTCTGCAGATGGAAAATGTGAGGCAAGAGAGGAGATAGGGCTGGATCAAGACTAGAACTTGGGCTTCTGTGGCCAGACCCAGTCTAGAGGGTGAGCATCATCCCTCAGTCCTTCTGCCTTCGCCTGACATCACTCGTTTCACATATGAAGTGATCTTTTCATGTAAGGAAAATGGGTAAAAGAAATCAGAATGACCCCCAAGTTTGTTTGTTTGTTTTCATACCAGGGAATTTTGGCTTTTCCTGCCTTTTTTTTTTTAATGCAATGAAAATTTTTCAGAGCACAGTCATGTTCCTTAATCCTCTCTAGCAGTAATATAATCTATGTTTGTACAGAGCCGTTCGGCCTGAATTACCTGAAGCAGTGAGGCTGACAGGCCAACAATGCGGAGCGAGGTATCCACTCGCCCCAGGTGAGTGGAGCCAATTCCAGCTAAAACAGAGACGTGGGCAGGTTGGTGGTGGTGCTCCCTCCTTCACCCAGGAGCACCCTAAGGAAGGCCTTTAGGAAGATGCCCTCCTCAGTCTGCTGTGCAGAAGTCAGAGGTGTCGCATTTACTGTGTAACAGCTCTGACAGGTTCATGCAATGTCTACACACCCCTGAAAAATCTTTTTTTCCACCTGGGAGAAAATTTCCAGGAAGAGAAGGAACGTGCACAGGAGGAAGCATGGAGGGTGGCAGCCCTCACTGGTGCTGGTGGTATCTAATTATTAGGTAGCCCTGTGGGACTTAACTATCACCATCAAATCTGGAGAAACAGAGTCACAAGGAGGGCAGTGCCATGGCCCTGCTCACACCCGCAGCAAGGAATAGGCATTCACATATAAAACAGCATTTTTATGCATGTAGCTGTGTCCTCTTTGCCTGCAGAAGTCAAAGAGGACGGCAGCCGGCAGCTCGGGGAAGCTCTGGCTTCTGCGGAAAGGGCCACAGAGATACAGGGTCCCTGTGGCTCTTTCCTTCCCTGCTTTTTCTCCTGCTTCCCGGGACTTTTCGGGGCGCCGCTTTCCCTCCATCACCGGGTGAGCAAGCCAACAGATGGCACTGTGCTGTTTCCGAAGGGAGACCCGGCTTGCGGGAAGCCCAAGCCCAGCCCGAGTTGCTCATCCCTCCCTGGGATGCCCAAACACTCAGCGCTGAAAAGATCCTTGCGCTTTGTGAAAGTTCTTCCCCTCGTGCACCAACCCAGCCAGCCCAGGGCACCAGGGCTGCAATGGGCATGACTTGACCTTCCTCCACCAGTGCCAGGAAAGCTGCGCTTAAATGCCCAGCAAGGTAATTTTGCTCCTTGCATCCTCCGTGGAAGCAGCCACGAGTGCAGCAGACACCCTCGGTGATGCTTCTGTGCCCAGCTGAGGAAATCAATTGCGGTCAATCACACGGAGTTGATTAGTTTGGCAGGAATCACGGAGGCTTCCTGGGAGGGGTGGCTGCATCAGCTGCTCGCCCTCATCTGGAGTTTAACTTTAGCCCCAGGGGTTCCTGCTGTTCAGGAGCAGCGGAGCAGAGGTGAGGGATGGGGCGATGCTAGAGATTGTTTCTAGCAGTAAAATCCTGCCTGTTCTTTTAATCAAGCCTCATCAGCATAAAAAATGTCCTTTATTTTACATGTCCTAGAGCTTTGCTGCTCTAAGAACAGTAAACACGTTCCAGAGCCTCCAGCAATAGGTCCGTGCTTTGGAGTGAGTTATATCTACATCTCAAACACCTCTGTTTTTCAATTTGCATCTCAAACTCATTTTCAGTCCTGCAATGCTAAGTCTTGTAAATCTAATGGAGCTATTACCACTGTTTCCAGCCCTGCGCCCTGGTCAGTGTTTCCTATAGACACCACAGTTGTGCTCCCTCATTCCAGAATGAGGAACCAGGCCTTGAGCTACCCAAAATCTCTTCTCCATCTGGTGATGATGCTTCTGTTCAGCAGCAGAGATCTGTAATGGCAATGGGGAAAGCTGGACTCCAGATGCAACACTGAACTAGTATTACCTAGGAGCTGCATCTGAACAGGTTTATGTGTCAGGCTGCTAATAGAAATTCAGACACCTGGCCTGGTTTTCTTGTCTAAAGGCACAAAACATTTTCTAGGAAGTAGGACTGGCAGTATTGCTGCTCACAGGGCCTTAGCAGTGAGTGTGGCCCAAGGAGAGCCACAACTCCATGTCATGCATTCAGTATCTCCACCTCACATCTTAAAACTTGTCGTCATTCTTTCCCCACTCACGCTACTGTTTCTTTTTTTTAATGTCTGCAGGGGTCCAGGCCTGTAGATGTGTGCAGATGCCTGCAAAGTCCTGAGCAGCCTCTTCTCTTGCGGAGATCCGGCGCGCTCCTGTGCTGTGCTCAGCATTGCTGCTGCTCTCAGCTTCACCCCACGCACAGCTGTATTGACCCTGCTGCCATCTGATGCTGCTTTTCAAATTGCTGAAGTCAAATTAGGGTAAGTAGATATATTAGGCTTACCTATACCTTGTCAATCTTTACATCATTCAAAGCCAATTGAGCTTTTTCATTCATAACAAGAGCCTATTGATTGAATAATCCCTGTTATTAGTGTTTCGGTAGAACTTGCTCTTTGTTTTATTTTATTAGTATTTTTGTTGGTTAGTTTAAATCACCTTCTATTTTGCCCTGCTGTAACTGTAACTACAATTACAGTAAAGAGCGTGAACAGATACTTGATTAAGCTTTGCAGAGATTATTATAAAACAAGGCCTCTTTCTGAATGCATATTTTTCAGAAGAAATAGCATAAAGAAACATGCACATGTGAATTCTTTGAATTTGCAAGCACAATTTATCTTTGCAGGTCAATAGCTCATATTGTCTGCGCTGCCAAATTGTTCAAACATATATAATGCTCTCAAAACATTGCTTAATTAGATTCTAGAGAACATTGACACACAAACAAAAGATATTAATATCAAGGATTTCAGCATCAAATGTAGTTTACACAGATCAAAGAACATTTTTGGTGCAAAGAGGTTACGAATGTGACACGTTGTTACTCCACAAGTGAAGAATATGACGGGATGGAGAAGCTGTGATCAGAGCAAAAAGCAGAAGGATATAAACTCAGGAGAGTTACCAGGAAGATCAAACTGCACAAACAGAGAAGAAGGAAGATTACTGGAGAGGTAGGCAAAATACCTTATAGAAAGTAATGACCGACTCTCTGTGTTAATAACTGCTAAAATGGACACTAGCTTTTGCTGGACATAGGGCTGTGAATCACAGTCAGGGAGCTGGGCAGGCTTTTTCTGTTTCCTAAGGTGGGCTTATATTATGAATAAGAACAAAAACTTGAAATCTTTTTGCAGGAAGTATTTTCAGTTAAACTGATGTCTGTGGTTTGTGCAAAGGCTATAGTATGTTATCTGATGTTCAGTCGCTAGAACAGCTCATGTAGTCTGTGCACTTGGAACTAGAATGTGGCAAGGAAGAAGTGAAGGAAGGAAGGGAAAAGGGTAAGTTAGGAAATTAGGAAAAGTTTTGAGAGGGCAGGCGTTAATGATGTGGAAAGTTTACAGAGTGACTGGACTAAGTTAGAGGAGATGTGTGGGACATGGAAGTGGCAGTGACTGTTCCTTTGTGCCAGCTGTGTAGAGACCTAGCACATCTGGGATTTGCTAGGGAGGCAGTAAGACAGGAAAGCAGATAGGTAAGGCTAATAGTTGCATGTCCCAAGCTCCGCATAGGATACTAGGAACAAGTAACGTATCTAGATATGCACAGGGTGGAGGAGGTTGATGGTCTCTTTGAAATGCAGATGTCCCATCTCCATCATCTTGAAAAGCTACTGAGTCTTTTAACAACTTCAGGGAGTCATTGGCGATCCTGGGACAAAAAGGGCTGCTCTCTGTTTACATCCTGAGCTAAATTCTCAGTCTGGTCAATGCAGTCTTAAGACAACTAGTCCATAGCATATGGAACAGAAAAATTACTGCGCTGTGGCTTGCTAGAACAGAAGCAAGGAGCTGGAAAGAAAACATGGAAAATATATGTAGGAGTAGACACAGTGTAGCAGGCCGGGCAAATGATCAAAAAGATAAAAGAGCAAACCAAGGTGAAGTCAATAAAATTGACTTAAAATACATATGAATTAAAAAAATATTAATAAGCCAAAGCTGTATTTAATGTCAATATTGTTGTAGTAGTCTGAGAAATCATGAATAAATAAAACCAGATGGTGGATTGATCATACAACACCAAGAAAGGCACTTGTGAAGAATTTTTTCTTCTAGAGGCACACAGATATGTATGTGTGTTTCTCGTTTGCTTTAATGGGAATCATGTTTGCAAACTCTTGTGCATCAAGAAACAGGTAAACCTAAGTGGTTAAGGCTTGTTTTGACACAATTATCTCCTTACTCTGCTGAAAAGTATTAACTTCTGCTTCAGAAATGTTTCATCTATATTACACTATATATCATAGCGACCTGCCAAGTCCACTGTAAATTACTCAAATTATGCTGACAAATCAAGGACCGGCATTCTAAAGTGTGGATAGTATGTGGCATTATTTAAGGATACCCTTTCCCTTGCTGCGAGTGTGAGCCTTGGTCCTGATAGATGCTGAGCGCTCTCAAAGCCAGCTGCACTGAAGATGCTCAGCACTTTGCAGAACTTCACACCTATTGATTTTTCTAAGTAAAGAGTGTATGATAATACCCCGTTAAAGTCAGGAAGAGAGGAAACTACATCAAGATCAACTGTGAATTTCTGTCACAGAAGGCTTGCTGTTAGGCCCTATTCCAGAAGATCATTTAAGCATGTGCTTTCTCAAAAATCTTGTTTTCCTAGGCTTTTTCATTAGGTAAGTCCGTAAATGTACTGTAGTTGCAAAGATCGAGCAATTTGTTTGTCACTAGTTCTTATTGCTGTACAATATTGTCTAACATGGCTTAAGATCACTGTGGAAGTGTGTTATTTGTCTTAAATTGTAACTCCTAATATTAAAATCAATGTGAGAGCAGTACGGAAGTTGTTAGGTATAAGAAAGTCTTCAGAAAATGCTCAATTATGTGACATCTATAGCCCAAATTTAGCTTCTTCATCAACAGGAAAAACAACAGCTTTTGAGTTGCTTCTGAATCTTGAAAGTAGATTGCAGCCGTGCTAAAGCACAGAGCGGGGGGCACACTGCATGGCCCAGGATGTGGCTGATGGAGACGCGTGCGGAGCAGAGCTGGGAGGATAAAGCAGAGAGATGGTCCTGTCACCTGCAGCAGCCTCCTTCAGTTCACGTTCACTTCTCAGACATCCCATGGGAAGGAGCAAGTTCAAGAGGGCTGGTGCACAGCCCAGCAGCATCTCTTGTTGTCCGCACGTGCTTTGCTGAAGTGGGATGTTGTGGAGCACCCGTAGGTGGGAAAGCCACCACATACTTGCAGGAGTGCCATGCTGCTCGCTGATTATGGATCTTGTACATTTGCGCTTTGGTCCCCAAGACTGTGCAGAGAAAGCCAAGAGCCTCTTCATTCATCACTGTCACAATTTGCATCTTGTTTCAAACCTGGTTCCTTAGATCCCAGCCCAGGTGTTCTGCTGCTGCATAGAGCCTGTTACAGTGAGATCCAATTTATGGCTTGTGCTCTTCAAGTGTTTGACAGTTCTGGTTTATCTGCCCTGGGAGTTTTGTCTTTCCCATGGAAATGAGTAGGTAGTTGTGGATTGACATGAAGAGATATTAGGAGGAATAGGCAAGAACATTAATGGGCTGTAGAAAGCACAGGAGATGTGTATCAACCGGAATTTCAGAAAGGTATTTTGGGAGTTATTCTCAGCCATTGTTAGAGAAATAACCTGCAAAACCATCAGCTAGCTTGTCCCTGGACCCTAGCCTGGATCCTGTGTGATCACAGTGCACCCATGTGCCCAACCTTGCGATGTGGCTGTAGAGCCAGCTCTGGAGACCTCTCCTGCAAGGGCCTGAGCATGCCGGCTTGTGGGAGAAGAGGGATAGGCTTTAGAGAAGAGGCTGATCTTCCCAAGAAGCAGCTGTCACATTCAGGACAAGTCCTATAAAATTGAATCAGAATTAAATGTTGATTGCTTGCAGCTGGAGCTGGGGACATCAGATCTCCATCATGGTAGGATAGGAAAACCTTGTTTTGCGTGTGTTAAGATTCATGGTTATGTTTGAAATCCCAAGCTGGCCACTGGTCTCCTTTACAGGCGCTGTCCCTGGAAGAGGTTTCATCATATGTCTCCAAGCATGACGTGCTAGTTTGCTTTGATTGCTGTAGACAGTTGCTCTTTTCATCACCTAATGCTCTGCAAGACACTTTTTCTTTTTGTTTGGCAATGTTTGCAGCAGAGCTATTATGGAAAACACAGTAAGGAGAAGTTCATGTGGATCAAAAACCATCAGATCTTGGTTTTGCCCCCAAACTCTTGAGGACTCAGAGTTGAAGCAGAAAGAGACATTCGTTTCTTAAGCTTTTATCTTCACACTTCTATGTAAAAGATGCTCCTTCCAAAACCACCTTCAGGTTTGCTCCATCCCCAAGGGAGGGTGTGCATTTGTGCAGGCTGTGTAGACCAGCATAGTAGCAAGCAAGGAGATCCCAAACTTCTCATATAAAAGCACTGTAAAAGCTTAAGCAAGCAGGATCCCAGCTGCAATTTTGCACCCCATCCCGGAGGCGTCCCCAAGGTGCTCCCAGGTGTCACTCTCCTCCTTCCTGTTGCCTTTCTGGATCCCAGGGATTTCAGTTGCCCAGAGTGTACTCCACCATTACAACACACCACACACTGACTGATTAACTCAGCTGCTTGTTTTTCCCTTTTGAATCAATTAACTGGAGCTGAAATTAACTAAAAATATCCTTTGCTTATTAACAGACTGAACTAATTGCAATAAAAGGTGAGGAGAAAAAAAAAAAGGAGAAACACAGAGATGCTGTTTGTCACAGCGAATCTCAATCCTCGTCTTCATCACAAATATTCCTCATTTAGGGGAATGACAAATGACTCTACAGCCTTCAAATCGGTAGTGGTGTCCTGTGGCAGGGCAGCTGCATTACCCATCCCAGCACGTCCAGGCTCTGTGGGGTCGGGACAGGGCCGAGCCAGGACTCGCTGCCGTTTCCCTGAGTGCTCCTAACTGTGGGGCTGCCAAGGTGCTGCCCTCTGCCTGCCCTTCCTGCCCTTTGAGCTGGCCCCAGGTCTCTCCTCTTCCTTTGTCTACCTGATTTCCCTTTTTTTTGTTGTTTGCATCCATCACTCCTCTGTTCCACTCCTTCTCTTTCCCTCCTCCTGCAGGTCACCGCCAGGGTTTTCCATCCATGCTCCAACAGCCATTTTGCTCTTCCTGCTTCCCTCATCCTCTTCCCCTTCTCCTTCCCTCCATCTGCAGCCCTATCCCACTCCTCCCCTCTCCCGTCCTCGCTGCAATTAGAGCTAATCAGATACCTGAGCAGCTCTGCAAAGCTATTAGTGGCTTCGCCTCCCCGGTGGGATCTGAGCAGACATGGACAATGAGGCTTTTCCTCGCAGCCCACGAGTGTTTTAAGTGACACGGATGCAGCTCCACCACCAGTGAGGACCACATGCGGCCCGGCGTGGGCCATCCCCAGCACCGGCACATGGGAACGACGCTGCCCATCGCTCCACCCGGCCCAGGGAGCAATCCCGGGCTCGCTCGGGTACCGGGCAGCCCCTTCTCCCGCATCCGATGGGCTTCGGAGCGGCGCGGGGCTGCCGCACGGTGCTGCTGCACGGAGCTGCTTTCAGAGGATTTTCCCTCTCGCTCCGCAGCCCGGCGCGCCCCTCCTGCTGCTGGATCTATGAGCTGTGTGTGTGTTTTGTAATTAAGCAGTTAATTGCACTGGAGTTCTTGATTAGCTTTGGGGGATGGTAATGTTCTAGCAGGATGAGATGTTGTGTACAGTTCAGAATCATTTACAGAAATTGGAGCTAATTTTGCTGTCTGTGCTTATTACTGCATTAATTTAATTTGGGTTGCTTTTAGCTCATTAACACATCTAATTAATTCGTTGACATCACTATTAAGATGTCTCTTTGAAATTGGCGTCTCCAGATAATCAGGATGGAAGAGGCTGACAGATCAGGCGCGAAGCTGACTGGGAAAATGGGAAAAAAAAAAAAGAAGAAGGACGACTAATGAATTTTCCATCAGAATCGCATGGTTTGTCAGAGTTGGTATCAGAGAGGCAGAGAGAGCGCTAGCGAGACAGAGAAAGGGCGCGAGAGAGACAGGAATGGCAGAGGGAGACTCATTCTTTCGAAAATATTATATTTGTTATGAGAGTAAGCAAGACACAGGAGAGGGCAATAAATATTCTTCCGTGGGTAGACATCAAGGCTGCATATTTCTTGGCTGATTTTTCTCCCTCCCTGTTTTTCCGTTGTGTCCGTTTGGCTGGTTTTGCTGTCCTTGCACCACAAGTGATTCTGTACTGCTGAGGTCATTGGGGACCGGTGGCAGTCAGGTGTTGGGAGCCCCATCCCGCGCCCGTGACGTGTCCCTGTCGTGCCAGGACAGTGACGCTCCTGCCAGGGAGGGGACAGGGCTGGAGGGAGCGGGGACGTGGGCTGTGCCCCGTGCCGCCTCGCACGCTCCGTCTGGGGGATGGACAGACAATGGCAAGCAATTAAATTACCATAGTTTAATGAGTTACCACTACGAGCGGAGCCGCCGTGACTGGCTGCATGACGGCCCTGTTACATTTGTGAAATAAAACAGCTTAGCTTAAGCTCGCCTCGGTGTCGTCGGAGCTGTCAGAAGAGGGATGTTTTGTGGCTTGGAGGGGCAGCTCTGGCTCATGTGCCTGGCTGGAGAGCAGCCAGGCCAGGCTCTGCGTGGAGGTGTAAAGCCATCCTCAGTGACATCCGGAGGTGACAGTGAACTGGGAGGCAGGGACATAATCCACAGGAGCCAGGATGGACAGAAATGGGGGGAAAGATAGCAAAATGGGACTGGCAAGGAGGAGGCAACAGAAAGATGCATTTTCAGTGGAGTTAGTAGCGTTATCTGGACTACAGAAATGATGCTGCTTTCTCACCTGTCCTCCTACTCCTCTCCAGGGAGATGCAATGTGGATTGAGGCAAGAGCAGAACTAGCTGTTCCTGGCAGACTGGCTTTTGTGAGATGGCTCCAAAATCACTGATTTCAAAAGAGAAAACAAAATCTCAAATTGTGGTAGGAAAACGCACTGTGGAGGGAGAGGGTGGTTTAAGGGGGCTCTGCCCCTGAGTCTGTGGGTAGACCTGGAAGGCAACGCTGTGGTTTCTGGTTGCAAAGCATCCGGGTCTGAAATCCGTGCGCTGCCCTGGCAGCCCGTCCCCAGCCCCTCACTCCAGGGAAATCCCTGCTCTCATCACGTTCCTTTTCCGTGTGCCCTCTCGGACGGCAAAAGCCGCATGGAGAAAGCAACTTCTTCCTCACAAGAATGACAAGCCCTGCTGAGAGCACAGGGGCCTGTGTGGTGAGAGCAGAAGACCCCGAGCAGGCACTGAGCCCCAGCAGTGGAGGCTGGAAGGTCCCTGCAGACAAAGTTTAGGAGGAGATGGAAGGAGAGAGGAGAAACCTCCACCAGGGTGTTTTTCACTTGGCTCACAGCTCACTTAGGAGAAAGCCCAAGGTGGTGAATGGAGAGACCTTCAAGTTGGAGAAATAAAAGTAGCCAAGATGTGGATTATGCATCATGTGATGGGTATAGGTGGCTGTGGGCTGTAGCCTCAGCTGTCAGTCCTTGAAAACTCCGCAGCCAGACCAGGCTGGTCTTGAAAGCCCCCTTTCTAGCAGTCTTGGTTTGCCCCAGCACTGAGCTGACATGCATGGATGCACCGCTGTCAGGGTTTTCCTGCTTCACAAATGGAGACCAAATCTTCCTCTCAGCTCACCCCAAGAGAGAGAAGCACAGGGAATGTTACTGAATGCCGAGTCCATCTGTCCAGGGAAAATACTTAGCCAAGGATCTGGAGGCTGAATTCCTGCAAAGGACCTGCACAAGGGCCTGAAAAGCCACAAGGGTGAGTGACTCCTTGCCTTTACCAGACTCACTGTCCAACAGCTATGCTAAAATGTTGTGTGTCTCTGTCTGACAGACCTTCTTCCCTTGCACTGAAGGCCTCCTCACACAGGTGAGTGAAGAGATTTATTCTAATACTGGGCTGAAAATTCCACCTGGGAAGAAAAGTTTGCCCAAATTTCTATTCAGTTGTATTCAGTGGAAGAATATTAGAAACTCCACTCTTTAGCACTTCATTAAACACTTTAGTTTAATAGCATGCTCCAGGGAATTCCAATCTGGACCACGTGAGCCAGGAGTAAACAGCTGCATCAATTAACCCCATAATCTCTAGGGTGCTATTAGAAGGTGAGATACCTTAGAAAGTGCATATGCCTGCAATTAGGCTTAAAATACTTACGTGTCAATAGCTTTAGTTATTTGTGTTCTCTGCTATTGATCTTGCTTATGTTTTCCACATTAAACAGTCTTTCTTACTTCATCAATAAATTAAGTGTTGCTTAGATTTATTAACTTTTTCTATTGTATGGTGTAAACTCCTGAGCTGCAGGCCCAAGTCCACCTGAGATTTGGGGCTCTCGTCCTCCTTGGTGGCAGCTCCATCTTATTCTTGTTACAGGAGTGGGTTAAGCAGCAGAGGAAGGGAGGTGCAGGGACTCTCCTGCATGGGTTGGCTCTGTTGGCAGAGATCTGAAAGGGCAGAGGAGGCATTTGGGATGGGTTTGCTTGATACACCACTTTATGCGTTTGTTGTCTCCTGCCTAGGTCAGATTTAGAGGAGATCTTAGAGAAGAGCAGCTTTTGGCAGCATAAACGTAATAGAAAAACAGGACTTGAATTTCTGCCACTGGATTAGGAAGGGTTATCAGTGCTTTGGATACTGTGAATGGGGAGCACTGGTGCGGTGACTGTTTGGCTCTGTTAGCACAACCCGTATTAGCACAACTGGCTCCTGCTGTAAGGAATGCTCTTTGTTTTGCCCCGACTGCCCAGATCCCAGGGCTCACGTCATCGCTTTCAGTCTGGGCCATGTTCAGACCATTTATTGCAGCCTGGTTTAAGCAAATGTGGCATCTGGGGTTACAGGAGACTTCTTCAGCAGTAGCTGAAGGGAGATCTTTACACCCTCCAAAATGACAACCAAGTGGTTCTACCAGCCAGTTACCTTCACTGAGAACTGCAAAGAAGGCGTAGGATGAAGAGCCAGTCCTCTCTTTCTCCTCATTTTTTCCTTTGAGCTTCATTGCTGATTCCAGCCTCTTCTATCAACAGATTATTTGGTGCAGGAATTAACAGGTGTATGGATAAAAATGTGGAGACACTGTTTTTGGCTGGAAGTTGTGACTGGTGTTCCTAGGTGATCAGAAGGATGAGAAATCTTGGATGTTTGCTGACAGAGCAAAGAGGGAGCTAGAAGACGGTAAAAGTTTGATAATAATTTCTATATTCAACTTTTTAAATCCCAATTTTTTATTCATATGCGAGTGAACCCGCATTGGGTTCTGCTCCAGGATAAAAGCTGTTCTGAGAAAACTAGCAGCCTTTGCCCAAGAGATTGGGTTACGTTGGATAGTAAAAAGATCTGTTGTCCTTCTCGTTTTTAAAGTCCTTCAGGAATCTTTGCCTGTTTCCACCTGTTTCCCTTGAAGAATTGTTGGCTTTGTGTATGGAAATTGCACAAATATTCTTTTGGAAAATAATTCTGGAGGTAATTCATACAATTTTTTCATCTGTCATAATGGATTTATTCAGTGTTGTTTCACTAGGAAATTAGGGGAAAAAAAAAGGAAAACTTAGGATATTTATAAGCAAAGTCTTTCAAATAGTTTGCACTGTCTGTTTGGCTATTCCACTGTCTGGGCATCTTTAGGATCTTACTGCCTGTTGTATAACAGTGGCTGCACAATCTTATTTTTAACCAGGCTCTCCTAACCCAAAGAAGCCTGGAAGGCCCTTGTTGTTACAATTAAGCTATGTGCTACATTCCATAACTCATTAGCCCTTTAGTTTCTGGATTAATTTGATGTGCAAATAATGTCACAAATTGAATATTATTAGACTTCTATTGAGGATTAAGCAGCAGCAGAAGCATATTGCTGTGTCTTCATTTTGCTTTGCACGACTGTGGTTTGTCCAGCGTAGCAAGAGGTTGGTTAACTACCAGGCAGCTCCCCTTTCTCTTTCCTCTACTGTTTTCATGGAAGGACCCAACTATTAAACACAAAAAACAACCACTGTTCGTACAAAACCGAGGGCACACAAACGGAGTTTGTTAGGACCGAGCAGTATCCAAACGGCTTTATTAAAGTGAATTTGGCATGAGAACAGCCCCCCTCGCTTTGCTTCTGCAAAGGCTCCAGCAACCATCAGTTGAGCACAGCCCATGACCTGCTAATAGGTTGTACTGTACTTGCTCCCAGATAAACATTTCCCTGTATTATTGCCTCTGATTTTTGCAATGTGCTTCATCACCTCTATTTTTTTGCAGATAGAGTGGGGTTGGGAGGGAGTGATTAAAGCAGCCCAGGCCTCCCTGTCTTTTCCACCAGGCTCCAAAGAGAGATCAAGCAGAAAAGCAGCTCTTGGGAGGGGTGCAATGTCCCACCACAGCCAGAGATCCCTGTGGAGGCCCCAGAATCTGCCCTCATGGGTCTTAATTGTGAGTTTGGGGCCCAAAGGTGGGTACTCAAATGCCAGTGTGAATCCAGAGCTTTTAACTTCCGAGCTCTTGGCGGTGTCGGTGTGGCGAGGATGGCTCCATGCCACGAGAACTTTCCGGGCATTGCTGAACAAAATGGGTGCAGCTTTCTTTTAATGCACTGAAGTGGAGGCAAATTTCAATCTAATAATGTAAAGCAGCAATAACCATTATAATTAATTTATATAAAAGACATTATAAAATTACATTTGATGCATTTAAATCCCATCCAGGAGCAGTGCTCGTTTTCCAGTTAAGCTATGGGCTGTGCTAAAGCAGACAGGGAAAGAGGTATTTCAATATTTCTTATAATTTTATATTCTTTCTAATATCTCTCATGCTAATTTCATTATGCAACACAGTCAGCACAGTGATGTAATTATTGAAAAGTAATTTTGCAATAAATGGATTTAAATGTGTTCGAGTCCATTGTAAATTCAATCTCTTGGTAAAGGTGGATTGAACAGGCAGGAAAAAGGGAGCGCAGACTGTGCTGGGTGAAAACTGAGAAGTCCTGGGCATCCCATGTTGAGCATCTCCTTACATAGAGTTATGCCAAGTAATAACATCCACTTCAGATGGAAACTGCTCCCAAGGCCAACCTCCCTCCCTTGAAATACCCAAAGCACCTGTCTGCAGAGGGCATTTCCAAGCTTCAAGGTGGGGGAATTTAGGATCAGTCAAATTTGCATCCTCCAAGCTGAGGTCTGTAGGAGCCAATGGACAGACCAGGCTTTGGGTGCTGAGCTGCAGCCTGGCAGGGTCTTCTGGGGCGACCGACGGCAGCGTGTGCCATTCTTAGCAAAGTGGGTCCTGTGTGGGTGTTTTAGTCTGGATTAAAGGCTCAGTTACTGGGCAGGGACATAAGGATATTTTATGCATAAGACATGGGAGATGTGATTTCTATTCCTGGCTCTGTCAGAGACTTCCTGTGCCATACTGGGCAAGCAGTATATCATCTCTGTGCTTCCATTTCCTCATCTGCACAATAGGGATAAAGAGTGCTTCCCCAGCTCATCGGTAAAATTAATGTAACATATGTAAAGTGCATGTATATCCCCAGATGAAAGGTGCCATTGTAATAATATTCAAATTATTATGGAAAATAGATAAAGCAACCAACCCCTGCTAAATGATCGTCTAGCTTTTCACAAGATTCATGAGATCCACGTACAATGCGATAAGAAAACCTCAGATGTCAAGTGGTTTAGAGTCAGACTGTGTTCACGAAGCAGCGCTTGCTGTGCCTTTTAAGTGAGGATGAGATAGTGAAGAATTTGGGACTTGGGAAGTCCTTACTGCTACCCCAGCTTATTAGATGCTACTGTTCGTCTAAAGGGAAAACCTGGGGAATTTGTCTCCTATGTCCAAATCGAGAAACCCTTTGGCAATACTGAAATCTGAAAAATAAAATAGGACATTTCCCTTTTTTTTTTTTTTTTTTTTTTAAATCCTGGTGACTGTGTGCAATTTTGAGGTATCCCCACAAGGCTGTTTGCAGATGGAAGCAATAGAGGAGGGGATGAATTTGCACTGTGGGAATATCTAGTCCATGAGGCTCATGTAAGACCAACTGAGGTAGAAGAGAGAATTCTGCTGTCACTTGTAGAGCATTAGTTGACACTGCAGTGGGAGGATGTTTGTGTGCAAGTCCCAAAATGATGATATCTCTACTGTGATGTCCTTTGTGTCTCTCCCTGTTCTCTGCGCCACAGCTCTCAGCTGCACCATGGCTACCCCCGTATCCGAAGATCTTTGTAGCCAAGGAGATGTTTGGATAGAGGCCCCTGCCATATAAACAGTGGCTGTGTTCCTGACAGCAAGGTTGGATCTGAGCACAGGACAGGCTGAAATTTGTGCATTTTCTATGAAAGCTGAAATGAATGTTGCTCCTAGAGTTTTATCCCATTGTGAAGGAGGTCCAGCTTTGGCCTCTGAAAGAGCCATGTGGGGAATTACTTGGAAGCTGAATTCACTGGAGATTTGACTCCAAAACCCCTGCGCCTGTCTCTTCTGGCACCATTGTATAGTTGTCCAGCACCAAATGCTCAATTATAGACAAAATTGAATTTACAATTTGCTTTTGGGCAATGTGTAAATTGGCCCTTCATTGATTATTAATGAAGTGCTAATTGCTCTTTGCAACCAATTTTTATGCAAATTATATTAGTGCTATTTGCACAATCCTGCAATTTACAGTTTTACATTTGCAGTGGCCTGGTGAAAAGATGCGAAAAGATGACAGCTTGTCCTAAAAGAAAACAAAAAGGTGGGGGAAGGAATCGCAAAACTTGCAAAACTTGGAGTAGCAAAATAACACAATTAGGAAGGAGAAAACATTTAAAACCTGAACAAACAAACGCTCTCTCTTTATTGATTGTTACAGATTCAGCGTTGACAGGGGTTGTTCTGAATGTAACAGGATCCCATGGCAGATGGAAACCAGACTCCAGGCATTTGCAATGTTTTTCACTGAGGAGGTCAGTATATGAATTTGCCTGTGAAAACATTGATGTTAGGCTGCCAGCATCAACCATTCAAGAACCGGGTGCTTTTCTCAGTGACAAATGACGTGGTGTTAGTTTGTGAATCAAGTGTGGGCAGTTGCTGAACTGTTTTGGCACAGAGCTCCTCTCCGGAGTAGCACCTTCTCCCAGTGCAGATCCTAGAATCATTAAGGTTGGAAGGGACCTTTGGAAATCATCTAGTCCAACCCCACTGTACACACAGGGTACACATACAGCAGGTTACACAGGGTTGTGTCCAAGTGGATTTTGAAGATCTCCAGAGAAGGATATTCCACAACCAGATCATCATAAAATCATCTGCATGAAGTTCTTGTAAGTCCATAGTGCTCCTGCACTGCTCTGTCACAGCACTGGGCAAGACTGCTGCTCCTTTACCACTCCCTGCCTTTTCTTCTGCATCATGATAGCACCTTGCGGGCATGAGTTGCTGCAAGTTGCTTGCAGGCATGGGTTACTTGTGTCTGAGTTGCTCTGCATGAGAAGACAGTGCTCCTTGGGGACAGGGAGCACCAAGAATCTGGCTTTGTAGGTGAGAAATGAAATTTCTAGTAAGAGTTTGTTTGCAAGTTGCAGATTCAATTTCCTGGCAGGATCTGGGTTTTTCTACCTGGTCTAAGCTTCTCGGGAAACCCTTGGTGGAGTAAAGATCACCCTGACCCCAGCTATTCCCTAAAAGCTTTCCATCTATGAGACTCCAAGGAGGGCCTACTTCTGGGTGCACTTTTATGAAGTTGTGCAAAGGAATGGAGTAGCCTCATCTGCTATTAGTGTTGTGTTGCTGGTGGAACAAGACATGTTAGATCCCTCAAAGCCTTTTTATTCTAATTTGGGGAAAGGCAGGCTGTGACCATTAAGACTTGGGAAAGCAACAGGTATCCCCCGTGCAAAGGAATAATATGAAACGGGGCTCATATGAGTGCTTGCGTGGGCTGCATTAGGCAGGCAGGTTGAAAATAAATTCACTGTGGGGAGCCTCGAGAGAGGAACAATGAAGGTGGAAGTCAGTTTAAACCTGTCCATGCCAGGGAGAGCAAGATAACAGGAGAATTTATTGTTGATCCACAGTCGCTACCATCTTTATTCAATTTTATTATTCATTTTAGTGCTCATGTGTTGGAGCAGAAAGATATCAATTTTACTTGCAGCTCCTGTGTTCATACATCCAAGGATCCTATTTATTCTTTGGTCACAGCAACACACTGGGAGCTAATGCTGAGTTGCTTGTTCACAGCAGTTCTTGGTCCCTCCAGAGCTGTTGCTTTTCCAAATACCTCCCTCCCTTCTTTAGTCATTCACTACAATCTTCCTTCTGATGTACATGGCCTTACCCTTGGCCATATTAATGCCTTTTGCTCAAATGAGCCCGGGTAACCAAGTGGTCTAAGTTGCACTTGTTTCCAGTCTGCTTTTCTGCCATAGCCAACTTTACTGGCAGTGGTTTGAAGCTTCTTCCAGAGACCTGATGAGAATTTCATTTCTTTTTGTGCCTTTTGCTGTTCACCTTTCAGAGGAAGAGAGGCAGCAGGTTGCTCTGCACGTGTGTTGTCCCCATCCAGACCTGGATATGGGCACGAGTGAGACTCTAGGTGATAGCTCCATTCCCTGTGAGAGCTGTCAGTTGCTGGAGGTGGACGTCTCCTTGATACCCCGGTGCTTCCAGCCCCTTCCCACAGTGATGCCTGGATCCACGCGAGGCTCCCGGCTCCCTTTCCTGAGGCAGCAGCACAGGGATCTCGCTGTAGCCACAGGGATCGCTGTAGGCCGGCTCGCTCTTGCTGGGAGCACGGGAAGATTCCCTCTTGCTTTGATTACAGTGTGAGTAGTTTTCTCAGTAGGACATCACTCCTGCCTCTTCCTCATGTGGCTGCCAATGCTGTGCAGAAACGCAGGGCCTCTCATTGCAACATCACCATAAATCAAAGTCCTCGTGACTGCAAAATCCAGAGGAGCGCTAGGAGAGGAGGAGCCACGACCTCCTTCCCCAGAAGGGCTGCTGGAAAGCGGCAGCTGCCCCGCAGCAGGGCTGGGGGCCGAGGGAAGGGCTGTGGGGAGGCTCCTGCTGTAAGGCCCCACGTGGACGCAGCGGGGCAGTCTTTCCAAGTGCACCGACCTCGCTCCCGAACCTCTGGGAACCTGTCCCCATGCCTGACCCCGCTGCTGGCCTCATAGACGGGCCAGCTGCTCCGGTGGCTCTGCAGGATATGGGGACAGCGCTCATGATGGGACTCTGGACCTTACTCCCCATTGCCCCTGTGCTGAGCATGTTGTGGTCGCCACAGGGCATCCATCAGAGTGTGGCATCCTCTGCAGACACCTAGACAATCCTGGGTACAAAACCTGGAAAATAGTTCAGCATCTAAACAGGTAACAGGACCCACTTAATGTTGGTTTGAATTAAAAGCCCAGGATTTGAGCTGTAGACCCTCTACAGTTCAAGGATGGTCTAAGTGCCTTCATATGGTCCTAAGGTCCATAGGATGAGGATGGAGCTTGTTACAGGTAGTGGAGCCCCTGCACTGCCTGGGGATGGAAAGTTAGAGGTGCGGCAGCAGGTATGTCGCACGGGAATTGCAGTGCTGGCAGAGCCCTTGCAGATGCCATCCATGCCAGGTGGTGGCACAGGGGCAGGTGGAGCAGAGTACACGTGGTGGCTAATAACATCTGCGTCCTGCTATCACCTCAGGGTTGTCATCTTCTTTCTCAGCACTTACTGAACATCCTCCAGGCCGGGGCTTCCCTGCGCCGACACCAGGCCCGTCCCTCTCACCCCTCACTCCCCTGCCGCCTCCACGGTCTGGGTGCTCCCTGCGAGGTGGCCTCGAGCAGGAGAGTTGGAGCTTCAATTTAAATAATTGTTGCCAGGGTTTCAGTGGCAACTCATTAGTCTGCAAGACCAGAGTCTCTTGTTAGCAGGGGGACTATCCGGGGAGCATCCCTTCCCCTGTGTTGCCAAGACACCCAAACCAGAGGGACCTTTTGCATCTCCTTCTGCTCCTTTCTCTCGCCTGTCCGCGAGAGTCCGTGTGCTCACTAAGGGCCTCCCTTCTGTGCAGCATTCTGGAGTCTTCACCTGCCTCCTGCTTTGCCAAAGCTGGGCTGAGAGGGAGCCCCGCTCAGCTGTTTCGCTGGACTGCAGAGCGTGTTGTGGGCCAGTCTATGGCTTTTTGTCACTAGGATGTCATCTGGTGTTGAACCTTAAGGTAGAGGCACTGGGTCAAGGTCTGGGCTTTCCTGAGCCAGAGAGGAAATATCAGTGAGGGACAAAGTCAGGATGGTGAGAAAGGAGGGCAATGAACTCAATTGGCTATTTTAGCTTTTAAATTCTCTTGGGGCTTAAAAGAAGCAATAATCTTCAGGGTTTTCTTCTGTCTTCCTTCCACCATCTAGCCTGGAAGGATCTTCTACCAATGAAATAACAACAACATTGTGCTTCCTCCTATTCCTTGGCAGTGGCTTCCTGACACTGACAGGGGCAGCTTTCCTTTTCCCTCTCTGCTTCCAAGGGAAGAGCTGCCAAAGACGAGGCTGTGTTTTGCAGGGAGGTATGGCAAGTTTTACTGCATGTGGTTCAACCCTTCACTGTGCCAAGCAGCCTCTACCACACACCTGCAGCTTCTCATCCCAGAGCCAGGTGCTTCCCTGTGCCAGGGCAGCATCGGTGATGCCCTGAATTTTGGGGCTACTGTCTCAGGGTGGTGGGACACTTTGGGCATGGCCTCCCACTTGCTGAACCCATGGATGTGACGCAAGTGATTTTTATGTTAGCACCACCCAGTCTTGTACTTGCTGCCTTTGGATCTAGGGGTCATTTGTGTTGATGGACGTTCTCCATGGTCTCCCATCAGCTGATGCTCTTGACTTCTGCCCAGTATTACCAGTATGACCCAACTTGTGCCCAGTGCGCTCTGCTCCTGGTTGTATTGGTCAAGGATTAGAGCATGGCTTCCCTCTCTAGGTCTCCCTTCCTTTGGCCATCTCAGCTCAAGGTTCCTGCTCAGTGTCCCCTGGGCTTTGTGTCTCCTCTCCCTGGTCCACGTTGCCCCCAGTTGGGTTCAGATGTGTTGCAGCCTCTTGTGCAGATAAAGAGGAGCCGCTCTGATGCATGGCCACCACCCTGTCATTCGACCCAACCTGCTGGCTGTTTTTGATCCCAAGGACAGGGGAACAGGCATTAATCCTGGCACTGTCACACGTTGCTGTGTTGGGTGTGCTGCCACACATGTGGGTAGATTTGTTCAGTTTGTCCACAGAGTCTCCAAAAAGTCCAAAAGTGGAGGAGAAAAACCCCTATGTGTCCCATACAAGAACACTTCCCTCTGTATGCTCCTGGGTTATGGTGTCATGAATAAGTCCCTTCCACTCAGTGAAAAACAAAACTAAAGAAAGAAAATGTGGGCCTTATGTTCTGGGAGCAGGATCTTCACGGAAACTCATTTTAAATCCCCCAAATTTGAGGAATATGTATTTTAAATATGATGGTATAAAAATGCAATAAATGTTTAATTTTATTTTTATTAAATACTAAATTGATGATGGCTAACACTTTATTAAAGTGTCAAAGTGAGTGTTCCTACATTCTAATTACTTATTCTAACAAGGAGGAAGCCTCGTCAGGAACCTTGTGTGCGGGCGAGGGGCTCCTGTTGAGTAACACCCATTAAACTATCATTTGCACCTAGAGGCATCTCATTAATATCTCAACTGGTGCGACTGCACTGCCAGTGCCCACCTGACCCAGGGTGTTGACAGAAGAAATGGTTCCAAGAGGCCTTTCCTCACTCCAGCCTCCCCCTGCCTACAAATAATTCCTATGAAATTAATAAGGACTATTCCACTTAATTGAATTCCTGATAAATTAAGATTCTACCAGGCCCCTGTTAAATGCATCCAAAAGATGCAGGTGTGCTGCACTACAGTCTGGGGCAAGTTTTGTTCCTCTTCTTTCTCCTCTCCCTTCTTCTTTCTTCTCTCCAAGCCTCTTTTCCATCCTATCCATATCTCTTGTTTCTCCCTCCTCATCAGTCTCTTCCTTCTCCTTATGATCCAGTCTTCTCTTTTCTGCAGTACTTGCCTTCTGACTCCTCATATGACTCCTGCCACTTCTCCACTTCTACCTGTATCTATCCTTACGGCTACCTCCATTATTAATTTTCCTCCTGGGCCGCTGCCTTCTATCTCTTCCTATCTCTTCCCCTCTTTTTCTCCTCTTAAAAAAAAAAAAATACTTCCATTTTTCTTTTTCATATCACCAGTAACACTTCTTTTTCCTTCAACTTTCCTTCAGTCTCTCTAACCATTATTTTGGAGGAGCTTCCTCACTAGCCTGAGATCTTTCTTGGGTAAGAACGTGGTAACGCACCTTCAGAGCTGTCCAGTTGATGAGAAGTTACATCCTTTGCCGGGGGGAGATGGCCATCCCTGAAAAAACTCATGGAACGTTCAAGGCTCCTTGTAGCAGTCCTCTCATCCCACTCTCCTCTTGGATGATGAGATTCCTCTATAAGAAGATGTTTTTGTCCTTGAGACAGAGTCCGTGTGGCTACCACTTGGATATCAGATCATTACAACCAAGGTAATGGGGCCCTGCAAGGGACATTTTGGAGCCTGAGGTTTTGGGTTGAACAGCAGGGCTCTCTTTAGTTCCTTTTCTCCTACTCCTTGCAGTCAAAACCCTTTTATTTCTTTTTTTCCCCGTTGTTCTGTGCAGCTGCACTATTGGCATTGGAGTTCAGTTGTTGGATTTTTTTTGTTGTCATTCCTTTAATACATATGAAAATACCCACTAAAAAATTCCATTCTATTTTTATTTCATTCCAATTAGAAAAACAAACTAGAAACTACACTTAATATTAAAAACACCAAATCGAGATTCAAAGCAAGCAACTTAAAAATAAATAAATACGTAATGGAAAAATATCATTAAATAACACATGAATAACAAGTAATGGGATTTTAATCTTCTTGCTAGGAGAGGCTACTACTTCATCACTAAAGGTGACTCACAAACAGCATCACTCTGGGAAAGTTAGAAGTGATAATTTAGTAAGACTCAAGAATCGTGCGGAACTCAAAGAGGGATAAAACAACCTTGCATGAGGTTCTGTCTCATAGAGATGAATGAAGCTGGAAAACCTGGTCGGTTCAGAGCTAATAAAATTAAAACATGATTATATCTTTGTGAAATACCCAGGTAGCCTGGAAGTCACTGCTCCTGGATCTCACTAAGGCTGAGAGCTGAACAGAGTTCAAAAGGACCTTCAATATTTGTATGGATGACTATATCCAAAATTGTAGGAATCTTAAAAAGAACAAGAAAATCAGCAATGCCCCCTGAAGAAGTCTGGAGAACATCTTTGGAGCCTGAACCAGCACTTGACAAAACCTGAGGTACCAAAGTTAGGAAGAAAACTTCCTGCAGTGGTAAGTTACTCCCAGAGCAGCTCTTGGGCCAGCTCTTGAGTCCTCCAGTGCTGGATGATGGAAAGAACCATCCTGGCTGAACTGCCTGGACATCTGAAAGCACGGGGACAGAGGGACCCTACTGGGAACAATGCCTTAGGGGAGCATGGAATGGACATGGAGGGGTAGCAGCAGACATACCCATTCCTCTAGGAGGAGAAAAGCCAGCGGAGAGGAAGGGATGATCTGAAAGCAAGAAGGAGAATATATTAGATATAAGAGATATGGATTAAAGAGAAATTTTATGTAAGCAAAAGAGAGGGGTACAGAGTCCTTAGAGGACTCACCAGATTATGTGTCTAGAATGTTTTTCACAAGTCAATGACAACAAAAGGCTGTGGAAACTCAAAGAATGCCTGTGTGCTGGGGTGTTCTCTTGGAGCACAGAAAGGGAGGAAACATGTGGCAGGGCTGGGGATGTCATTCCTGAATAACCGGCCTAGTTCTGCCCTTCCCATCTTGCAGCTAGTCATTGTCAGGCAGATAATTTAAGGCAGAGTTTGGCCTTTCTTCTGTATTTCACCTACCCCCTTGTTTTTAATTGATCCCATTGTGAGCATTAAAACCATTTCGTCAGCTCATGGTGCTGCATTTCCCAGGTCAGAGGGAGATGAGCGCCGCTCCTCTGGCAGAGGAGAAGGGAGCATGGAACAGTCACAGGGTTTGGGATATAAGGAGGGCCTTGAACGGCCGTGTTGAGCATGGGGACTTCTGGTAACTACACCTAGAGTTGTTTTCTCCTCCTTGCTTGGCTTTCCTTTCCCTCCACCGTCGTTCTCCTCACATGGCAGCTCTCCCTGCCCTATAGGCTAGCGAGAAGGTGTCCTTGGCGCTGGTGCTTGGTGGCAGCGGTGGCACAAAGCAGGTGCCGGCGCCGCGATGCTGCAGCCAGGTGCGTGCCCCGCTCGCGCCCGGGGCCGGCAGGACGGGCACACAGCTGCCCGTCAGCGCTCAGTGTTTATTTTTGAGGCTGAAAGGAAGCTTGTGATCCCTGAGCCCTCCTGTATTTAGTCAGAGATCTCTTACTCACTTGCAGAGGAAACCCCTGTCAGCCTCTCCCCTTTGTCTCTCCCGAGCTATTGCTTTGAATCTGAAAGGATTGGGTGCAGATTTCAAGGGATGTTCAGACAAAGGCTGTTTGAACAGCACTTGTGTAAATAATCCATGAAAAAAACCTCTTTGAATAACCTCAATGAAATTTTCTCTGAATTTGCTATTCTTTTTCTCCAGCAGCAGAAAGAAGTGGAAGTAAGGAAAGGGAGGAGAGCAGGAGGAAGGGGGTGGAGGGACCCACACTTTTTTCTCTCTGTCAACTTCTCTGAATGCCAAAAAGTAGCTTGGCTTAAAAAAAAAAATCTTTTTGTTATTTTCACAGCTTTAGGTATAATCTAATATGGGACCTCCATGTCCTCAAACTTCTCCATACACCAAACGTGAGGGGACACCCTTCTAGTTAACACAGCAAGGGTAATGCCGAGCTGGTTAATTATTAGCTGTGTGGTTTAATGTTCGCTTGCTGTACATATGTACGAAACAATTCTCTTTTAGCATGTCGTTTAGTTTGCATTAAAATGGAGATAATTGTTTTCATGCCAAATGGTGCTCCCCTTTCTCCCTCCCCGTTCCTCTTCATACAATTTATACAAATTACATCCCTGAACAAGAGGGACAAAAAGTCCTTTGATTTGGTTTCTTTTGAAGATACCTAAATTGAATCCTGCTCTGTGGCAGGCGACACCTCAGACTGGGCCGGGTGAAGCAGGTTTTGTCCTGGCCCGTGCAGGGATTAGTGTGATGTGTCTCCCTGGCTCCAGCTTTTATGGGTGCTGGGTGCCAGGGGACCGGCACAGGGATGCTCAGCCCGCACGGGGAAGCATTTTAGGGGCTCTCTGCATTTTCGGGAGCTCGTTCTGTGGATGTCCAGAAGATGGAGCAGTGTTTCTGTGGCCTCTGCCGCCGGTGCCCCTAACGAGCCAGTCTGTCTGAACTCGGAATGAATTTTGTTCCCTTTTCATCACTCTCTGATGTCCAGCTGCTCCTGTCAACACCTTCTTATAGCATGTAATTCATCGCTCAGACTGACAGCTGGGGCCATGGGCCTGGGACCAGCTTCTCCTGCCATCGGCGGCACCCGGAGAGGGTCCCTGGCCTGAGCAAGGGGTTTCCCTCGTCCTCCTCCCCTGCACCTGAGGCTAATGAACTCTCCAAAGGATTCTCCGGAGACAAAACCGGGAGCAGCCTGGCCCTTTCTTCCTCCCTCTCTCCCTGGGCAGGGCACAGTGCCGTGTCTTCCACGGGCATCACTGCTCCTGCGCGCTTTGCCCGGGACAGAAGGAGAAGCCTGAAGGCAGGGGAAGGACCAGCATTGCCAGGAACAACCACCTCTGGAGAAGCAGGACCGGAGGAGACGGAGGAGCAAAGGGTGGAGGGGCTGCGAGGAAGGGCTGCTGCTGAGGATGGGCAGGGAGGTCCTCTCTGCATACACTGATGCCTAAGCTTCTTATTCCAAGTTTTAGGCTTATTTTGACCACAGGCCACAAAAGGAGCAATCTTTTCCCCAGAATTCTGGCTTCTCACCCCAAAAATGGACAGTGGCCATTGCTCCACACCATCGCCAGGACCCGTTCAGTGATGAGTAATGTCACCGCACACAAGAGCAGGCAGCTCCCAGGCAGCAGGTCCCCTCGTGCTGCTGGTTCCTCCAGCCCAGACTCCCGCTTGCCTTCAATTCCCTTCGGTCTACCAGCCAATTTCTAATAATTATCCTTTAACTCAGCACTTCTGCCTTCAGTTCTCCTCCTGCACCTTCCTGCCTTCCCGTAATTTATTCCATATTTCACCCATTTCTTGTCCTCATTTATAATTCTTCTTTATTTTATTACTTTGCATAATTTCCTTTTAGGATTTGTCATAAAATAAATTCTGCCACCTCTGTCTTCTCGTTTCTGCTCTCAAGTGTAAATGTGTGCTCTGCTGCAGTTATTCCTGACGGCTTCCAAGCCCTTTTGCTGCGCCGACTCCAATCTTGGAAGATTTGGAGAGCTGCTGGAAGGCGTCCTGGTTTCAGAAGGACCTTTCCTGGATGAAGTCTGGACTGAGGTAACGATTCTATCTTCAGGGCTGACCTCTGGACAGATATTTTGCTGTGACAAAATTCTGGCATGTGCAGAATCGAGGCCTTGCCCAAATCTGAGTTAAAAATACCAGTGACTACATGAATAAGGGAGGCGAGGACCAAGTCTGCTGACATACTTACGTGGTCCATCATAGCCATATTGATGTATTTCCCATTTTTTCACTGTCCAGTAGGCGCTGGAAGATAGAAAAGCACCTGGAGAAACTGAGGCACAAGTCTCTCATCCTCATTTTCCAAGGTGTTTAGATGCTTGTCTTTCTTTAAATTCCATGGGCAATAAGGTATCAAATTTTCCATTGGAAGCTGGACTCCAAACAGTGTTGTGTGTCATTAAGTTTCCTGGAGGAGAAGGCAGGTCTATCACCTCCATTCGATAGCCTGGAGAACAGGAATGTCCATTTAACCTCTGTGCAGTGGAAACTTCCTTAGCAACTTTTATCCAGAGCTGAGGGTTTAGTAGAGCTATAGGAATCCTGCTTAGGAAATGCTCCTTGCTGCGCAGACATATAGAGCTGCCAGAACGTGAGGTCATGAAGAGGATTTCTTGCTCTCAGAAATTCCTTTGCTAGAGAACATCCAAGAAGGAATCACTCTAAGAAAGGCAATGAAGTCTTAATGCAGAGATGAGATTCAGGGAGAGAGGAAGTTGCATTCAACAAAGGTTAAAAAATTATAATTCAAATTGTAGTAATAAGGTCTCTTCCTTGAAAGCACCTCTTTTTTTTCCTCTGCAGACATGTGGAGGTCCCATTACAGCCTACACTTAGAGCAGAATTTCAGGCTGTTCCCAGAAGTGGCTCTACAGAAAACAAAGGGTCTGTGGTTCACTGGATTTTTCAGGAAAAGAGTCCCAAAAGTAGCAAATAGATTCAAATTAGAACGTTGTTTCTGTGCAGAGTTTGCAATAATTTCTCAAGCTGCAGACATCTTACCTCGTTTTGATTTCCATTACAAATTTTGAATTACATCCTGGACCCTTTTAGAGATCATTTTCAATGAACCCAGGCCAAAAGATGGCTGTGCTTGTGAGAACCACATGCTCTCGTCTTTACACTCCTTACATTTTTAAGATTCACTTAAATTCAAAGCTCAGAGTAAAATTTGCGAGGACAAAATCTCAGATGTGTCTAAATGGAAAACGTTCTTCTGGTTCCGCGTGCTGGAAGAAAACCATTGGCTTCATCTTACTAAAACGTTTTGTTTTGGTTTGGGCTTTTTTTTTTTTTCTAATATGGAGAAATCCCTGTGTGGTTTGGGTTTGCAGGAAGGATTTTCCCTTCATGCGCTGCCACAACAATTGAGATCAGCTGAGGCACTCGAGTGAACGGATCCTGGATGTAATTGTCTGAGGGCTGGTGGCCAGGATTTTTCAGAAGAGGGTCCCACTGGCTGGGTTTCAGTTCCACCTCTGCCTTGACGGAGCCTGTCTCTTTTAATCATTAGAGTTCAATGCACGGCTTTTGCCTGGCACAAGTCGGAATTTCATTTGTTTTGGAGGAAGATTGCTTCTTTTGTTATTTTAGGTCTGTTTTTCCAGTTGTATAAACCAGGACAAGCCAATCCCATTGGCTCCAAGGAGCTTACATCCAGGATAAGTCTGGTCTGCTATTGAGTTTGTTGTTTTGGTTTTAAATCTTTAAAACGTCATTCTTGTGTCTTGTTTCTGTAATGAGGCACATTTTACAAACTAAGAACAAAATGAATGTGCCTTTTTTCCAAACTCAGGGCAGTCAACACAAAGTCAGTGCCATAAACTGAGTTCCTGAGTAAACCAAGTTTTGAATTTATTCAAATGAAAGTGAATGTTGCGTTATTACATTCTTGCAAAACTCCAGTTAATTTATGGTGGTGTAAAATCCATTTTTTAAATGACTGTGACACTGCCAAAATCTTTGCACATGCAGAAACAGCTTCATAGGAGAAATTCAATCTAACATCAACAGGAGATTTGGAAGATGAATTGTGCAAGGATCTCCTTCCTCCAAAGAGGCTGCTTTGTTTTGCTTTTTAGCATTTGATTTGGCTCTAATATTGTCTGTTTTATGATGTTTTAATTATTGTTGTTTATTTATTATAATCATATTTTAATTGTTTGTGTAGCGCCTTGAGTGCATTGGCAGGGGGGCACATTATAAATTAAATTATTATTAAAAAGTTATTATTATGTGTACCTACTCCAAACTGAGCTAGAGCAGGCAATAGACTCAATTGCCTGGAATTAATTTCCCTTTTTTCCTTTTCCTTTGTTTTCCTCCCTGCTCAGTTCAAAGGGTTGGAGGGGGGGAGTGATGTTTCCCTGCCTCCTCTTGGGTCTAGGCAAGGCGAGGGGAGCTCTGCTGTTGGCTCCCTCGGGCCCAGGATGCTGCCTCCCTTGGGTCCTTGGGACAAAGTTAGGGAAATGGTATGCTGTATGTGCTAGGAATTATTGGAATTACTTTATAAAGCCTTAATGCATTGCCCTCACTTTGCTTCTAGAAGGGAGAGTGCTGGAAGACTCTGGTTGATCCTTGCTGCAGTATAATGGGATTTGCTAATGACACTAATTATTCAGCGGATATTATAGGAGAGATTGTGATCTGCCCTTGCTTGTGGAGTGCTTGGAGGGGAGGAAAGGGGGCATCGCTCCTGGTCACCAGACAAGGGCAATGTTTTAGGCCCTGTCCTAGTCCTGCTTCTCATATCCTGACCTTGACCATGACCATGAGAAGGGGTCCATGCAGCCTGGAGCGTGTAGCTGGGGCTCTTGAAATCCCAGCAATGGATTCAGCTGATCCCATGGATAATGCAGTTCCTCCACTTCTGCTTTAACATCTTTGGGATTTCCAGGCACAACAGGCAGTGGCAAACAGACCTCTCGAAGCTGGTGGTGCTCCACTAGCCCTCCTGGTGTGTCACTGTGAACACAACATCCAGAAGCTCAGGAAGGTCGGGAGGTGAAAGCACGGAATTAACGCATGTGTTTCTGTAGCTAGATGCCCTCAGCCCAGGCTGATGCCAACACCAGACAGAACCCTTCTCGGTGAAACTGGTGAGGAGACAGATGCACTCCGGTTTCTTTTCATTTATGTCCCTGCAGATTTTGTCAAACCCTTCTACCTCAAAACGGGCTGAGTGTTGGTGTTCGTGGCCTGAGCACAGACAACCATCCCCTGGAACAGCCCAGTTCTGTGGGATTCTGTGGGATCCGGCTCTTCAAGTCGATTGTCACGGAGCACTCGGACCAACTGCTCTCATCAAGGCTGTGCTCTCCATAGCAGAGAAGGATTTTCTCCTTGCTCATGCCCTCCTCACCACTCGCTTAGCAGGCTCAGGTATGGATTATGTTGGGTCTCGAGGGGCAGTGGTGTTTCTGTTCCTCACAGGCATGCTGCAGGGACGTTAGAGCTTGAGGCACACGGATATTATGGTGATGGGAGCCACACGAGGACCAGTGATAGATTAATGATAATGCAATGGTTCCTGTTTCATTAGCCTTCCTTTTGCTAAAGAGTATTAAGAGACAGATGCCATTATGAGCGTCTCTGCATCTAGGAACTGCTGGTCGGCTTTACACCTGCAGCTTTCCTTATAGGATGCTATTTCATCCTACAATACCCCCCTTAAAATATTTATTATACCCAGTACTGTAAGATCTCAGTTTACTTATGTGCTTCATTTTTTGATAGATAATAGAAAAATTATCTAGAAGGGCAGTGATTTTTTGCTAGCATTGTGGAACAGAGCAGTGACCAGCTTTCCAGTGAGGACACAGATCCCTTCATAGTTCACGTAATGCAGATTGCTGAAAGAACTTGCTTTTCTTCTTAGACTTCTATAGACCTGAGTTCACAGCCCACAAGAGCTTGGAGGGGCCACAGTTTGGAAAGCACAAGACCGGGGTAAGGAATGGGGTGTGATGGCTCTGTAGAACTCCTGGTGCTTCAATGCACTCCCAGGGCTTCGGCCACCACTCAGTTATGGTGGCCCAGGACTGAGAGAGCAGAAACAGTCTTGAAACACCCGGTGGTAACGTGCTGGGTCGGTCCTAAGATCGCTCTTCTGTCTCCTTTATTCTCTCTGTTTGCCGGAGCCACATGGCCGGGCCTTCTCCCTCCCGACACGCATACATTTATTTGTCCTGCTTTGGGAACTGCTGTTCAGTCTGTGCCTTTTCCTTCTTCCCCTCTGGCATGACCCTCCGGGGAGCTCGGGGCCGGGGCTCAGCTGCTGCCCTTCTCCATATGTATTCCCTCTTCCTCGGGACCTTTCTGCCTGTGGTTGATTGGAGCGGAGCTGCAATTCCCCACGCCATCCCGTCCCCCCGCAAAGCCCTCTTAATCCTTCACCGAGGGGCTGTTTAGTCCTGTCTGCCTGGTTTGTGATCTCTGCAACTGAAGGGGCCTAATTTGGTGTCATGTCCAGAGTGGCCCAGGAGACAGGGCACAACTCAGGAGGTTCTGCCTCTGATTTTACACTTGCGAAAAGGGTGAGCTCAGATGAGGCCCTTCCCTTCTGGACCCCTCTGCTCCCTGCCATAGCGGGGAGGTGGCCACCCCAACCCATTGCAGCACTTGCAGGGGCATAGAGAGCCATGCACTGTATCAGCTGCAAGAAAGAGTGTTGTTCTCCACCTCTGCAGCATGTCCTGGTGGGCAGGCACAGACGGGGACCTGTCCCCAGGTGAGCTCCTGGCACATCCCTGCACTGCTGCGGGCTGCCCCTGCGGTTGGTGCTTGCTCAGGGGAGACCATGCAGAGAGAAGGGGCTGGAATGGGTTAAAAATGGGCACCCACCAGCTGAGCTGTTATCCTCTGCTTTCCTCCTTCCCCGCATGCAAATTTAGAGTTTAACTTTTATTCGTTCCCGATTGTTACCAAATTAAATGTCGTTTTGGCATAAGGTCTTCAAGTCAGCTTGCTAGGCCTGTACTCAGTTAACATCTGCTCTAGGCTTTCTGCACCACATACTGTCCTATGCACGATGTATTTGTTATCTCCCTGGGTAGGTAAAGCCTTGTTATGTCTAAGCAGGGCATTTGTGTGTGTTTGGCTCTTTGACACAATAAATACTCCTTTGCCTCCCCTCTGCACCTAATCCTGCTATTACTTGTGCTTGTGCAGAGCATGGCAGAAGGCAAAATAATTTTCTCTCTCCAGTCCTAGGCCCACTTATGGCACCAGTTATCAGCGCTTCAAGTCTAGGAGATTTGGAAGTTGTATAACTGTGCGGGGTTGTGTAACGTCTGCCTGAGCGTCTCAAAGTGGAGCAAGACATCCCAAGGCTGGCTCTTCCAGGAGCGATGTGCCCAGGTAAGCTGTTAGGCTGTGTTACCCCGAGGGGAAACCACGAAGCTTTTTTCTTCTTTTGCTGAGGTGTTGATAGAAGGTACAGGCTGGGCAAAATATGCCTCTGTCTTACGCTTCCTAACCCTCCTCACCTCAGTGGGATAACAAAAAGGAAGGAGAGAAGTGCCCTTGACCGTGGACTTTCTGCCTTGATCAAGAGGGGCATAAGGTGTGAGTAAACCCTGCACTACATGAGCAAGGAGACACACACCCCCTTCCCCCCCCACGTGCTGTTTATAGTGGATATAGCCATGGGATACGTGTAATATAATACATAACCCTGTGATAAACCACACTCTTATCTCGGCTGTGTTCTACCCACTAATCCATCTCCAGTGGGACTTATTCTAATGTTACAAGCCCCTGAGTGCTGCAGAGAATGGTCTTTTTGAAAACAAAAACAACCCAACAACCTGCCACACGCCAGGGAGGGTTGGCCTGCCACAAACACGGACTTTTAGCCCCAGATTGTCCCTTGCCTGTGGCCTGGCACACGCTGTATTCAGTCTTGAGGGTCTCTAACAAGCCCTGCCACGGCTGAGGGGCAACCTCCCACATCCCATCAGGGCTTGGACCTAGAGATTTTACATCACAGACCTGTTCTACAGAGTTCTCCTGGATTTATAAGAGGGCAGGATTTGACCTGCAGGGTTTAATAATGATTGTTAACCTTGACTGCAATCGAATTAGACTGGAGCACAAGTTGACTGGCTGTTGTATTGGGAGCTAAGTTGCAACCTGCTTAGAATACACCATCCGCTGGTTTGTCTTGCATTAACATTTTTTTTTCCCAACCAGTTGTGATACATTCTGGCTTTGTGTGTGCTAGGGAGGGATCGGCAGGATAATAGGAATTTTCTGACCCAGATGGGCTCCGTCCTTTTCTATTATGTAGCAGGAGACAGAGGAGCTTTTCTGAGAACAAATGTTTTTAGGCCCTTTCTGTGCCGCGGCTCTTCAAACATGTTTGAAAATGTTTTCCCCGATGCCTGATGCGTTTGTAACATGTTTTAACTTCAGTGATACTAAATGCTAGGCAGGTCTGCAGCACGGCTCCTCGTTTGCATGGCTGAAAATGAAATCTGTATGTGCATTTGCATAGTGAGCTGGGCTAAGAGCCTGTCAGCCCACTAGCTCATTCCCAGTGCAGACAGGCCCTTAGTGAATCTCTTCCCAGACAGGAAAACCCTCGTGGTTGAGCTGCTAAAAATAACAAATGTGTCTTTACGCCTTAAGTAACACAGGGCTTGAGTGGGCACAGCCTGGCATTTAAAGGGTTAAGGAGGCTGCGTCCTTGGTGACATGCAATTTATGATCTTGTGAATCCTTTTTTAATTATTTTGCTGTGACAGAGGTGGAAATATCCAACTTCAAATGACTGGCTTTATTGATATGCTGCTATTTGTGCCTCTGTGGAGAAACAATCCCATAAAAGCAATAAATTAGAAAACCCCTTTTCTCATCAGAGCGAGAGAGACTTTGTGGCTGTGTGCGAGAGGCCTGGTGCAAAGGCACTGCAGCACCACGAAGGGGCTCCCTGCGATCTCCGTGAAAAAGCCCTTTCTTACTAACCGGGCACATTTATTTTTTCTCTATGAGACCTGCGCTTAAACAGCCACCTCCTCGTCTTTCCCCTCCGAGCCTGGCCGGGCACATGGCACTGGGCTGGAGTTCGAGAACAGAGGATGTATTTTGTCTGCATTCATGGACGCTGGTTTAACAGCTGTAAAATGTTAATGGCTTTGTGGCTGCTCGTATTGGTTGGTTATTTACCGTACTTGCGCAGAGAGGATGATCAGAAGGCACATTTTAGGACAGAAAAAGGGGTTTTAAAGTACAATTAACTAATGCTGTTGGATATGAACTGTTTGAGGCCAAAAATGGTGGTGCTTATTTGCAGGCATGAACGACCAGTTTTCACCACAGGGAATGTAACAAAATCCATCTCATGAATCCGGATGAGAACAAATATGACATTGTATATTTTTTAAATGTAAATAGTTACTCATAACAAAGATGCAGAGGACTGCTCACAGGAGCACCCAGACGTATCCATACAAACACCAGCAGATATGAAATGATTTGTGCTTCCAGATGGATTTGGCAAGTGTCAGAGCTGAGTTGAGCCCTGGGCGCTCTGCCAACATGTGTGCAGTGCCTCTCGCTTAGGGTTTGACCATTTACGGCACAGCAACAAGCCTGTTTCCCTCTTCTTAGACAGGCCCAGTCATATGGAGAGCAAAGGATAGATAGAGGCTGACCTGGAGACCGCAGGGACACCCACCCACCCACCTCAGGACAAGGGCACTTGATAGCATGAAGGCTGCTCAGACTTGTAACCATGAGCTCCGCTGGTCATCTCCATGCTATACAGACATGTGGAGAGATCCAGTTTTGCCCCGTGTTGGATGCTTTTGTGCCAGTGCACGACTGTGGACACTGTAGTAACAGCCACAGGGTGATGACGGCTTGAGTTAGTGTCTGATGCAAGCTGTCAATATGCTCATATTCACTGAAAAGCAAAACTTTAATGGGTATAAGTGCTGAGAAGCAGGAAGGGGTGGAAAGCCCAGTCTTTTCCCAGATTCTGGACATGTTTTGACTCTTCTCCATCACTGTAGTGCAGTTCCAGCTCCTGGAAATCACCACTCAGAGTAGAGGAGGTTTTTTGTATCTGTGTCAGTGCAGACCTTGGCTTCTCCCTTGTGATGCAAGTAAGACTATTAGCTGAGGCCAACAACAATGACACTTTAAGTCACTGTCACAAAGAAATTGAAAACTTTGGAACAAATTGATTCAGTGCTCATTCTTTCCAATACCCCCGCCTTTGATTGCAGCTACAATCTCCCAGCCCCAACCCTAGAAAGAGAGGAAGTCTTTACCGGGGCAAAGCTTACATATCTCTATGAAAAGCAGATTGTCAGCCCCCAAACCCCTCTTTAACAAAGGGCAGACAGCAGTTTACCCTCAGCTGGAAACTGTCGCTAGCTTTTGTTAAACGAATCTGTGAAATAGCTGGTGTTCTTGTACCGCTAGAAGTTTTTATCATGCCCAGGACCTCGACTCATTTCACAAGGCCACCGACCAGCTGTCGTTCGGTAATGACTTTCACTCACAACCAACCTGGCCCAGACCTGAAACAATGACCTCGAGGTGAAAGTATCCCAAATGCTGCTGTTATTCTCTGGAACTTCCCCGTAAGCAGAACACAGGGCCTGATTCTCCTTTGCACCTCGGCCTAAATCAGAAATGCCTTCATCCAAGTCCCAGGCACTTTACACACTCTAGAGGTAATGCAAGAGAAAGATGAATTAGTCACTGAGTATTTACCAGCCGTTGATCTAATCATGAGATGCTGCAGTAAATGGGATATTGCTTTTGACTTACACGGATGCTGGATGAAGCCTTCAGTGATTAACATTCAAAACCTGAGCTTCAATCAAGCTACTTTTCTGTAGTAATATCATTTATGCTGAAACTTCTCCTTCAGGCACTGATCTTCAGGCTTATCTTTCTTAGCCTGGTGTAAATCCAGGGTAACCCTGTTCTTATTGGAGTTATTCCTGATCAGCACTGGTTTAAATGAAGTCTGAATATGACCCACAGATGACATCATTTCAGGGCTCTGTAAAGATCAGAGCTGTAGCAGAAGTTTGGTAATATTGATTGCCTCATCTGTACCAACGAGAGCAAACAAGGCAACGTGGCTGAGACGCTGCTGTGCTCTAATTCCTTGACATGGTAAAATCTGTTGTGCACTGGAGTCTCAAAGATTGTGTTTATAGGAATTGTTTTATTGGGGAATACCGCCTACATCCACAGTGGCCCATCCTGAGTGCTTCTATTCCACTACAAATCCATAAAACTTCCAGCCTTGCCATGTGTTACATTGTGTCACTGACACAGTCAAGAGATGGACTGAAAGTGGTCTGAGAAATGGTGATCGTTTCCTCTGTAGAGAGGAGCAGGGCAAGAATCTGGGCCTTGGGAAACTCTGTAGATGCTCTGGTGAATTGCAGAGCCACCTCTGTAGGCAGCCCATCTCCTAGACAGGGACATGTTCCTGAGCATCCCGAAATCCATGATTTCTGATTCTGCAGCTCAGTATTTCCATCATTTCACCTTCTGTTAGGCTGGGCCAGTGCCTCTATTCAGCTGGAAGGTCAATCCTGGCATAGCCTGAGGGATCAGTGCCCTCTCAGGAAGCTTTGTCCTCAATACAGAGCACCCGTCCCTCTGGGCTGGAGTTTCAGGGCTTGTTTCACCAATATCTTGTAATGCATGGGAAAGATGAAGCTCTGATGATGATGGGGATCAAACCTGGGGAAAAGAGCTGCAGCACCCCAAGCTGCCCTTTTCCAAAAGGTCACTCCTATCATCAAAGATCACCGGTGAGGCCACACTGGGAGAAACCAGTGTCCTTGGGTCACCTGGGTCTCCTGGCCACATTCACACCTCTGACCTTGGGACCCCTCAAGAAATCATCCCACTAGAGGGCACTGGGAGTTGATTTTCCTTCCCATCCTCTTAGTTTCTGCTCTTTATTTGAGTTTCTCCTTGCCTAGTGTTCTCCCCACCTCTCCCTCCTCTTTGCTGGCCAGCTCAGACTGTTTAAATTGGAAATTATTTGTATTACTGTCTGTAAATAATAGATGAGGGAGTGAAGTGGAGTTGGTGTCCCTTCCATAAACTCCTCCTCACTTTAATTAGTGCGAAACAGCCTGGTGAGAATGCGAGCTGCCTTGATGCTGGTAATTAAAATTGAAACCACTGAAAAGCTGCTCTATTTTTTATCGGAGCTGCTGTTAGGAGCCGAGAGCCTGCGGACGGCTCTGCAGTAAAGAGTGATAATGAAGGTGTGAATTCCCGGGGGGAAGAGGGGCAGCTGTAGCTATGGCTGAACTTACACCAGATGAAAATGCAGGAGCAATTAGAGGTGGCTGTGTACAAGCTGGGCATCGGAGATTAGTTGGCACCTTGGGAACATGGCAGGGAGGGACAGCAAAGGGGGAGGGATTATTTTTAATTTTCATAATAAAATTTTTTAAAAAGGGGAAAAAAAGGAGGGAAGGAAAAGGCTGGCAGCTTAAAATAAAGACAAACCCTCTGTAGCTGCCTCTGACCTGAGCCAGGGACAAGACTTGGGAAGCTGGAGGAGGAGAGCACCATTCACAGAGCCATGAAGTAGGAGACCATGCGCTGGGGACAGCAAAGGTGCTGCCAAACAAGGCTCTTCCAGCACTAGGCAGCAAAGAAACCACCTCCTTAAAGACCCTGTGTGCTATCTAGCCTATGTGGTCATGCAGGTGGGGTCAATGTGTTGCATTTTATTTGTGCATCCAGGCATCTTTCCACGTGATCAAGCCAAAGCTAATGCGTGTCCTTAGCAGGCTCCTTCTCATCTTCACATAGACTTGGGATCAGACCCCGTCCTTGAAAAATAACATCTGCAGCTTGTGATGGGAGATGGAAGAGCACAAGTAGCGACTTCTGTTATTGCTACCCAGCGAGGAGTTCGGGAAGAGTTTTTCAAAGTAATCGCACTTGGTTAGTGATTGCTGCCTGCCCTGGTGTTGTCATCCTACTTTGGGCTTCAAAACACAGCTGATGGCCTCTGCTCTGCAGCGGGAAAGATGTCAGCTAATATTATGTACTCAGTCAGAGCTGTGAGTCTGCAAAAACCTTCCTCGGTCTGTAAATAAGGTTCCTGCAAATAAAACAGTCATTGTGAAAAAGAGGCTCGAGATAGAGGTACTTTCCAGGATGAGGATCTCCTTCATCCTCCAAGGACTCCTGAGGGGCTGATGGACCCGCCACCCCCTGGGAAATGTGTTCCACCGTGGCTGATTAGCTGCCCAGGATGTAATTAGTGCTGGCCCTGGGGAATACTTGAAAGAACCAAATTATCTTAATTTAGATGGAAGAGAAGTTTTGGAGAAAGGAAGTTAGAGACTGTAAATAACCATACATCTCATCTGTTTAGGTTTCAGACTGTTGTTTTGGAGTCTTTTTTTTTTTTTTCTTGAGAGAAATAGTTGGTTCCCAGGACTGCAACTTGACAGCAGCCACTTCAGGTTGTAACTGCAGCTGCCATTGCAGCTCCCGTTGCTTTGAGTTTTGAACTAGCAGAAGCTCGGGCTTCCTGTGAGAAATTTCCATATTCCCAAATTTCCCATTGCCCTAAATTGGAATTGAAAACCAGTATTTTAAAAAAGGCTATAAAAGGAAGAGACTTAAAAATTCTGTCTTATGATGATCTTGGAACAGATGTAAAATATCTTACAGTGTTATGATTTTCTGCACAAAACAAAACAAAAAAAAGAGAAGAAAGATAAGCGTAATTTGAAACACACTCCTGGGCCTTACCAGAATTAAAGAGTCTCATAGATTTTCTTTGAAAAATTCAGCACTGATGAATTCCTAGCAAACACTAGGAGTTAGCATTTTCTGGTGAAAAACTGCCCCATTTCTGTGATATCAGCTCTGATACGTTTTCCTCAGCCATCAACTCCCAGCAACTAAAAGTTTTTGCACTGGAAATTTATTACTTGATCCCCTGACAGAAGAATCTGAGAGAAGATGGAGGGCAGAGGAACAAGGTGAGCTGAGGTACCCAGGGGGGCGCTTTGATGATTTTGTTTGTTTTTAGTTAATCTGATATTCCCAGGAATATGTTGATCCAGTTGTAATGGACTGTCCACAGTGCTGACTAGTGCTTTAGCATATTAGTGAGATCTTAGTGTTTCATATTTATACGCTCTGTCTTTTGGTACTTATAAGTTCATAAGGCTTCTCTCTCTGACTTTATTTTTAAAGTATGCACGTCCCTTGGAGAGAGTGCTCTAAACTCTCCAGAGTTTATAAACTCTTAACAATTTATAAACTCTGGAGATTGGCAAGTTTAGATACACATGGGGTTTAGACTCCAAAGAATTGTATTTTCACTTGTTTTCACTTTGTTGTAAATGAGGCTGTTTTATTTTATTATGAAACAGGTAGGCCTTGCAGTTTAATTAAGTATTTGTTCACTGTTGTGAACATATTGTAAACATTGTTTTCCAGATAATTTGTTCTATTTGCTCACCTATTTGGCATGATACAAAAATACGATTAAGCAAATTTCAAAACTGAGAGAGTTTTTTCAAGTCTGTGGGGCGTTCAGTTATCAACTGGTTTCACAGGTTGATCAGTGATTATGGATATTTAGATGAAAATGAAGGGAGAACAGATTTATATCTGAGTCATCTTATGTACTAAACTTGTCTTGATGCTTTTCAAAAGAACATTTTCAGGAAAACGGAGTTCTCAAAATGTCTGGAAAAAAAAAAACTGTAGAAATACTTATTTCCTTTATTGAAAGTTAGGAAATTTCCAGGGAAAAAAAAGCTTGTAAGGATAGAGCTAAGTTGAAGATAAATTGAAATCCTTTGATTGAAAGTAATGTTATTAAAAAGTTTTAATTATTGAGAAGAAAATGCAGGAAAGACACTCAGAGCTAACATAAAAATGATTGGAAACTGGTAATTAAAACAAAATGCTTGGAAATTAAACATCACAAAATATGAAATTGCAAACTTGGCTCTGATTCATTATGACACTTAAAACCTGGGACTACTATTAAAGTTACAGATGGTTGTTTTGAGTTCTGTGGGTCTGCACTCTTGTGGAAGTTGGGCAAATGCTGCAGTGCTTAGCTGATGGGGGCCTTCAGGTTTCAAATCCAGCCCTATTCTCTTTTTTCCCAACTCTCACCATCCTTCATTTTCAAAGAAAAAAAATCTTGCTTTCTCAGAGAATATTTGGATAATGCATTCCCTAGATGATTTTATGCTTTACATTAATACTCTTTCAAATATTTATGATTTTATTTTGTATTCTTGATAAAGTTTTTCAAGGGGAAGAGCTATGTCTTGGTGTAGGCCGTTAGCTTTTACTTCACAAACATTGCTTTCTTCTGGGTGCAACCTGTGTGTTTCTACATAGACTTCTCCCTGGGGACAACTGAACTTCAAGTCTGCAGAAGCAGCACGTCCTGAGGATCTTTCTGGACCACATTCCCGGCTCCTCGGGAACGCTTTACAAGGCAGCTGGCAGTTCCTGTGCTCAGCGAGCTGGTTGGGAAGTCCATGCACTGCAGAATCATGCACTAGGTAAGGAGGAGGAGTAAACTCCTGATGATATTTTTTGGAGAATGGGAAAGCCATCACCACTCTGATAGCTGGGTCCAGGTAAGACCCATCCTGTTGTCTTTTCTTACTATTTTTTTGCCTTTTAAAATTATTTTCTGCATTAGCAGAGCCATGAGTCTTACCTTGTTGCTTCAGCCCTTGCCTTAGTGATAGCTGGAAGAAACATCCTCAGACCCAGCTTTCCATAGGACAGCCCTGGCCCCCTTTGCCCACTGTGCTCTTTTCCAGGAGAGGCTGAAGGAGAGTGATCTTAGGCTTGGAAGAAGGTAATTTGAATTGGATGTGAAGTTGCTACTAATTTAATGTTTATCCAATAACAAGGACTTTGCAAAACCCCTTACCTTTTCATGAGCCTCAGGTAACACTGTCAATTCATAATTGCTATGATCCCTTTATCCTGTGGTTTAATAAATAATTTACTTAAATTATTAAAATGAAAATTTCAACACTATTAAAAATTAACCAGGTTAAATGAGCAAACAGTAAATAGTGCTGGGCTTGTCCTGCGTGACAGGAGTCCGTGGCTTTTATTGTCTTTTTCCCAGGCGCGAAGGGTGGTTTTCTCCCTCCCCCTCTCCTTTCCTCTCTGTCTCTTTCTACTTTCCCTGCTTTACTCTTCTGTCTTTCACAAACTCCTCTCCACTCGCCTTCTGCATCCTCTCCTCTCTTTGACATTCATCTTCTTCGGGGCCTCTTCTTTCATCCTGGTCTCTTCTTCTCTGCTAGTTTACTCTTCCTTTCCGTGAACCGTCTCCTTCCCTGGCCTTAGCTCTAGCCATTTGTCTTATTTTCTCTACGTATTTACAGTCATTTCATTCTGCTCTCTGTCCTCTCTTTTTGCCGTGACTCCATTCTCTCCCCATTCCAGTCTATTAACCCTACCCCCAGCTGGTGTTGCAAGTGTGTCTTGGACAGACCCTGCGTATACTTCGTCATTATGTTGTTTTGTGCACACATATGTAGCACAAGATGCCTGACAGGCCTTTTTGTGCTGTCTCTCTTTGATCCGTGGCTAACAATCCCATCTGATGCCAGAAAGACATAGATCCAGGAGAACACACGATCTCCAAAGAGCAGAGATTTTGTCAGGTCTTGAGGATATGAGCTGCCTCCTTTCATGAAAAATTTATTAAAATCCAACTGCTCTTAAAGGATCGTGGCTCTGTCATTTTTAATTGAAACGTTCCGTTTCCCCAAAGTGAAGTGCTCCATCTCTGCAGCCGTATCGCTTGCCAGGTTTTTTTTTTCTTCTCTGTAATTCCTGCTGAACTGCTCCTTCTGCTGTTCTCTGGCACAATTCCTCAATGACTCAAAAAGGGTCCCCCTTGAGTTTCCTCCCACCCAGTTTCCCTTTCGACAAGAGGAAGTCCTGGAAACGACCTTTTCTCATGCCTGGCTATTTTCTCCCTTAACACTTCCATGTATGCAGACCTCAAGGCATGTGCCTTTTGGACCTAAGGGCATTCGGCACTCGGTTCCTGTTGAGTTCCAGTGAGAGTTTTGACCCTGAGGACGTGCCAGCAAACCTGTCCATCTCCTCCTGGCTGCCCACAACTCTGTTAAGCATCGTCTGCAGATATTTGGGCCCTGACATGCAGGTGGGTTCTTAACATGTTCTAATAATATTCTTATTTTCTTTCTGCTGCTGAGGGACCACAGAGAAAGGCAATATTTGGACCTAAGATTTAGCTTTGTAGATGGAGAACACCTCATCCTACCCATTTTTGAGCAACCATTGGGTAGTACCAGCACTCTCTGGATGAGAAACACTGTTTGTAGATGAGAAACAAAGACCAATCCTACCTGCGAGCAAAAGCAGGGGCTATTGTGAACTGGAAGAATGGCTCCAACCGGAATATATCCAGGACACTGTATCTAGAGTGTCTGCTCTTGCAATACACCCCACCAGGTAAAGCCCACAGGGTCCAGTCAAAGTAAATGGAAATGGATGCACTGAGGCAGTGGTGAGACCCAGAGCCTATAAAACATGGGAACTCTGTCCGTGGGGAACTTAGCAATTATTGACTACACTGTCACATGGCATGGTCCTTTCCTTCCACAGTCAAGTCTGGTATCTGAATTACTTTGGATTTTAACCACAATTAAAGAGCTAATCAAGGTCAACAGCTCCTTTCAAATACAGTTTAGTACAAAATCCTAATGCAGGAATTACACAAATTGATATTGTCAATATAATGGATTCAAACCAATTGTGCTAAACAAGGTTGTATCAAGTCTGCACTCTGTATTAGGTGAGGGCTAATTTTGTCTAGTAGCAGTAGAGGCGAACAGAAAAACAGATACATCAAGCCTTCACAGCTTGAATTTATTACTGGGGTGATTTTTACCCCTCTCAAAGAATTCATTAGTCTAAGAAAACAGTGCTCTTCCAGGGATTTTGTTCCACTCAGAAAGGAAAGTGTGTAAAGTGGAACACACACAGTGTATTGGTCCTAATATATAGGACATACAAGAAGAGCTGTCGTGAGGAAGGATGAGCTCAGGGAATAAATCTAAGCAGCAACCTTTTGCAAAGAAACATGCGCTGACAAAAAGACTCTGCTCAGGTACCCAAATGTACTGCCCTACTTGATATATCCTAAGGTAGCCAAGACGCAAGGGTTGACTGGCAGATGTGACAAGAGACATACAGGAAACATCCTCTTCCAGGGTGGCAGATACTCTAGTGCATCCCAAATACGCTAAAAGAAGGGATTGGCAGATCTAAATTTCCTCACCAAGATCTTTGTTGTTGTTGTTCTCTCTTGGATTAGGTGATATCTGTTCCAACTGGTCCCTATATGGTGCTAGGTGTGAGCTTCACCCCAGGTATGAAGATTTAGAGAAATGTCCACTGTCACTCAGTAAATCAGTGAAGCTATTTTTTTTCTGTTATATTCCCACTCCAGTTCCTATATTTACACTGTGAAGGGGTTTCTGGGATGGCTGGCTGACATTTTTTTAAATTAAACTAAGTAGTTTTCTCAAAGTGGCAAGACCCAGCAAGGGAGGAGAGCTTTCTGCAGCGAATGAGGGACATTCACATGTGCTGGGAAATGCTGCTTGGGAGTGAAGAGCTCCTTGCAGTAGGTTTTGGAGCTCCTTGGAGAGAGGAAACCTTTCAGCTCTGTCCATACAGATGTCAGAGGAGAACCTCAAGCCAACCTTCAAGATGCCTTTTCCTCTAAGCAGCAGCCTGATATGATGAGCGAAGCAGCAAGAACCCACTGACTTTGACTCTATCCATGGGGAAGAGACCATCACCACCCAAAGGGCTGCTGATGTGAAGATGCTTTATTAAAGGCAGGGAAAATAGCACTCCACCACCTGCTGAAGAATCAGCTTAGCTTGGATGTTCAGGGTAATACCTTTATTCCTTGCCGGTAACAAGGCATTTGATCCCAGGTGAAAGTTTCTTTCCAACATTGCAGACGTGAGCTGGAAATGCATGGGATGACCACAGTCCTTGCTGCCACCCTCCAGGCTGGTCTTGGTGTGGTGGGAGATGGTCAACCTTTCCGGGGTCCGTGTGAAAGAAGCTCAATGGGAACACGAAGGTGGTAATGGAGTGGAAGCAGAGCAAGGAGAGCCTTGCTGATGGATTATTAGGCTCTGTCAAAGTTTCAGCAGAGTGGAAAACTTGGAGGCTGGAGTGAGTAGTAACCCATGAAAAATTACCTCTTCCTTTTCCTGTCCATGGCAGGGCAGCGTGTCCAGATCAAAGCCGCCCGTCACTGCTCAGCCTCAGTTGCACGATTTACGAGGCACTGGGGCACCAGCCCATTAACAGCCATGGTAATTCATTGCAAGGGCAACAGGAGGTGTAAATCCCCTCCAAACTTACACATTTACCTAATTGTCCCCCAACTGCTGGACCTGGACATCAGAGGGTCTGATGTTACAAAATAGGAGGGCCGCAAAAGCTGTGACAGGGAAGGAGAGCAGGACTGAGGAGAAAGTCAGTGAGCAGAATGGGTGGGAGAGGCATGACCCAGGTGGCAGGGCCACCTCCACTCATTAGGAGTAGAAAATTTCATTGGTTTTAATTGCTTTTTGACCTTCCGGTGTTCCTCTCCGTTGTTTCCCTAGGGATTGGTGTTGGAGCAGGAGCTCCGTGCTCACGGGCAGCAGGGAGGCCTCTGTGCTTTTCCAGACTTTGAGACATCGTGCTCTGTACACGTATCAGTCTCTGCTGCCGGCAACTGCTGCATCATTGACAGATAAGGGGAGATATGGGGTGTGTTGGGACATGCCAGTGAGTACTCGGTGTATGTCGTATGCTCCTTCAGGCCTCGTTCATTGAGTAACCCACGTGTTTGTGTTCAAGCTCTAGCCATCCCTGGATGTAGATGGATAACATCCATCTACAGTTCCCTTACTTTCCTGGTGATGTTCAGGCAGCGTGTGTTCTCTTACAGTCTTCTGTGATATGTCCAAATTCAGAAAAACTTTGGAGAAAGCCAAGTCTTTGTTTACTCTTTATTTTCCTGTTTCTGGCTACTCTACCAGTTTGCTCTCTCTCTCTCTTTCTGCTGCTCTATCCTCCCCTCAGTCTTCCATTCCCCCTTTTCCAGTTCTCATCACTGTTTCTCACTTGGTGCTCTGTTTTCCCAATACCAGTATCCTGCTCTTTTATGCTTGACTCTGTTTCTGTCTTTCCAGATAGTGTCTTTCAGTTTAATCTTCCCTGACTTTCTTCAGTCTTGTGATGTTCACTGTGCCAATGCTCAACTCAGTAATGTTAGCTAGTATTTGATAACATAAAAGGCTTTCCCCTCAGCTATATGGGTAGGCTTTAAATAAGTGTACATTTACAAGAAAACTTTGAATTTGAGTTTTCCACTGCCACAATGGGTAAACTAGAACTAAAGCCTCCTGTAAGAGAAACAGTAGAGATAAATAGGTCCAGAAACAGGAATATCACAGGGAACATTCAGTAAGTCAGATAGGATAGCCAGATCACTGGAGTGTCTTCTTACAAAAATCTTTTTTTTTTCTTTTTTTTTTTTCCTCCTAAAAAGCCATCTTTAATAAATTCCATTGCATTTACTTTCATTTCACTTGTACCTTGCCCTGTGTCTTTTCTTTTTGAAGCAAAATGAGAAACTGATTTCTGTGAGTCATTCCCCTCAAAAAAAAAAAAAAAAAAAAAAAATCTGTTCCTTACTCCAAGGTTCACAAGAAGTAGGCCTGATTTCCCATCCTCAGCTTACAGTGCGCTTGACCCCGCGGTCACGGGAGCAGGCAGATGTGCCGCCGGGCTGGGAGAGCCCTGCTTGGGCTCAGCGGGGGACAGGGCTGTGAACAGCTAAATGGGGACGAGAACTGAGTGTTTCCTGTTTGTGTCTGGCAGAGCAAACACCGGCCTTTAAAGCATGACCAGGAATGAGAATTGGGCAGCGATCTGTAGTTAAAAGGTAACCAGAAGGGGGGTAAATGGGCAGAATGCGAAGTGCAAATGAGAAGATACTGCCCTAGCTGGGAGAAAGGGGTATTGTTAGGGCAACAAGTTGGAAAAAAAACTATGAGATCTAGGTTCATAACTGTGCTTGACTCTTGAAAATGAGATTGAGTCCCCTTAGCACTTTTTAGCTACAGATACAACCTCGCTGCTTTCGTAGAGGAAGGAACACAGCAATGATGCCATTCCATGAGCAAGGTGCAGTGGAGCAAAGACTAGTTTGGGAACCTTTGTCTGCCAGCTGCAACTTCCTGGAAAGCAGATCCCATCCTCACATGTATCTTCTCCAGGGTCTGTTATCTTGGAAAGAGATAAGAAAGAGAGAGGCTTTTGTTGCTAGTGCCTATTATTTCCCTATTATGTTATTTCTGTTGTTAAATATTCTTGTATATCACCATGCAAGTTTCTTGCAGTCCATTTCTGACTCCCTACAAGCACTGACAGATGCATGGACTCAGGGTTATGTTTCATACCTGCCTCTAAAGGTAGATGGCTCATCTTCACCAGCCAGAGAGGAAGAGATGAAGTCCTTCAGTAACCGGTGAGCAATGAAATTGGGCCACGAGACACCAAATCTCTGACAGGGTGCAGAGAAGTCCAGCGTGTGAAAGGGCAGATTATCCACCAGCTCTTTCAACACATGTGAAATCCATCATGGTCACAGTTCCTGGGGCATTCAGTTGTCTGAGCCATAACACGACACCCTGTGGGGAAGGAAAGGCATCCTGTGGGCAGGGGGAAGAACTATCTATGATTTTAGAGGTTGACTGAGTGTTAAGAGAATACTTTATGGTGGTTACACTTTGAATTTATAGTTTCCTCCTCTTGATTTTTAATGTTCTCCTGCCAAATTACCTATGGTTTGTCTCATAACTTCAAACTGCCCTGTGGTCTGATGGGTCCCAGCACCACTTGGGACACAAGAAAAAATAAAAAACAAGCAATGTGTCAAAATTTCGAAGAAAAGAAGGGCTGCAGTGCAAAATGTAGTCTTTTTTCTGGATGTAAACCTTAGTTCTCCCTACTCTTGGTTCAGAATGTGATAGAATTGTTCTTTGTTATGGGACAATAGTGACATTTAGATACAAAACAGAACTTTCTCAGAGATCCGAAAGTGTGATTTGGTTGTCTGGCAGATTTTGGCTGTGGTGTTCAGCAAACATCTCTAGTCACTTAATCTCTCTGATTGCCTCTTAGAGGACAGAGACATTCTGCGTACATCTCTTCTCAAGAGATAGAAGAGGTAGGTTCATCAGCAATCTCTCTCTAAGTTTCAAAGAACAGTAGAGCGCCTGATCAGAGCTGTCCTTCTCATACTTCCCACTGCTTTCTTGGGAAAAAACAAAATTATGAAACATGCCATTCCTAACAAAACTTCTGCTGAGAAACTACTTGCCATTGATTAGTTGGAGGTGAGAAGCCGCTCCAGAATCATGGGTTTGGAAACCTATAAGAAATATTTTTGCAAAACTGACCATATTCAGGGGATGTCTGGAAGCTTAGGTGGTTTTACAGAACTATCTAGGGAAAAACCAAAAGGCAGCTGCAAACCGGCTAGCTTCAGAGAACATGGAGAGATCTAGGAAGCTCTTAGAAGGGAAGGAGGCCATGTGCAGTGTAAGAGGCAATCATAGAATCATAGAATCACAGAATGCCTAAGGTTGGAAGGGACCTCTAGAGGTCATCTAGTCCAACCCCCCTGCACACGCAGGGCCACTTAGGGCATGTGGCACAGGACCGCATCCAAGCAGGTCTTGAAGATCTCCAGAGAAATGTGAATTACCATACATGACGGTATTATTTTATGTGCAACAGATCTCTCTGAAGAACAAGTATGACCAGTACATTTGTAAGTGCCTGCTAAGATGATGTCCCAGCGCACATGAAGGAAAGCCAGGGTATAATCCATTCATTTTTGGCTTCCCTTTACATGCCACTTTAATTTTGAGAGAAAAAGAGCCTTTATTGGTCATAGATACTTCCCTCCCAGCCTATGTCATTGCCTGGCCTTCAAAGTAGCCCTTCATTTGTGAGACCACCAACTCTCAATGGTGAAAGCATTCCAAGTAAGAGTTCTGGTAGCAGAAGGGATGAAGTCTTCCTCGATGGTTGGCAATGTCCACATGATCTTCGTTCCAGAGAGCGAGTCAGGGTCTGTAAGTGCTTATCTGTGTGTCCTGGAGTCTGTCTGTGTCTCTCTTTCCATGAAGGTCCTTTCTTGTCTCCCAGGCTGCATCTCCATGTGTGTTGGCCGCTGATCCCCTCGCTCCTTTCATGTCCATCTCTTCCCGTCAGGGAGGTGCCATGTGTGGGACTGCAGCAGGACTGCTCCCCAATACATCTGTACTCACAGAACAGAAACAGAAACCCAAACCCAGCAGTGGGAATGAGCTGCCTTTTCCTTTGACTGCCCTGCCTGATGCCGTGTCCCAGCAGCCCACCTCAGTGGCCCTAAAACAATTAGGAAGTTTGAAGTTTCACACGCCCCAGCAGATACAGACAGGACAACTCATCCGTTATTGCAGCCCCAGTGCACAGCTCTTTGTAATACCCGGCAAATGATGTGGGCGTCATGAACCTGACAACCTCTCCTTGACCTTCTCCTGCATGTAGGGTCATCCCCAATATCCGGTAGAGGTGCTGGTTGAGCTCGGGTACCAGTCTCTTTCAACCGAGGTGTGGGGAATCCAAGCATCCCGACCCGGGGCATTGCCTGCCAACTCGAGCATTAAACATTAATCTTGGTAGGATGCTCACTCCTCCACCTGTGAGGCCATGTAAGATTAGGTGTTTGTGCGCTCTCAAGCTGACTGCATAAAAATCAGGCCCTTGAGCTGGCTCCCCATGGCTTGGCCACCTCTTTGGGCTTTTATCTTTCGTTAGAGGTTGTTACTCTACGGTCTTTTTGTGAAGTTTTCTTTCTTCACTTTCTGCAGGATGGTTGGGGAGGAGACCTGGGCATTGATGCCACGTCCAGAGAGTTGTGTTCCCATAGCCCTGCATCACCCAGCCCTCAGCAGCACCCTTGAGCAGCCAACCTGCTGCAGGCTTGCACGCATCTTCCAAGAGCATCACCTGGAGCCATGTGGTTGTTGCTGTGAAGTCACCACCAGGTTCCCTGGACCTTTCTCCTCTTTGCATTACTGCAGTTTCTGAGCCACCCTGGGCGCAAAACCTGCCCAGCCTGGTGCCACGTGGTCACAGCAGCATGGACTAAGGTAGAGGGGCAGTGGCAGTGCCAGGCACAAGGCCACGTTTAATCCATGTAGCCGCTCTCTGCTGACAACGCCTCTCCCAGGGATTGCTGAGTAGCCAGCGTGCCGCGGTTGGATTGAGCAGGCAGATTTAATTAAGTTGCGATTTAATTACCTATCAGCATCCCTATTTAATAAAGCTCAGGAGGTTTTTAATTTAAAAAAATAATAATAATAAATGATATGGCCTGTCACAAAGCAGCGGCAGTGGCACCCGGTGCAGGCGCCCGGCCTGGGCAGCCTCGGGGTAGAGCTCGTGCCCTCGCAGGGGAGGCAGCCGGGTGAAGGGCTGGATCGTGTCACCGTGGCATGGACAGCCCGGCCTGAGGGTGCTGGTGCACAGGGCTGATTGCAGGAGGAGGAGGCGACCCCGCAGCTCCAACCTCACCTCTGAGCTTCCCTCTCCTGCTCCATTTGCTCGTTTTCTCTCTCCCGTGTGGAGATTGAAGGGCACTTGTAAGCCCACACCTGCTGTCAGAAACCCCGTATTCTGCTGAATGTGGTTTGTTGCGTTCACTTTCTGCTAAATGTTTCTCCTCATGCTGGGAGGTTGGCTCTTGTGGTGCTTAGCATCTCTCTGCTGTTCTTGTTAGCCTGCAAAGCCAGGATGGGAATGCTGATCTTGAATATCCAAGAGAGAGCTCAGTGGTTGTTTTTACCTGAGCTTTAGTCTTGACTCCTTAAGCCAAATTCAAAATGCAGATATCGAGCTGGGTGACATTGGGACTGGTGGAAGTTTGGAGCTGGACATTTTGCTATGACTCTACTCTCATTTTTACCTAACCCAGCAGTTCTCCTTCTGTGGTCACTCTTAAAAGAGAGAGATAACAAGGGCAGTAAGTTGGGATGTTAACTCATGCACTTGCCTAGAGTCTGCCAGAATTCCCACAAAAGAAGATTGTTAGGTACTATCTCTCTCTAAACCCCTCCTAGGCTCCTTAACTTGTTCACAGCATCCGTCACACTGCTTGGCTGAGGATGTTTCTTAAGGGTTTAATGATGCCGGAGCTTTTATTTCTTTGGGATGAGACCCAGCACTGCAGCCGTGGTCCTGGGAGAGGCTCCCTGGCTTTGCACAAGCCTGGTGCCAACTGGGCACGTTCTCAACTTCTGTCACCAGCAGGACTGGGCTTCTCCTTCTGCCGCCTGTGTTCATCCTGTTCTCTGGTTTAGAGCAATTCTTCAGAGCAGGCACCTTGCCAGAACCCTCTACGTGTCCACATACATTGGGAACTGTCAGCACCAGGTTTAGTGTTTTGAAACATGGTAACTATAACCATAGTGTGAAGGAAGCAGTGTTTTTGAACAGTGAAAATGAAGCAAACCCTCAACCCGTCCTCATCACAGCATCACACCATAAGAGACCTAGTTTCCATCCCAGAATAATTGTGTTCCTGCTTCCTTCCCACCCTTGGGACCTGGTGGCTTCCTTTGCTCTTGTTCACACAACTAAATTAAATTTGGGGCACCCACCACCAGGACCCCCCCAGCTCGGACTGACCGGATCCTCTCCATCCCCTCTGGACCTGCTCTCCAGCCGGGATAACTGCTGCAGCCGGCGAGAAACAGACCTTGATATTTCTATTGTTTCATGGTAACAGCGCCTGTCCTGAGACCCCAGGCCTGACAGATTGACATAACAGGTTAATAAGTGCTTTCCACTTCTCCTAAAGGCTAATTAAATATTAATCCACTTGGTGAGGTCAGCAAAAATAACAAACAATTGGCAGAGTGAAATTCGTTTAATTAATTCTCTTGTGGAGGTTTTTCAAGCATCTTCCTCCCCTGACACACTGCTGCCTCGGCTGTGGTAACCTACAGTGAAATCAGGCCTTATTGGTTCTGGGCCTGTTTCTCTCAGATATTTAATTTTGCTTCTCTTTTGTTTTTTAGCTTCTGAGTGCTTGCTGAGTATAGCTGAGGACCCTAAGCACAGAGAAGCAAAGCAAAGAGAAAGAAGAGAATGGAGAAGTAGGGTGAAGAGAGGAGGAAGAGGTGGACGAAGCCTTCTTAGAAGGCTCTAGCTTTCAGCTGTCAAAGGTATGAAATGCTTTTCCTCTTTGCAAAATGCAGTTCTGGCACAGTGTTTTGACACTTCCAGATAAAAAAATGACAAATAGATACAGGAGGAAAGCACCGGCAAATCCTGATTGTGCAGGGCAGAGGCAGAGCCCTGGCACTTCTCGGTGCTAGGAGCACCTGCAGCTCCCAAACCTCTTTGCACAACTAGGTATTTTAAGCATCTTTTCCATGCCCACCTTTGAGCACAACAGGAGGAAGCATCTTTGGGCATCAGAGTCTTCCGGGCATCAGAGTCTTCCAGGCATCAGCCCAGAACTGGAGACAACCAAGGGAGGGTGGAGAAACTTCCTTTGGTTTACTGCTTTAGTTCCACATTAATTTTTTATTTATCTGAAAGTGGCACTGGAAGGGTTTTCAAAGTGAGTCTAAAGTAATTAGGTGCTCCTGCTGATGGATTGCACTGGAGAGACATGTGGATTATTTATTACAAAGTCGCTTGCTGGAAAGGTTAGAGGCTGAGAAGTAATTATTTTTTCTTTTACTTCCTTTTTTTTTTTTTTTTTTTAAGTGAAGGAATCAGCAAGGGAGAGCAGCAGCTGAAGTTCCTCTGTGAAATGTTCCCTCTTGGCCAGGTCCCCCTCTCACCTCTTCTCCTGCAGTAGCACATGGGACAGGTCCCCAGGAAGGGTTTGGACTGGGAACTCATTAAATCCCAACTACCAGACACGGATTTTGAGTTGAGACCCTACTCAGCACCCACCCTGCTGCAAAGCCACTCACGAGCTCCCCACCCTTCGAACGTCACTGCAATCTGTGACAGGTTTTGAAGCCACCAGGCTCCCTGAGCCAAGCCCACGCAGGCTGGGGGGATCTCTGGTTTGCATGGCATGTTTGGCACACATCTGGTGGATGCTGTGAGCAATACTAGGAGGAATCAGTGCTTCCAGCAGCCTCAGCTGCCTCCTCCTCTTCTGCCTTGTAATCTTGGTCTAGGATGGGAATTGAATCCAACAGAATACAATCCTCGACCTTGAAAAACAAAGCCAGGCTTGGCATAGTCTGCAGATGAATATGCAACAGCCCTAATCAGGAATCCTTCGTCAGGGAGGGGATAATTGTGGCTAACAGCATGTAAGCATAGCGCTGGATCTTTAGGCTTCTTGCAGCTTATAAAATCAGGATCCTTTTTCGTTGGGAAAAGCTGCGCTAACAAAGACATGCAGAAGCAATTAAGTCCCCTGAGAATTCAGCTCGTACTGCTTTAAATTGTGTGAACCACAAAAACTCCCGCGATATTTGGGAGGAGGATGTGGAGGATGGAGTCAGGAATTAGAGTCCGCCCGGTCTTGGGGGAATGATGTTGACAAGGGAAGTTGGACCAAGCATTAATAGCCCTCCCACTCTGTCCTTATTTCTTACATGGTGCCCATCACCATGATATCTGGGCGCATGGTAACTCAGTTTTAGACAATATTCCTATTTAAGGTCCTTGGACATCAAACAACACAAAACCTCCTCAGCTTGGGAAGGTCCTGCCTTCATGCCACGGTCTCGCGTCTGGTCGCGTGTCCCCCACACCGCGGTGGCCGAGACGCCCGCACTTGTTGCCCATGACTGGCGGCCGCCTCGAGGCCACCCAGGCAGAGCTCGGCCCTGACAGCAGCACCCCCAGCGCGTGGTATTTATAGATCCCGTCCATGTGCTCGGCTGCGAAGGCGTCCGTAATCTCTTACAGATGTTGGAGAGAACAAAGCCAGCCAGTGACTCGGAGGAACCACTCGGCAAAGTAATGGATGGAAACCTCTTTCTTAATCACCTCTGACATTCCTGCCCTGCCCACACTCGCCCATCCCTGGGAGGCCCATCGGGGGCCACCTGGTGTTCCCAGTGCCTCGAAGTGTTCCCTCAGGCTTGGCCTCGTCCCCACAGATTCCAGGGATGCTCCAGCGAGTGTCCACCAACCTGCCCCCAAAGGTGTCTTGCTGCAGTGATGCAGGATGGGACCCGTAACTATCGCTCTTAGTCCCTCCTCCAGTTGGTGATTTCTTCTGCATGGGACCAGAGAGCATCTCCAATCTCTCCCGCTCCCCATCTGCCCCTGTTATAATTCATCATCTCTGATTTCCCCCCGCCTGCTCCAGCCCAAAGCCTACACCCAAATCCCCCCTTCTTTCCCCTTCACAGCCTCCTGATCTTTTCCGCAGCTTCATCCAATTTCCTTCCTGTCCTGCCCCGAATTCCCGCCCTGCCTTCTGCCCAGCGCGGTGGGTAATTGGTGGTGCTGGCACGGGGCCACCCAGGGGCCTTGCAGAGCGTGTCCTGTGCTCATTTGCAGGTTGACGGGTCTGACTGCCAAGAACCCAACTGTTCCTCTGGCAGGAACCAAGGTGCAGATCTGATTAGGAACTCGCTTCCCTGGACCTTCCTCCCCCTTGCCTGCCGCGGCCCTGGGACCACGACCCCCTGGCCAGATTGTGCCACCAGGAGGTCTCTGGGGAGCTTCCAGGACTGGAGAAGCAGCACGGAGCTCCTGGGTCACAGGTGAACTCAAACTAGTTCCCTATGGAAAACTAGGTGTATGGAATTGCTTGACACGGTCTTCTGGCAGCATCTGCGGGTGAGCAGGGGGGCGCTGGCTCCAGCCCTTGGGTTGGGAAGGCAGCACAGATCCTTGTCCCCCTGCACTTAATAGCACAAGGCTCCACAGCCTAGCATCTTCTAGCAAGGCTCCGAGTCATAACACGGGCATTTTTCTTAAGTCACTGCTAGAACCAGCTTTAAGGTTATATATCCAGTCTGACCCTCTGCTGAGCTGCACGTGGGGTCTAGAGGGGCACTGAGTTGCTCCGTGCTGCAGCGCGTGGTAGAAACATCTGCACTTTGGAGTCAGGCCGTGCACAGGGAGCCTCTCTGGGGCTCCTTGCCATCCCCGGCCCCCTTCCTACTCCGTGGGGCTGGGGGCTGCGCTCAGCAGAACGGCCCCTTTGTGCCAAGCTGGGGAGGGATCGCCCGAGCCCCCTCCAAGGAGTTATTCTGGTCGGGGCCTGTAGCCCGCCCAGACAATATTCACATTGATACTCCAGCTAATGGCAAAACCGGCTTCGGAGCCAGCGGCTGGTTGAGGGAGGGAGAAGGGGCCAGTGCTGGGAGTGGTGACTGCAGGACGGGAGCAGCCGGCAAAGGGGAGGCTGGAGCAAGAAGTGAAGCAGGGAAGGGAGGCAGCTCAGCACACCTAGATGGAGGGTCCCCTGCACGATGTCCTCTGCAAGGGGGACAAGCTGCCTGTTTTCACCAGCTTTTGCATTTGATGTTTTCTTTTTGCATTTTCTGTTTCTTTTCCCCCTGGGTTGAGCTGCTGCCGCCTGCTCCCCAGCCCCTTCCAACTGCTGCCGGGCTGGGAGGGCTCCCGCAGCCGCCGTCCCAACGCGTGCGCGGCCGGAGATGTTTCCTACCAGGCTCAGCCCCTCGTCTCTGTCCCCCGTGTCCGTGGCTCCGTCTGCCCCGTCCCGCGATGCCGCGAGCGCAGCCGCTCGCTGGGCTTTGTCAGGAAGCAAACACAGTAACTGTTTAACGATTTAACTGCGCTAATGAATATTGGGCCAGATATTTTCAAGGCCTGTTCAGACTGATTACTTGGAGAGCTGAGTATGTCTACCAATTACCCAGGCAATTAGGCAACTAATTAAACACTTACCCTCAGCTTCATAAACAGGAGAGAGAGAGAGGAGAGAAGGAGGGAGGCAGAGAGCTGGCTCCAGTTTCTGTGAAATATTAGCTGTCAGAAACCGCAGCTTGCAAGGAAAGGTGCACAAAGGCACACAGATCCGGGTGGACAGCGGGACTGACAGCGTGGCCACGAGCGCAGCCCGCGTCTGCCCGCCTTGCGGACGGGGAAGGGTGCGGAGCTGCTGCCCGGGCAGGTGAGGGGCTCCATCCAGGCACCGTCTGTCAGCCCTGCCTGCCTCTTCCCTGCTCGCTGCGGCCACGAGGGCTGCAAAGGCAGCGCACATCAAAGTGCCGACATCCCGGCCACGTGGTGAGGGAGCAGAGAGCAGCGGAGATGCAGGGTGAGCAAGCGGGATGGTTCAGAGGGTGTTTTGCATGGAAGATAGATAGATATGGGTCCGTAGTGTACATGTGAGTGTTTCATAGCTAGTTCTGTGCATAGGAGTGTTTCATAGCTAGTTTAACACGCCTTAGTTTTCAATTTTTTGGACATTTTCAGGACACATCCAATACATGCAAGCAGCTTGACATCATGCCAAGGGATGTGCCAGTTAAATCCCATGAGTAGCATCTGCTGCAGGACAGTTTTATGTCAAACCCAGAGCTCCGAAGACAAAGTACAGCAAAGCAGCCACAGAGAGAGACCTTTCACATCAAATTCTCCAAGGCTTTTCACTCTATGGCGCTGTGGTAGCCATCTCAGTGCTCCTTGAGCCAGCTCCAGCTGCAGATCCATCCTCTGCCGATGCTTCCACAATATAATGGCAATAGGTAAGATCTGCTTGACTGTCCTCTGCGCCCTGTCTTCTGGCTTGTTTAACTGCAGTAGTGTTCAGATGCTAAATGCAATTATCATGTAATCAGTAGCTGAAGAAAAGTAATGTCTGAATTACTTCAGTTTTTGAAACCAGGGGTTCAAAGAGCTACTTCAGTCATGGTAGCTCAAGGCATATTCCTTCAAAAATAGTATCTCTATTACCTTGTGCCCCAAGAGGGCTACCTGATGGCTCATGAAGGCTAGTTTCATTGCTGGGCTCCTGTTTGACCATTTGATTGCCTCCACAACCTTCATCCTCCAGGCTCCCTATTTCTACAGCTGCCAGTGAGTCCTGAATCAGCATATCAAGTTCATCAACCCTTGTTTGGTGGCACCTTTGCAAGTCACTTAGCCTCTGTGTCACTTTAACCTCAGACTTAGACCACAAACAATGCTGCAAAAAAACAACCCAACTTTGCATAAGGCACATATTGAACCTAGCAATTAGTGATGAGCTGTTGTTATTTAGATCTCACTTACTAAATTGAATTTTGTTTCTCTTAGCATGCATTGATTTCCAAATCTTCCAAATACAAAGTTTTCCAGCTTCCTTCTATCTCCACTCCTCTCTAGCTTTCTGAAATACAGCACTGCAGAGCTGAGATTTCCGAGACCCCAGGGACCATGGTCCTGTTCTCTGGCTTGCAGATGTAGAAGTGACATGGACAGAAGGTCACTCAGCTGTAGGACATTGCAAACCTGTAATGGGCTGATGTCACCGCTCAGCCTATAGCAACGTGGGCAGGTGATGGCAGCCCCTGCCTTGCATTTCATTGGGAAACTCTGATGTCTCCACCTTTGTGGAGGTGGAGCTAGGGGAGAACATGCTGCTTGAACTGGTTTTACTTCTACAAGGAAAGCTCCATGTCCCACTGCTCAGCCAGGCCAAGTACTCTCCTGGCATCAGCGATGTCTCCAATGTGCTGTTGGGCTCTCTTGGATTCAGTCCCACTAGGGACAATGAGAGTTTTCTCACTGGCTCCGGTGAGGCAGGATGGGACCCTTAACTATTACTCCAAACAAAACAAGCTGCCCTGGTAATTGGGGTGGGTCTGCTCCCGCGCCAGAGAGTTGAAATGTTTATTGTGTGAAACCTCAGAAAAAGGAAAGGAATCTGCTGGGAGCACTTGGTTCATTCCCGTGCAACATGGCCCGAGTCTCTATTTGAATGCAGAGTCTGTGGCATGGAGACAGCAGCTTGTTTTGATAGTTTCTCTGCATTCAGAGGCATGAACACTTCACAGTTTTCTGTTTAAATGACCCATTTCTGAGAGCGGAAAGCACCAGCCAATAAGTGCCCAGGCCCCTCTGTATGTATCCGGAGTTTACAAACCATCCCCACCGATCCGTGGTAGTTAATGGACACTCCTGCTGCTTAGGGGGGCTGGAAAACTGTTCCAGGTGACTACCAGCCTCAGCTAGAGACAACTCGGTCCCCAGAGGTCTGAGGAGACACATGAGAATGAACTCAGCGTTTCTCGCGAAGCGCGACGTTGATTAATGACAGCGCACAGCCACATCCTGCTGGCAAGCAGCTTGCTCCGTGCAATCTGCGGGGAATAGCGGTATATAAAGGAACTGAGCACTAGTGTTCACAATGAGCAAGTCACCCACTGTCCGCAAGATGCTTTCAGACATCAAATTGGCAAGCGGCTTGTAACAGTTTCAAGCCCAGAGTCCATCTCTGCCTTCTCTCGTCACACGCTCGCCTGTCGTCACCTGGCATTTTGGCTCTGACTTAGCTTCAGCCCCTGGACAGACTCCCTGGACACCTCCCTCCTTGGAGGATCACCTCTTTCTGGCTCGGGATCCCAGGGATCTGGAGCGGTGCTTCTGCCAGAAGAGCTGTTTTTTCTTTTCTTTGTTGTTTTGCCTCTTCCCTGGAGTTTCCACAGGCGATGTTTGAGGCCAGAAGAGACCAACCATTTCAAGATCTCGTCCATCAGTACTAGCCATGGGGGTGGAGAGGTGGCTTTTGCCACACTATCAAGGCGTTCGATACAGAGGTTGCCAGACCTGATTCTTTGTGGGATCTAGCCATTCACAACTGGCATCTTAATACTGTCCAAATGTAACCCAAAGACCACTGCTCTCCTCAGCAGAGAGCTGGCCACATCTGAACGGTGGTTTAGATGGATTTCAGGTTGCCCAGACGCAATCCTTCCATCTTCCTTCCTTATCCTCTCCCAGAAGAATCTAGGAGTCTGTTTTCTCACCCACTGATGTGTGCATGGAGGGAAGGTCTACACCATGCTGTGCTACTTGTGTAGGGAATATGTTTCTTTCCATTTGTTCTCTGATATTGACCTGATCTTGTTAGTGAGAGAACTGCGATTAGCCTGTGATAGAAGTCCTCAAATAAAAATTTTTCCATGAAATAGCGGTTTGGTGTCTAGAAAGAGCTGGCAATCCTTCTCTGCCTACAGATTAAGAGCAGTCTGGAGAGCAGTTTCTTCTAGACCCACTTCTGAGCTCACCCAGGAGCTCTGTGCATCCTCTCCCTGCTCCTTCATGAGGAAGACCTTAATGTCTTTGCCATCTAGGCCGAGCGCGGACATTGAGTGAGGAGTGGGCGTCTCCACATCTTTCATCCCATGTGCTCCCCATCTGACACTTCCCAGGAGCGCCTCGTGCAAAGCCGTGAACATCTGCAAAAGCAAAGGTTAAGAAAGCTGCTGGGGATTCGGGTTACTTCTCTCCCCGGAGGACTCTGCGTCCCGTTCACACCGCTGCCCACGTCATCAAAAAACAAACTCCGAACGCCCAGGAATGTCACTTCTCTCCGCGGCAGGGCACGCTGGCTGTAAATCCTTCGTAAAACAGCAGGTTTCTTTGTAAAACCCACAGGCTGTTTCCCAGAGGTGTTGACACGGTCTCTGCAAACCCAGGAGAGATTCGCGGGGCACAGGGTATGCAAAGAGCTGCCAGGACAGCAGTGGCTCGGAGTGGTGGGGAGGTGACCAACCGCCCTTTGCCTCCTGCCGTCACCAACTGGCCACGGGCTCTGCCATGGCCCTTCCCATGAGGTTCCTTTGGACATGACCAGAAGCAAAGTGGAAGGGAAGAGGGTGCAATGCGCTTTTTACCAATGTACTTTGCAGGAAGAGCAGTGAGAAGTCCCTAGATGGGGCAACGGCTCAGGAAAACGCCACCGGGTTTTGCTTTCACGACGATCGCATTTACTGCAGTAATCTGGATTAAACTCCCAGCGTGGGGTTTACGCAGCAGGCAGCATATTGGGGCTTGGAGGTTGCTTTTCTAAAAGCCGTGTGTTATTTGGGGCATATGCTGTAATCAGGGAGACAGAAATGAAATAAAAGTCTCCATGTGTATGTCTGCAGTAATCCAAATTGTGTCTGCAGTCAAATTGAATGCATTTAACGTAAACTCAGGTTTCCGTATGTTGTGCTCTAACGGTGCTGCCGAATGCAACATGTCCCATTTACCCTTCACCAGGAGATTTTCACGGCATTCTTTGGCATGCAGAAGGAAAATGCGGGTTTCCTTCCTCCCAAGGAGCAAGTTTGGTTCAGGATGCTGCCATTGACCCACTGTTATTGATTCAATAACAGGGCTGGACACAGGGTGCCCAGATACGAAACGGAGGGGCAGGATGACGTGTGTCAGAGCCCTCCTGCCCTCCGTTTAAGCCTGAAGCCTCCCGAGCTCCCACGCACCAAGCACGGCCCTGAGTGCACTTTATCATATTGTTGTCACTCTACCTGCTCCCAATTCCTTACCTGCACCAAGGTGTTTCCATTCGCGTATTTTTCTGTTGCTCAAGGAATATGCTGGTGTTTGGAAGTGAAGTATGACAAAGTTTTGGGAGAGCAGGAAAGAAATTCCCCTCGGAGTCTGGAAAGACCCTATCATTTAAATTAAATGTTAGCCTTTGAGAAGACAAAAAGAGCACTGTCTCCAACAGGGCTGCCTGGCGACATGGCTAATATTTATTACAGTGCAGGTAGTTTAAGAAAACAGAGGCATTTCACTGGAGATTTGGATCTTCAGCATAACTAGGAGGTTGGGCTGGAAAGGTTCAGTTGCTAATTAAATCTAAGTTGGACACTGTTCCATAGAGGGTAGATTGTAACTATAAGAGGATGTTAATGTGGATTTTAAATATTTATTATAACTGAGGTAGGTTATAAAAACAGACATTCTTCCTTTCAACACTCTATAATGTCAGATTTAGAGGTTTGTCTCGGGCTGTGAGTGATTTCCCAGCAGCTGTCAGGGGCTGGAGGGCAATTTATCACTCTCCCGGTGAGAGATCTTGCTGGACAGTGAAAGATTAGAGCGCTGATTTATGGAACACAAGGAAAAAACAACGTTGTTCTAGCGGGTGTCTGGGTGCTGATTTTCACACACCTGTTCCCGGTTGGGCCACTCCAGTAAGTGATTTCACTTCTCTGGTGGGGTCTCCTGCATTGGAGATTTTCCATCACGTCGGGGCTGCCGGTGGGATCGGTGCGTGGGGCAGCACGGCTGCACATCAAGGATCCAGGGCATTCGGCTCGGAGAGGTTCAGAGCTGGTGGCTGTCGCTGAGTAGTGGCTTCTCTTTGCTGGGACATCGCTGCAAGGAGCTCTGTACACAAGGGCTGTGTCCTGCCGCTGCAGAGCCTGGTAGCTCCCTTGCCGGGCAGGTTTCCCCTCCTGGCTTGGCTGGGGCTGTTGCAGCAGCCCAGAGAGCAGAAAGCAGCTGGACACATTTTGGTTCATTGGGGAGGTGGTTTTCAGCCAGGGTCTGCAGCCAGACCTACGTGTGCCCACACGTGGCCCCGTCACCCCTTCCCCAAAGCCGTTCTGCACGCACAGAGCAGCCTGGCAGCACCAACACGGCCTCCTCTCCTGGCCCCATGCAGTGGGGCTTCCCATCAAGGATCATGGGAAGCAGCTCCCAGCTTTGCCTTCATCTCGTGACCGCAGCGGTTGCTGCATAGTTTAGGTTCTACCAGGGAAATTCATCTGCAAGGACACCCACTCTGTTTAGCTGCTCCTCCTCCCTCCACGTTATCAACCCGCCTTGTCCCCTCATCTCCTCTTTCTGCAGGCTCCTGTTGACAGGCATGTCTTCAACACATGTTTAGGGGCTTTCAAGACGGTCTTCAAAAGCAGAAAGGGGCAGGAGCTGGAGAGACGGGCGGGAGGTCAGGTGTGCAGGGAGCCTCTGCCTAACCATTGATGATGCCTGATTCCAGAAGCAGGGCCAAGGGTCCTCAGTCTTCTTGGATTTGGGACAGATTTTGGTAGAAGCTTCTCATGGGTGGTTTTGCCAGCTGGGAAGCCACCCAAAAGCAGCATCCCATATATTAGCCACCAACCTCAGACACAGCCTTGGAGGGGCTGATACGACAGGGAGGTGGCAACTCATGATGACATCCATGAGAGTGGTGGGAAGGGTCAAGGAGCATGGAGGTCCCCAGACGAATGTGTTACTGATCCCAAGAGCTGAGCCCTGCCAGTGCTGGGATTGATACGGAAATGCCTTGGGTTTGTCAACCCTGGAAATGATGTAATTCAAAGGAGATGGAGTACCGTTCTGGGGAGAAGGCAGAGGAGATGTTCAGTTCAGTCAATTAGAGGAGATCGTGCCGTCTTCTGCCGTCTCCTGATTTGGTTTGTTACTTACGAAAGGAGAAAATAAGAACAGGAATGATTCAATAGTCAGTGATGAAGCTTAGGATGCTTGAATAAGGGACTCTGCGTGTTAGTTATTGGTTTTAAATCAGTCTTCCTTCGCTCCAGATTTCATGTGGGTGGGCATGGAAAGCAAGGGTGACAGACAGGTGAAAGTTTTAAGCAACCCCATCAGAATTGTGTCAGAAATTCCATCCTGCAGAAAAATCATGGAATCTGTGACTTTGTTTTGAGTGAATATCTGTTAAAACCAATTGCATCCCACCACTTACAGTGAAACAGGCGGTTGCAAAAGGAACATTGGTCTGTCCTGAGGGTGATATCTTATATCTGCACAGCCTGGGTCACTTCTTGGTAGGTCAACTCTACGTGAACCTGGGCATGAAGGCAACCCCAACTCTCATACGCCTGAAGCCGGGTGTCCCCACAAGCCCCATTCCCCCCATTGAAGCTCCCAGCCTTGTTAGTGCAGCAGTCACAGATCCTGGTTCCTGGGTTCGCTCCTCCGTCCTCCCTCTCTTGGCCTGGGATTTATTGACGGCTCCACGTGTGTTGCCTTCCCCCAGCGTAACACGGCTGATGCCCACATCCTGAGACGTGGATACACTTGTTCAGCTGAGTCAATTAGAGGGGACCGTGCCATCATCTGATTTGGTTTGTTACTTAGGGAAGGCGAAAGTGAAGACGGGATTGATTCAATAGTTGGTGATGAAGCTTGGGATGCTTGAATAAGAAGCTCCGTGTAAGTGTTAGTGATTGGCTTTAAATCAGTCTTCCCTCGCTCCAGATTTCATGTGGGGGGGCTGGGGCTGAAAATCCTGTTGCTGGAGAAAACGTGCTAAAAGGGCAATTTACTCACTCCTTGCATTGCCATCCCGGCTCAGCAGGGCTCTGGAGCAGTAGGAGGCCTTCCAGTTAAACACTTAGAGTGGGAAAAACAACTTTCAGGTGTGGTTTATGACGTACCAAGAATCGTTCCTGCCACGTGGGCAACCTTCTCCAGGAGCCGCAAAGCAACCAGAGCCTCCACGGGCTGAGCTGGCAGAAGGTCCCCGTTGGTAGCACCAAGCAAAGGCCAGAGGTCCCTTCATCCCCACCCGCCGCATGCAGGCTGTGCTGTGGCTCTCATATAGTGTCCTTTGAGAATAAGAAAGTCGCATTAAAGGCGTTTGTGAAAAAGTGAATTTAAAGAAGCCCATCTCGTTGACTAAAAGTTCAGACATTCAGGAGAGAAGCTGACTCCCCCTTCCAGAAATGTGTCTGGTCACCAAACTGAAATGATTCTGGATCAAAGCTGCCAAAGAATTCTATTAAAAGGGCTGGAATGGAAAAGAGGAAGAAAAAAAAAGGGACTGTGCAAGGCAAATAACTGCATTAGCCACAGAACAAAACAAATATAACAAAAGCCTCCCAACAAAATTACATTTCACAATTAGGGAATGAATAACTCTTTCGACAAAAGCAAGGCAATGGGAAAAATTCTAGCATAACCCAACGCTTCTAATTGTCTTTCTTTTAGCTCCTCTGCTCACTGATCCATTGAGCAGTGATAAAAGCATTAAATTTGGTGATTACGTTCAGCGTTTCTAACGACAGCGAGCTGCCTGCGACTGGCCCAGCCGCGCTCAGGTGCAGGCAGGAAGGAACCGAGCGTCGCTGCATCGCGGCTCATCGTGGGCAAGAGGTGAGTCAAGGTAAAGCATCGCCTGCGCATCAGCCCCTCGCTGCCCAGTGAGATGCTTGTCTCCAAGCGTTGCCTTAGCTGAATCCCTTTGATTTCCCCATTTATTTTTGCTTTTAACTCGAGGAGCTTGCTTTGCCTTCCAGTCCCACGGCTCTTCCCCGATAGCCTGGGCTTTCTTCCGATTCAGATCAAGTTCGTACTTATCGCTTTGATTGAAATAGGCATGTGATCCTATTATCCATATGTCCGCCAGGGTGCATGTCACAGCTTGCCTAGCACATGGTAGTGCTTATAATATCATTAACAATGTCAGAATAACAACTGTTAGTTAGAGTCGGCTTTTATTATCACATGGGGCTGCGCTGGGTTTTTTCTTAGATTATTATTTTTTTTTCCATCTTGTTGTGAATGCCTCCCGTTCGGAGCTAATTAAATGCCTGCTGCTGTATAACCATGCAGCAACACCTTTCGGAGGTGCTCGCGACGGCCTCCGTAAGGGTGCGAGGCCGGGTGGGCTTTAGACGCACCGTTTGGTGCCAACGTGGTCTCCACTGCCCGACCCAGCGCCGCTCCTTCCAAACAGGATTAATGCAAAACCTAGGACCAGGACTAGGCTTGAGCACCTTCCTGATGGAGCTTTAATCTCCGCTGATGCTCTATGCTTCAGCTGAGGCTTGGAGTTGCCGTTATCCTGCACCTGGGAAAGTTCCCAAGGCTGGCGATGGCCCGCGCTTCGGGGGAAAAGGAGCAGAGTTTAGCCCTGCCACAGTGACATGAGCTTTATGCCTGTTCCCTTTCATGTGTGTGCCCTGTGATGTATTGACCCGCTGTGTTTTTTCAGTTGTGTTGCGGTTTGGAGAAAAACAGCCCTGCTCCTGTACGAACGAGGCAGCTCGGGGCTGGGGCGGCCGAGGCCAGGCAAGCTCATAAAACTCAGCTGCAGCTGTGATAGATGGAGGGGAGGAAGAGAGCCTCGGAGATGAGGGTGGTGCGTGGGGCTATTTACCAGCGCCGTCAAGTTTAACAGGCACAAGGTGCGAAGTGGCTGGTGATCCCTTTGCAGGCATCTTCTCTGCAGGCCCGGGATTGCTCCTCAGCAAGAGATCCCAGTCAGAGAGCGTTTCCCCTTGCCAAGCTGAGCGTGCAGGTGGGCATGGCTGGGCCTGGCTGGAGCTGGAGCAGATGCCCATCGTTGGCCATGACCCCAAGAGGGATCACCCCAACCAGGCTTATCCTCAGGGTGGACAAACGGACCCATCCCAAGATCCCAACACCCTGGAATGGTGCTCTTCACCTGAACTTGCCGTCCTGGTGCTCTCTTTATCCTTATATTGGCAAATCTTTTCAAGCTCTCCTATTTAATTTTGACATGGACTTCTGTGAAAAAGGGCAAATACTGGGATTGAAGCTAAAAACACGAGATCTTAGGAGCTGGAGAATTGGGGCTGCTGGCCCAAACCCAGGAAGGTCAAATGAGCCTATACATTGGTTAGTGCTTTCATTAGCCCTGAATGCGGCCCCTCACACTTCCCCAAAGAGCAGAAAGCCTGCGCTATTTACTTAGCTAATGAATTAAACAACTATAATTAATTCTATTTATAAGATGCCTCTAGGTGTATTTACAACAAGAACAATAAAAACAATAACGCATGACACGATGCCAAGCAGCATTAGTTAGTGCAAACAAGCCCGCGCTGCAGCCGGGTGCCGGAGCTGCAGAGCCGGGCTGGCCCCGCGCAGCACGAGCAGCACTGGGAGCACATGGGTTCTGCTCGGCGCAAGGGAGCTCCTGTTTGCAGCCCTTCTCTTTCCATAGCCTTCATTTCTCGACTTGGTTTTCCTCCCCTCTGTTCTAATATCAGACCCATTTTCACTTTGGGATAAGTTCCTTTTCATTCTTTGGTTGGGATGTCTATTAAGTCTGATTGATAATGCTGGGGTTTGAGAAGGGTCTTCCAGTCTCATCAGAGATGACCCAAGAGCTCTGCAGAGATTTCTTCGCAGCAGTTGGGAGTCGAGGATGGAAGGCTATCGGGATCTGTGGGGCTAACGCAAACTCTGCATCGGGAAAACCCACAGGATAACCCTGGGAAGGAGCCACCTGAATTTACAGAATTTCCCCCAAATTCAGTGGTTCTAGATCGAGATCGTGGTGCATTTTGTTCTTGCTGCTGCTTTTGGGTTTGACTTGGGTCATTTTATCATGGGACAAAACATTGCCCCCCTTCCCCTGCCTGCTGCCTCTCCGTGTCTAAACCTTTTGATGGCCGTTAGACTTGGTTAAACCAATACCCCCTTTTTTATTATTTTTCTGGCAATAAACATATGGGCTGTAACTCTTTTTGTCAGCACTCCAAGAAGGATTTAACACCTTCCCCGTAGAGGACAGCCTCCTGATTACCTGCTGCCCTGCTGGGATATCTGCAGCCCGCCTTGCCTAACTCTGAACACGCTGACAAATGCAGCCTAATTTCGGGGAGAGGGTCACAGCACCCTTCTTAAAACCCATCTGTGGTGCTGTGCGTGCTAGGAGAAAACCTACGGCCTTGGGGCTTGAACTTGGAGGTGATAACTGACCCCTTAACCTGCACTTGGAGGGAAGGATGGGACATGGAGGGTTTTGTTTGTGTTTGGGTGACCGAACTCAGCTCCTTGCTTGGCTCTTCCCACCTCCAGGACTTGGTGTCCTGGGACAACCCCGAGGACCAAAGCAGGTTCAAAATGTGTCTTGTTGCAGGGATCCAACCCCAGCCCCACAGCACTGAACCCAGGGCTGCGAGAGCCCCTGTACCTGCTTGCTTTGGCCCTGGTTTCCTCCAGCCTTCGACAGCTCTCGCTGGTGAGACGCCAATGAGCTCTATGGTCCTCCTCGCTCATCAATCTTTGCACCAAAACGCGGCGATACGCGCCGTGATATATACTGATCGGCATCCCCACGGGCCGCCGCGACAGCGGACAAATTACCAGATTATTTGTGAATTTTAGCCACCCAATGGGAATTCGACGCTCTGACTGTAAATGTGAAATCAGCTACTTCCTACAACTTCAAAACAGGGAGCTGTTAACAAGTCAGGTAAATTAAACAGCCGACTCACTCCACTAACAGGCAGAGCTGTCAGGCAAGACAGATGTGTGCAATCAGCACCGGGTTCAGGCGGCTCCGCGGGACCCATGCGCCCCTTCCACCGGCTCCGGGGAGAAACCACGGAGCCGCCCCGCATCCAGCGGCACCGGCGGCTGCTCACGAAGGTGGGAAGGAGCCGCAATCTCCCGCACTGGCTTCACCACCTGGTCACTGTGATGCTCAGCTCCATCACCCCCGGGTACCCCAGGGCTGGAGCAGATAAAAAGAGGGAAATTGCAATTAATTAAATGAGAGCGAGGGGTAGCGCTCGGCCATGGATGCAGAATGCAGCCGATGCAGCCGCCTCTCCCCACCCACAAAACGGGGCTGTCGCAGCTGGTTGTCTCCCACCAGCAAATCTGCAGCGAGGGGAAAATGCAGCTACACTCGAGTTTGTTGGGTGAATTTATTACGGATAATTTAAATACGCTGCAGAACTTGGCGTGCTGTATGCGCCCTTTGATAGGGCTCCACAGTGCGGTAATCAACTAGCGCTGACAATGGGAAATGCAGATTTATTAATTCTCATTTATATATTGGTTTAAATACCATGAAGTTAAATAAGCAGATTTTTTTTCTCTAACTCTCCCTCTTTAGTGCATGGCAAATTAGGTTAAAATTCTTAAGAAGAGTTGCTGGCGTGAGCTAATTTATAGGGTGCTCTTTTGAAATGTGGGAACTATTCACCATAATTAATATTGTTCTTCTTTTGGGTGAAACCACAAAATTGCATCAGGGCAAGAGCTGTTCTTTTCTCTGACCTCTGGAAAGTTGCTACAGAGAAACATATGCCATCCCTCCACCACCCTTGAGAAATTCCTCCATAGCTTATTTAAGATATTTATGCTGGGTACTGAAGGAATTACTCCAAGCTTTGTATCTAAAAACGATTCCCAGAAAAATCCTGCAGGAGGTTTTCAAGGTTCAGGCCTTTTTTTTTTTTTTTTTTTTTTTTAAGTAGTTAGGAGTCCTTTGCATAAATGTCATATGGTTTTATTGTTTTGACACTTCTACAATGATAAATATTGTTGCTGAAAGTCAGCAAAACAGATGGATGGCTGCCTTGGCGAATTTCATAAAATCTCATGCTAATTAAGGGACTGTCAGGAAAACAAAAACGAATTGAGATACTGCCTTGCGTTCTCCTGCTTGACGTGCAGGGTAAAACTGCAGCAGATGAGTGAAACTGCCGGGCAATCGCTTGGCTGAGAGGTGTGCTGTGAGCAGCGATTATGTCCGTGTTTCCCACGGTCTTTCCCAATTTTACTTTTAAAGGAAGAGCTGTTACATAGCAGAGACCTCGCTCCATGTCCAGATTTGTTTCCCAGTCTCCGTATGACCTCAGTATCCTGGCACGGGTAGGGATCCGGTGCCGAAAACGCTCCGTTCAACGGGGACCCTTGGAGCGCCCGGGGCGGGAAGGAGATGCTGCCCCGCTCACAGCACCTGGTCGTCTTTAACCAAAACAGCCACAACAGCAGTAAAAAGTTATAGGCTAGCAAGAAATCGATTGGTTCTAGGGGGTAAAGATTGAAAAACCCTGGTGGACTCGGAGGGCCGGTGGGAACGGGAAGGACCTGCCCAGGGATTTGTTTACTCTTCCAGGTTCCCACCATTAAGCGCAGGAGCTCCAAGGGTTGTTTTCCTTCCAGCAGCTTGAACTCATCTGCTGCTCTTCATCCCTGTGTGCAAACAGGAGCCTCGGCCCAGCTTTGCTTTCACTTTATCCTGGGCTGCGGGGAGAGCAGCAGAAACCAGAGCCACGTCCAGCTTGGCAGCGTGAGGGATGGGGAACAGCTGAGCGGGGAGGGCTGCGAGCCCCTGCCCTGCCGAGCGCGGGACCCGGCACCTTTCCCGATCCTTCCCGGTCCTTCCCAGTCCTCCCCGGTAGTGGGAATCAGGTGTTGCGGCGTGGCACGACGTGTGCCATGGCCGCAGGCAGCCCCTCACCCCACCAGCCTCCTCCTTGTGAACAGGCACCTGCAGACGCTTGAGGAAGGGTAGAAGATGCCAGTTAGGTCCTTAGGGGTCCCCTAAATGTGAATGTTTTCTGTGACCTTAAATGCAAAGGGTTGTCTGTCAGTCTGGCCCCAAGACCTCCTCCATTCCACCACTGGGTCCTTCTTTCCCCCAAAAGAAAGAACCGCTCGTGACCAGATGCTGTTCTGGAGACATGCAGGTGGTTAGAAGCAGCCCTTGGTCATCTCTCTTGTCCCTCCTGAAGTTATCCTGACCGGGTGGGTTTTAAGTAGAGACATCCCTGGCCTGGGTTGTCTCAGAGCCTGTCTGGGAGCTCCAGCCCTCCAGGTTTCTTCTCCAGCCAGTGCAGAGGGGAAGAGTAGGGAGCAATTTCCATGACTTGGGAACAGCCATCCCACAAGCCCTGATTCTTCCTCTGAAGCAGCACCTTGGACTTCTGAATCCAAAATAGGTAAAAATTTCCACTTTGATCCTGATGTCCTAGACATCTCCCTACTTTGCTTACTCAAGATACCAAACTCTAAAAGAGCTTCCCATGGAAGTGGAGGCTTCCTAGTCTAATAAATAATTTGGGTCCTAAGGCGATTCACTCAGCAGTGAAACGCTGAAAAGAAAACCAAGCACCAAGAAAAGGAAGTCTAATCATTGCCCTTTTATTCATCAGGTGCCTCCAGACCTCCAGAGGACCCGGTCTGTGTAAGCTTGGCCAGGTCTTTTGTGGCCCTCACACTCATTTCACTGGAACATTCAAGGCTTCCTTTAATTTTAAAAACTGATATTTTGCATCTTTTTTTTTTTTTTTTTCCCCAGGGCTCTAATATTCCTTTCAACAGACCTTGATTGATGACTGAAACTTCAGGAATATTCCTGGTATTCACTTAGCCAGAGCAATTACACCACAAAAAACAGCATGAGGACCCCAGCTCGACATGCAAATAGCCGTGTTATGCAATTAGTTGATGCACAATTAATTGGAATAACGACAAATATAGTCAAATAAGGCTGGATTTAGGCTGTGTAAATCTGAGGCGTACTTTAGGGTTATGTAATTAAGAGGAGTAAGGAGACAATAGCAGAATCCTTCAAGGACAAAAAACCTATTCCTGAGAAAAAATGTTTTTCTCTTTAGATCCAACTTAGGAAAAAGCTAGCAGGAAAAGACACAAAGTGCTGCACCCAGGACCCTGCATGGGACCTTCCCCACCATCTCAGCACAGGAGGACCATCCTCACCAGCCCAAGCCTCACCAGACAGTTTCACTAGTGTCTTTCATCTAATTTTTTTTTTATAACCCAAGAACCATTGAACTTTCCTAGAAGAAAAATAATTCCAGGAACATCTTGTGCAGCTTCACCACAACAGTCTCCACTACGACCCACTAAAAATGAGGATAAACTTTGAATGTTCATCTGTCACTTTTATTTCCCTCCCATCTGTTTCCCCCTGGTTTGCAAGCTCAGAAATGGGAAGAAAAAGTGGGTTGAAAACACTTTTTCTGCAGCTGTTTCGTCGATTGTCCTGCTATCTTGCAAGCTGTCCGTGCTCCGCAGAGCATCGCTGGGAAACACGGATGCACACAGCGACCCAACCAGCACGGCCCCGTGGTAACAAAATCATTAACCAGCAGGCGGGAAACACCGCAGCTCCCGTTAGCCACCGAGCCTGGGACACACTCGGCACTGGACTGCATAGAAAGCAAATGGGCATCAGAGTCCTTGCAAGATTCATTTTATTTTATCACTATTTTCCTGTCCTTTTGAAAACTGCTACGTTAAACCCCAGATCTTTGATATTGAGCTTAGCCTGTATTAAACGTTTAATTACCCTGGCTGTTATTGCAATGTTTACAGTTTGCCATCCAGTGCTGCCAAGCTTCAATCTCCTATGGATTTCCAACAGTGAGATGTATTTGGGGGATTTTCTTTTATTTTCAGACGGGAGAAGAAACTCCCATCAGATAATGTGCAGATAAACACGTGGGACATCGAGCAGAGGCAAGGATGCGCTGATGGGGCTCTCAAGCTGCTTGAAAGCATCTTTTTGGCTTTCCTAGCTGGTGGGCCAAGGAATCCCCTCAAAGTCCTTTAAACTTAGCATTAAGGTGAGATACCATGGAGACACCCTGGCCCTGCCAACACTTCCTTCCTTTATTCCAGGTACTCTAAACTATGGGTTTGAATGTTTCCTTGCCTCTATCTAACTTCTGCTCGTGCTGCTTCTTGCAGAAGAGATCTTCCTCAGAACTTCTTTTCTCCAGGTTCTCTAAGTCTTTCCTAAGCCAGTGGTCTACAGGGCCTAACGTTTATGGTCTCTCTCTCTCTGCTCATACTGTGTGAACAGAACATAGTTTCTTATATTCTTATACATTTGAAGCTATTTACAGTTAGGCAACAAACATTTTTCAGTTCTTTCCATGGGGAAAGAATTGCTGGCTGCATCAGCACTACCACAAGAGCACACCTAGGAAGGATTAAATTATGGGTTTTCCTCAACAGACCTGCACACGGGGCTCAAAATGTGTCTTGGGGGCTTGTGCCCACCAAGCCACAACGCTCAATCACTGCTGCAACTTCAGGTTGGACCCCAGCATGGCCGAGGCAAATTCATTTAAAAATTGGGATAGATTGCGGAAAACATTTTGCCTTATTCATCAGCTTGTGATATTCTGGATATTTTCACAGCCTTTAGATTTCCTCTCATTCTAACTTGATGAGTATTTACATGCTGCATCCTTATTCCTTTGGTGGGAGAGGGAATTAATCAAGTCCTATAAAACATTCTCTATGTTTGGTCTCTTACTGGGGTTACATGGAGAAACAAATGATCCTTTAGGTCTTAAATCAATGTCCATTGAGTCAATAGCCTCCGTGTGATTTCAGTGGGCTTTGGATCAGCTCTTTAGCATGCACATTATTACTAGAAGTGTTATTTATCCAGAGATGATATTTAGTCTTGAAAAATTATCAGGAAAATTTTAAACAGCCAAAGACAGTTTCTACTTGATCACATATACAATAATGATGGATACTAACGGGAACAAATGCTGTAATGATGCTGTACTTGCCTGACTGAAAAAATAAAGTCCCTTTTAGATGTGCAGAATTGTGCCGAGCTCCTGTGTAGCTGTGGGTATGTACACAAACACACATGTGTGTGTATATGCAACGTGGATATTGTAAGCAGGACTGTGAACATGCGTTGCGGTTGGGGAACACCACGCCAGGGAGGCTCTTGCCTATGTGAAAATACAATTCACAAAGGTGGCAACAATACTTTGCACAGGGATGATGAGAGGAAGCATCCAGTCGCCAGCATGTGCTACACAAGCACATCGCTGGTATTTAGGAGAATGCACAGGACATACCCGGAGGCCTCATTTCGCACTCTAGGCTAAACTGATCTATTTTTGAGCATGCACAGTCTGACCATATTTCATCCCAGGGATTGCTTGTGATGTAGAATGGGGCTGATTTTGCAGTACTCCAATGTCATCTGTATACTCGCACATATTTGAAATAGACGTGTGATGTATTTGATTCAATATTTATTTCTGCCAGCTAGGTTGCAGGGGTTGCTGCTATCAAATGTTTGGGTTCCTGGCTGCTGCTCAGCAAGATTATATTTTTTGGTATTATTCTTTTGCTTTTTTTCTCTCCCCAGCACAATTCTGCTCATTAGCGCTGGGCCTGAATCTCCCCTTGTGTTTGCAAGTAGCACGAGAGCGCGAGAGCGAACAAGAACATCCCAAGATTTCTGTTTCTTTACATAAATCAAATTCTTTTACAATCCTCCAACACAGCACATTAAAATACGCCCGTCTCGCTCGCTCTCTCGGCAGCGTTCTCCCGGATTGCCTGCGAGAGGAGTGGGGCCCTTTGGGAATTGTTTAGCAGCGATTCACTGGGTCAGTGTATTAGAACAGACTCAAGTCTATCAGCCAGATGGTGACTTCAGAAAAAAATTGACACACCATTTCAAACTGATTTCACGCAAACCCTCCTGAGGGGAGCCAGTGGGAATCCGGCAATCAGATCTGTTGTGAATAAATATTACAAAATTGTCAATTACAAAAGGGATGTTTAAAATGTTTGACTGATTTAGAAGCCTATTCATTCCTTGCCTTATACTTTGATGGCTGATCTTTCAATATCAGTGACTGATTGCTTTCCTTGGCCAGAGAAATCTTTTAATTTTTTTTATTGCAAGAAGTTACTGCGCTGCCTTTCTGGGCTCGTGGAGTAAACAGGCACTGGATATAAAAGCTAAACCAGGTACCGTTTGGAGCATGATGTCTTCTACAGATAGTGGCTTAAAAATGAGCACTGGACTTAATAACGTAATCAGGTCTGAGCACCTTCAAAGAATACAGGACCAAGACCTCTCATGGGTACATTTAATCAATGTACATGTAAATGTCTGTCTTTTCAGAAGGAAGTTGGAATGTATTTCCAGGAACCAGATCATCAGGTTAGATATTCGGCTATAAAAGATATTTGCCTTGCATTGCAGTTCACAGTGCAGCAGATCTTGGTACCCCTATGACTCCTGTCGATTCATCCTTAGAAGCTCAGCTAAAATACTGTGTCACCTCAGTGGCCCCGAGCCCTGGATGCCCTGCCCTTTCCGCAGCCATTCCTCATTCCCAGCCCCCTGCTCCAATCCCTTTGTCCCCCTGTGCACGTCCAGAAGGGCCCCGGCTCTGCAGGGCTCGCTCCTCTCGCCCTGTCATGGGTCACCTCACCACGTGTGACCACAGCCACCCACCACTGCCTTTGGCCACCTAGGTACCTCCATACATCACTGTAGATCCCTGTCCATAGACCTTTTTCTTATTGATCTTTGATTTTACAGAGGCTAATGGACAACCGTTGTGATGGAGCCCTAATCCGAGATGTGGTCGCAGCTCACTCATCTCTATCAGCTCTGAGGTGACTTGTTTGATTGTCCAAATGCTGCATCCCCAGTTGTGGCTCCTTCACAGAATTCATTGTAGTTCATGCAATAAACAGTGAGGTTCACCCCTGAGTGAAACCCTTCCTCCCACATGGCTCTCAGTTGGTCTGCGCTGGTCAGTCTTAGTGGTCCTTTGCTCCCAAGAGATGGAGATATGAGCACTGGAAAGAAAAAGGAGATACAAGTCAAAGTTATGCCAAAAACTGAGTTCGGGAATTTTTTTAACTATTAAAATGAGTTGTCTAAAACTTTATTAGCAGGGTGCATGTATACACAAGCTACACAGTAATCTATAGTATTCACTTAATACAACTAAAGAAGAAATACTTAATTGTCCTTAGAATGTAATGAAGATTTGTAGAGATGTATACACTATATAACCATCCTATAGATAGGATATATGTGCTATCCATCCAACCTCACAGCTGGGTAACACCTGTGAGCAATGTCCACCTTGGCTCTGAATACCAGCTGTAACCAGCGCTCACCTGCCCTTGTCGCCTTGGTCCTTCTGAGGCGGTCACGCTGCCGCGCTCATCCCCTCCTGGACCCAGGAACAGCGTCCCTGACCTGCAGACACCCTTCAGCGCAGGCTCTGCCTCTCCTTGAAGCTCTATGCGGCCTCTGCTCCGCGGGATGGTCGCACTCCTGGCAATGGCAGTGCCGTGGTGGTGCCGCTGGAGCAGCCCGGGCACCCCAAGATGGACCCTGGAGGTGCCTGCTTACCTCTTGTTGCTCTTTGTCACTGTGTCAATGCCTCAGCGTCCAACCAGCACCTCTTTCTTGGCATTGCCTACCCCAGAAAGCAATGGTTTGTATGGCTGTAGCCAGATTTTCCTTGCTGAGGTCCACTCCATCCCATCCTGCCATGAGGTCCTCCTCTGATAAGATCCATCCCAAGCGCTAGAGAAACTCCTTTGTGGCACCAGGACTTGCCACAGGGCTCTTTGTCACCCAGAACTCTCAGCTCAAATGAGAGTTGCCCAAATTGAGGAGCTCCTTCGCACCCCTCCAGCTCTCTGCCGGGCGCTCGGGTGTCCTGCGTAGGTCCAGCCCCACGGCGCTTCACACAGGGGCAAACCTGCAAATGTGGGAAACCACCTGCCTTGGGGGACCTGTGTAAATAGACTCCTGGGGATGCCAAATTGAGCTGCACGGTGATTATTTCCAGGAGCCTCTTGGTCGGCGCAATGAAAGGAAAAAGCAAAGGTCATCCTGGACTTTAAACTCAACACCAAGCCCCATCCGCCTGCTGAAGCACTTTCTACCCAGACATTAAATCTTGCTGTGATGAGGGCAAGATCATCGTTTCAAAAGATCAGGCCCTTGCCAGACATCAGCGTCAGAGCCTGTGTGTGCCCATAGGAGGGACCACGTTTGGCCACGGAGCCTCATCCAGCCCAGCCTGCTGTGCAGGGACGGTGCCTGCCGGTTGCTGCTGCAGATCTGAGTTGATATTCAGGAGGTTTTTGTTTAAAAATGACTTCAAAAATTCCCTTTGAGTCGTGACGATTTGAAACCACTACTGTCAGCCACTCGAGTTGCCAAGCACCCCCCTAGGTTGTCTCTGAGGTTTCACACTCTTGCACACACTCTCCCCCTCATCCCACCCCCCACCACCCATAATAAGATTTATTATTGGGTTATTCTTCATGGTATATTAGCCCTTAGCCAGAGTCAGTGCTGACAGAAATGTTAGTCATTTGGGCTCTGCTTAACCTGCTAAGAAGAACTGAATTTACAGAATGGGACGAGGCTTTTTATGATTTCATTCCAGAGCCAAATCAGATAAGAATAATTATCCTCTCCTGGGATATTAGACAGCACCTCCCCAGGACCGGCAGCTGACAGCTGTTTTATTGGTTGAGTCACTTGGGTCTGGAATCAAGGATTAATTGTTCGCATGTCTTGGTGGCTCCAGGAACAACAGTGAAAGGTTCTTTCTGGAGATGGGAGATAATTTATTTTCAATTGCTTTTATACACAAGATTTCACTGGACAAGGTGAATTAAAAATAAAATCGCATAAATAACCCCACTCCCCACATCATCTCCATCCATTGTTAAGCACTGACTTGTGCATTTCGGATCTGGGACTCTTTAAATAAAAAATTGCAAGTTTGACGGGGAAAGAGGCTCCTTTCAAGAGAAGTCAAAGCCCAGTGTCACCAAACTTCCTTTTTGCCTGTCTCTCCAATAGGGGAAAAGCAAAACCCAGTGTCTGCCCCCTGCCCTTCCTTGGCACCTGCCCTCAGAGCCTTTTATTCAGAATTAATTTACTCCTGCCTATCACCTGCTTGAGATTATTCTAATGATAATGGCCATGATCCAAGGCAAATTAGAACCCAGTGGCGAGGCTCTTCCCGGTGCAGCAGGCTCCGCGCCGGGCTCGGCGCCCCCCATGCCGCCGGCGGGTCCTGGCCACCCTGGGGACACAGGCTGTGCCGGGCAGAAGGGGCCCGAGGTGGCAGCAGTCGCCTGGAGCAGCCGGCGCTCGGTGCGCGGTGCCGCGGCCCAGCTTGTGGCGGGGCCGTGCCAGCAGCTCGGTATCCCCGAGGAGACCCTGCGCGACGCGGGGCTCCCGGGACAGCTCTGCTAGAGGTAGCGGCTTTTGGTGTGATCGCTCTGTGCCCGCGCAGGGAGCTATTTGGGGTGAAAAAGCTGGGTTATGCAAAGAAATCAAAAAGCAGCGTTTCACATTTCAGTCCTGACCTCTTTGCATCATGCACATCTGTGGCACTGTCACTTTGGAGGGCCATGGTTCTAAGTGTGCCCTAGGGAGAAAAAGTCAGGCCAAACCTTGGACTTGGTCTCCAACTTTGTTGCACACACGAGGGCTCTGCGGCTCAGGAGCCGGCCTGGTCCCTCACAAAGCCCAACCTGGGGGAGCAGCCCCTGAAGGTAGCGATGAGCTGCCCAGCTCTGCAGGCAGACGCAGTGTAAAAGGTTCCTGTTGCAACTCGGCTTTGCAAACATTAAGAGCATGAAAACCACACAGAGGTTCCAAGTCTCTGTGTTTTACAGACAAGCTAGACTAGGACAAGTCCCGGGCCAGTGCTCAAGTGCTGCTCCAGCCTGGGGGTCAGTGGCTTTGACTCCAGGGCTATTCCCTCCTTTACCATGTCTTTGGGGCACACGAAGGGCTTTGTGCAGTGGAGATGGGTGCACAGCACATCCTGGATGTGTCAAGATGCCTCCTTCCCATATTGAGAAACAGTATTCCTAAATGTGGTTTAAACCTTCTCCTGCCAAAGCATTAGTGTGAAAAAGGATAGTGGCTCCCACAGGAGACCGATCCCTTATCAATATCTTTTACACTTGCTGAACGAAGAACAAAAAAGTGGCTTTTTAAAGCCAGCCTGTGTCACCATCTATTTCTGATGGAGTTGGGTTGCACTACTGTGTTTGTGGCCCAGGCGACCAGGAATACCTGAAACTGTCCTGACCACGGGTGTGCTTGGGCCGAGGAGCAGCAGGTGCCTCGATGGGATCGCCGGGCTCACAGGATCCCTTGCTGGGGCCGTGCAGTCTTCCTGCAGCCAGCGAGCACCGTGCCAGCAAGCAGCACCAACCTCAAGAGCCTCGAGAAGTGTTTTGTTGTGATCTTAGTGCAAATTATGGAGCAAAATACGAGTGTGCCTGGGGACAGGAATACTTTAAAACACACTGCAGTGCAGTAAGCGTGGAGGAGACACGGAGCACAGAGTTCTCCTTGGTCAGGAACGTGTCCGCATTGCCCAGCAGCGCCTACTTTTTTTGTGCTTAGCTGATAAAGGAGCCGAGGTCTTTGTGTGCCCGACAGACAGCTTGGCCAAAGCTCGGGCCTGGCACAAAGTGAGCGCAACTCCCCCTGAAGCCAGCAAGCGCCTTCACCCACTGCTGCCAGGGCTAACTTTGTCCCCAAGGCCATTACCCAGGGGCTCTCAGGCGGCGCGGGCGCACAGTGCTGATCTGTCAGATGAGGAAGTTATGAGGAAGCAATGGAGTGTCACAAAGGGATTGAAGAGAATTGATACGTGAGCCCTGATAATTATGAGGTTGCCAGTCCGGTGTCATTTCACGGCTGGGCTGGCTCTTTGTGGTGTATGATACCCATCAACGCAAAAATGGAAATGAAGATAAATGGGGCAGTGGCAGAAGCAGTTAGATCTATCTCGCAGGCTGATTGCTGAAGCTCTCTGTTGATTGAGAAACGGGCACCCTCCATCAGCACCGAGGGGTGAACCTGTGAGGCGGGAAGTGTGACTTGCTGCAATCTGCTACGGGAGCCACGACGAGACATTGAGGGCTGTTGTCACTGGGCTGAACAACTTTCAAAAAGCAGGTTGCCAAATTGTACTTTTCCGAGGCAAAGCTGTTGCTCTGATGCAGGTACTTTTCATGGCAGGGTCAGCAACAGGCACGGGGTTAGAGCAGGACGGTGGTGCTGCTTGTCTGAGAGGACTGGAGGTACAAGGGGATGAAGAGGCCAAGGGCAGTGGAAATTTCAAGGCAGGTAAGAAATAACCTGAACCAAGACAGAGAGTCTTAGAAGTTCCTCTATGCAAAAGCAGGTGTAGGAGAAGCAAAGACTTAACTTCAGAAGAAGTGAAAAAGACAGTTTGCACAGCACGGAAAGAGATCTTTCTCCAGCATATCTGATCTTAGAGCTGTTATTCCCTTTGTGCAAGGAATGGGACATTGAGGACACTGAGGGTCAGCTGGGCTGTGCAACTTTCTCAAGGTCACATCATTTTTTCCTTCACTTTTAGGAAAGTGTGGATGGTGAAAAGTCAGAAACTTGGATGCAACTGGCACATGCTGCATCGTCTTGACCTAAACTCCCTGCACCTGTCCCTAAAGCTGTTGCCAAAGGGCATCCCTGAACACTTGGCAAAACTTCTGAAAACTTCAGACATTTCCTGCAGGAAGGGATATGTAAGAATTACAACTAAGGGAGGGGCGTCAGAAGACACCATTCATTAAAACAAAATAAAAAAAATAGGATACTATGAAAGAATTTGCACAGAGAAATTGCTATTGAAAGTGTACAGTTACTCACAGCCAACTAGACTCACTCCAGGACTGGAAATGGGGATCTGCTTTGGAAGATCTTTCTGCAGAGAGGTGTTGGAAACCCCAAGGCAGCTGGAGGGCCAGCACAGGGGAAGGAGAATTCTCAGAAAACAAATATTTTTATCCTGATTCCCAGCCCTTAGCAAAGGGGAAAGGAACTGAACAGATGATGACATGATTTATTTGCCAAAGGTGGTGCCCTCACCATGCATGAAATGTCCAGGAAATAAAGTCTCTCAGACCTCAATTAGCAAGGAGATTCCAGTGATAACGAAGCACCAATTGCTGCCTCCGCTTGAGGAGAGCGAGACCTGATTACAGGAGCACTCAGGGGTGTCTCTGTAAACAGGAACAAACCCGGGGCGAACCGCTGGGTTGAAGGTATCTGCCACCCTCCAGCCCTGCCCTACCTCCTTGGATTGAGAACTTGGGACAGGGTCAGGCTGTGACCACCTCGAGGAAGCCCTTTCAGACTCAGGAGATGGAGATTTGGGGAATTAACTCGCTCCTTAAGCAGGTGTGTATGGTATTTTATAGAGCCACCGAGTCCCCAATGGGGATGCTGCTCTGCATCCCCATCACCCAGGAAAGAGAAGGTCTCAGATAGGGCAGAGAAAAAAATCTTCTTCGGTTCATCCCCTAGCTGACAAGTAAGGGTGGTAGTTTTGTAAATCAATCATGAGATCTCCCTGGAAGAAAAAAATCCAGGAGCAAAGTCAAAAGTTTAGAGTGCAAGTTTAGGACACTTTATTTTTTCCTCGTTATTTTTTAGTTTCACGCTGTGTACACGAGTTTAATAGCACAAATTTGGGCTATGTCTAAATATTCCCCTCTAGAAAGTGTCATTTTGTACAGGTGACACTCCAGGGTTTGGCTTTCTTGCTGCACCCACAGCATTGTCCATCTCTTGCTCGATTTTTGACTTAATTTACCACAGCGGATCTTGGCACCTATGAAATGGATTATAGGCATGCTAATAAATCAGCCAGATAACAGGACTCAGTGATACAGACACGCTGCAACAAAAGCAAGCAGGAAAATATTTGCTTGTTTTGTTTCTTTCTTAATCAAAACCTACACTTCCCAAATCCTCCGCTCTTAATGTGGGACACTGCCAGTTTAAGAGGGGAAAAGCGAGGATTTCCAATGCAAAATTCAGGACAGTTGAGAGGAGATGTAATAATTGTCAGTCCAGAGAGCATCCCAGTGCACATGTTCGAAGGATAAGAGTGTCACCAGAGTCTATTGTCTGTCCCCTCTCTGTTAAAGTAGAGATAAGGCTGGGATAAATCTCACTGGGACATTCTGCCCTATGATGTTATTTCATGCCACATCACCTAATAGGTGTATTTTCACACTGCTTGCTACTGCTGTGAGGCTCTGCAGCTCCTAGCCAGGCTGACAATCTCACTATATGGAGAATGGAATAGTGACGGCTAATTGATTTTACAGCAGTACCGAAGGACAGACAATGAAAGTACCATCAATTTAATCCACTATTTAATGGTTCCAATTTAGCCTCTGTAAATGCTCACTAAACTAATTTCTCTGGGTTCAGCAATCTGAAAAGCTATCATATCTCTAATCTCCTTCAATATATTCATCTGGAAAAGGGAATTTAGCCAATTCTGATGTGCGGAGATGATCTGTTAGCACAGTGTAAATGTTTATAACACGGCAATCTAGTTCGTTTATAAGGATATGAAAAGTTTTATTGGGGAGGGCACTGAAGTGGAACCACGGGATAATAGGCAGTTACCCAGCAGTCTCCGGGAGCCAGGGAGCGGGCAGGCATGCAGAAAAATACTCGGATTTACTTTAATCCCAAATTGTAAGCTAAAGTTCTGCCCAGTACACGATGCACCTGGGACTGCTGGAACAAAGGATTCTCTCCCGTCCCTCCATGACCCAGGCTTTCACTCTGCACCATGATAGCAACAGTCATTTTGTTTCCACCCAGAGGCTGGAAATTAGTTTAGTTTTAGCACACATATATCTCCTTGCCCAACCAAGTTGTCAGAGGAGCGCTCATCTGGGGGCATTTTCTCTTCTGTAAGGTTTTGGGGATTTGGATTTTCTGTTTTTTAAGAAAGATTAGGTTTTTCTAGTTAGGTTCAGTTGCCCCAAAGCCCAGGAGCCCAGTGCTGGATGTCCCTCATTGCGACTCGTTCGGCTCTTGGACAGCCCGTTGGCCCTCCTGGTGGCCAAGAGGACTTTGGTCCTTGCCCATGGTGGCAACAAGCCACAGATTGTCTTTAAGCAGTAGAATCCGCTTGACAAGAAAGTTAGTCTCCAACAACTCATCTCCATCTACCTTCCCCTCCTTGGAGGAGGGTACTTCCTATGTGCGGGTCCAAAGCTGAGCCTAAACCCAGCTTTCTATCACACTCTGGTTCTGCAAGTAGTTCATGACCTTCAGAAACTGATTAGATATTCTAGATGCCCCGACTCTTTTTGATGCGTTGTTGGAACTTAGTCTGAAGGGATTGGAGCAGGGACTCCTGGTTCTGCCTCCTGCCTCAGGAAAATGAGCTGGATTTGCAGTGTCCCAGAGATGACGCTAGTCATTTTCAGTTGAGAAGCTCTGAGAAAATGTATCCACTACAAAAAAAAATGCCACTGATCCATGCCTAAGTGTACCATTTGACATCTAGGCCCCATATAAGTAACAGTCCTCCCTTTCTTGCCTGCACTACTGCAATGAGCAGAGACTAGTATATGCTTGGTTCCAGTCCTAGAAAATGGTGGTTAGTTCTTAAGCTGCTGCAGACACTGTGAACATGAGACAAACCATTTTCTACATTCAGAAAATTTAGAAGTACCGTCAAAATGCCCTTGTCAGGGGACGTTTGCCTTGGGGGCAATTCACCACCTCTAGACTTTGATGATAAGATGGAAGAGACAAAGTCCTTCATCCTAGACCATCATGAAGGATGGAGAAGACATTCAGTCTGTAGCTGAGTGTTGTCTCTGTTTCATATACAACACATTGTGAGTTTAGAACCAATTTTATTTCTCTGCTTTCATCTAATAATAATCTAATTGGCAATGCTGTTGTGACACCAGACCTACCCATACAGACACACACACAGATGCTGGTGTGCGTGGACGTGCTGACTGGCTTCCAACGTGTCAGCAGGGCTACTCTTGCGTCCTTGGGTGCCCCCCGCTTGCCACCACTGTGTCTGGCTTCCAGCTTCCTGGCATCGCAGCTGGAGCTGCAAACCCGTCCAGGGAGCCCGAGAGCAGGGATGGCATCAACTGCACCAGGCTGTCACATATCCTTTATGGGAAGAGCAGCTCTGGACTGCAGCAGCTTTGTAGCTTGACCATCTTTTTTCCCCTTTAAATTCAAAGACAATTCCACAAATGAGCTTCTGCTTGATTAGTGCTTTAATGAATATATCTGGATATACCACAAGTCCACCAGCCGTGACTCCGGAGCCACAGGCTACGCTATCCAGATGCCGCCTTTGTGCTGTCAGTTCGGGGCGTTAATGCCGGATGCGCCGGGGAAGAGAGAAGGGGCATCGTCAAGGAAGAGCCGCCCTGCGAGACCGCAATTTTTTTTTCCTTGGACCAAACTGTCCAGCGTCATCCCAGGCACTGGGAATTCCAGCCGGGCCATGAAACGCGCTGGGCCGTGCGGCCGCCCGCGCCGCTCCGGGCAGCTGGGAGCCGGCTCCGAGCCTGCCCTTCCCACAGCCCCGGCTCCTTTGCGGAGCGGCAGAGAGGATTAATTGGCTCCTGCTTGTTGGATACTTTGTGGATTTTAGAAGGGCTGCCTGCTCACGAAGTAGGACTGTGATTACTCTGGATAGAGAAATGCTAAGCGAGGTATTGCAGCACGTGTCTGCTCCTGCTCCTGGACTGATCCCTGGAAAGTGACACCACACAAGGCCGTTTATGGCAGCAGGGAACATTTTTTTTTTTTCCCTAGTAAATTATATTTAACATTCCACAGAACTTTATTGCATTTGGTGTTAGAGTTTATGAAAAAATCTGTATTTAACTTCAAGCCCTGGTAAACATCTTTGCTTATGTTGTTATGTGATTCCTTATTTGAGTATTTCGATTTAATTTCACAGTTCATATACCTTAAAGTTTTGATTTTTTTTTTTTCTTTCCCCTCCCCTCCTGCGCAGGGAGGGCTGCCCAGGGGCTGGTCGGTCTGCGCCGAGCTCCTCTCTCCTGCGCGCAGAGCCGGGCGGCAGATCCCAGCGCTGCCTCCTGCCCCCGGGTACCTGCGGGTGGGGAGGACACGGTAGGAAGCGGCCAGGAACCCATCCCAAAATCCACCGAGGGCTACGAGGGGCTTCCACCTGCACGAGCCGGCTCTGAATGAAGCCAGCAGAGTCAGAGTCTGTTCGTGGGAGTTTCAGCCCCTGCAAAGGGCAAAAGTGGAGGCTGAAGAGCCAAAAGGATGGCAGAAATAAAGGATACAGGAACCCTTAAATATGGGGCTGGCACCTGGGTACTAGCGTCTGGTTGGTGAGGTATGGATTACTTGGATAGCACAGTATAGCCTAGTGTCTTGGGCCTGTGTAACTTGTGCCTCTGGCTCCATCCTCGCATTCCTGCATCCTGGATGATGGGTGTTCCCATCCTGGGAACCGCCTGCCCGAATCCTCCTGCAGCTCTGGAGCCGAGGGAAGAGAGTGCAAAGGTTTGTCCCCCTTGAATTATTAGTTCTAAAAGTTGGGGATATTGCCCAGAAGGCTATGTATACATATATATATATATTTATTTATATATGATCTTGGGTAATTATGGGGACTTTTGGCAGTTCTGCTTTTATTTAAAGGACCTACATGTAAGGCCTAGCTTCCCCATTCATCCGTTCTTCCTGCAGGATTATTTCCCTTCTGACCCAAACTGCAGCAACACTAGTAGCTAATATGGCTGGGACTGTACATAGATTTCCCACTGTAATTTATAGACCTCTAGCTTTTCCTCCAGCCTAGGTTTAAATTATCTGATGGATGATAGTGCAAAAAAATACCGATTTGGGGTTTGAGGGGAGCTTTCCTTTTCACACGTAGATTTTTCACCTGATTTTTGCATGGATAGAACCCAAAGCAACTTCACTGAATTAGTGTTTGTATTAGGAATGCCTTGTGGGAAAAGAAGTGACCTTGTAGACAATCCCATGCGTATGGGCCACACATTGATATTTTTGACCAGACTTTTTTAAAAAAAAGAAAAAAAAAAGTACCAAAATCCCATATATTGGTGTCTTCCTATTTACTCCTACCCATTTGGCTCACCAAATTATTGCCATTGCATTTCAAAGGACTGTCCCACAAATGCAGATGTCATGCTGATACACAACTTCATTTCCTTTGGATGGTCTAGACTGTAAGTTTTAGTCTTGAATATGAAAATCCTTTCCTGGAATGGCAAAGGTCTCAATAAATCCAGCAAAAGGAAAACATTTTTTATTATCCTGGAGTAAAATCAATACAGACATAACTCTTGGTCAGGAAATGCCCCTCTCCAAAGAATAGGCAGTTAAACTACATCCAGACAGGGTAAAAGAAATTGTATCTTCGCCTCTCTAAATGAGGAGTCATACTCCACTGCTCATCTTCACACAAAATTCCCATTGACACCAATTTCACTTATTTATTGATTGCGGTTTTTTTATGTGTTCAATGCCATAGCAACGGGCTGCATTCCATAAATTAAATGCAACATTGCATTAAGTTAAACTTCGCACAACGGATAACACACAGAGCACCCATCCTTGTACTGCTCCCAAACACGGGTAAATAAAACAGCAATTATCTAGAATCAAGCAAACGCTTGCAGTGAATTCTGAATCACGGTCTTCTTGCGCATCCCTTGGTGAATGTGTGCGCACACCTTCACGACTCACATGTGAGCATAAAATCACAGTGACTGCGATACAGCATGGTGCAAGGTCCTGGTTCTGCAGGGGCTCTGCTCTGCTTGGTGCCTGGTTAACTCCAAGACACTCCTCACGTGTAAAATTAAGCAAATGAGCAGACAGAGGAGTCCTGGATCATCAGAATAACTACAGCTTGTCTACATTTATGGGTGTCATTCATTTTAGTGACATCATTGCTCCATGGTAACGAGTATATTTTAGATTAGAGAAATAGATGGCATGAAAAATAGATTAGTTTTATTTAGATAGATTATATCATTATATAAACAGATAGACCACTCTATTTCTACTCATCTTCCACCTCCCAGCTAATAGGACATAGTTTTATTTATACACAGAGACACAGAAAATGTTTGTATGTAAATGTTTCATAACTCTACTGCAGCTCGGTGGTTTATTTTAACAGGTCACTCCAGTTGTACCAAGCTCAATTAGCCTAATGAGCAAAGAGGAGCAAGGAGGAGCGTTTCAGGTTGTCCAGCTGGACCAAAGTGGAGGACTCAAGAAGCAGGTGCCCATGTGTGCCAAATGTGGGAGAGCGATTCCTAAAGCCACGTCCTGGGGGGACATACAGGGAATTTCATGGGCTATGTTACTCAGCGCTGATGCTGACCTGTAGCAGGAATGGGGAATGGGCAAAAGGGTTTCTGCCAGACCAAAGCGAGGTGGCACTGAGCAGCCAGGACACACCACAGTGTCCCCACGCCCCAGTCGGAAAAGGGGAGACACCCCAGGGCATCGACGCAAGAGGTGAGAGCTTAGTGCAATAAACACCTCAGCAAAGAGCCCAGCACTGAGCCGCACCAGGCTCTTCCCCGCGGCACCCCGGGAGCGCGCGGGAAGCGAGCGGGGCTCGTGCAGCGCCGGCGCCTTCCCGAGCGCGGCTCAATTACAGGGCAGACAAGGCAGTGTCACATGTGATTCACAATGTCGATTTCATGCTCGCGGTAACCATTTACGAAGGAGCTGCGGAGGTTTTACATTTGATAAGAAATCAACAGTGTTTGTGTTTGTAAAAGACCGATCACGGAGTGTGACAGCTCCAAGAGATTGCTGCGGAGCATTGACTACACGTCTGCAGTCTGTCATGGACCCATAAGTATTTATTTCAAATGTTGGTGTGTGTGTGTGTCTGTTTCTCTCTTTTTTTTTTTTTTTAACCAGGATGTTTGAAAATAAACTGTCAATCTCTATTTACAGCTGAACAAGTAGAAAATACAAGGGATTTTAGGTTAAATTGTCAGTTAACAGAATTCAAAATAGAAAAAAATATGTACGGCGCTTGCTGGTTTATTACCTGCTGGAGAGAGTATCGTTTCTAAATTTAGAGATACAGATGTCTCTCTTTTGGGAAACATAGGTTATCTATAGAGCCCACAGGCTCTATCCTGAACAGCCCATGCACACGTTGCTACCCCAGCACCTTTGCATGTGATGAGGAGGGTAGTAGACGGCTGAGGACTGATGCAATCCCAGCCATGGTGGTGCAAATCTGGGTATTTTAATAGAAATGCTCTAGATTTATCACAGAGCCGAGATTAGATCCTGGCCCCTCTACTCAAGGACTGGGCTACAGGGGCCAGGGTCTCATTTCAGAGACATCTGGGTGTCTTGAGAGTGCAGCAACACAAAACTGCTCCTCCACATTTACCCCAAAGTAGGTGTCACTTGTCTACTCTCTTATTTAATAACTTGTCTCTGCCTGAATCTCCAAAAGAAGGAAGCACCCAGGAACCCAGGACAGTTTTGGGGGTCCCATTCCCATCCCAGGGTAGATTTGGGCTGACGGCATGAAAAGAAGGCAGCCAGGTACAGTCCAAATTCTCATGGGAACTTTCTGTGCCCTAGTCCCCCAATTTCTAAACTAAGTATAATTCTGCAGAATCTTAACTGAGCAAGTCAGGTAGTACTATACACTGAGACTCACTCTTTTTATCAGAGAATAAATAAGATTAGGCAGGAGCCTTCCTAACTCTGAGTGTTCAGCTCAGAATACAATTAAGGACTAAATTTGAACTAAAACACTCAGGTGTTGTCTGCCAATCTCTGGCTTCGTTTTAAGCGTGAGCTTCCTCCAAACTACAGGAGGACAGGTGCTATCATAAACTAACAAATGCTTTATTTCTTGATGGGTGCTCTGGGTAGTGAACAGCATCAGATGAAGAAGGAGAAGAAAAAGGGAAATCTAACATGAAACATTTATTTGGTAAGAACTTGGTTGGAATAAATCAGAACAACTCACAGTTCAGTGGAGCGGCATTGGTGAGTCCTGACTGAGGATCTTTCCCTTTTAACACACGTTATGGTCTGCAATCATGTCATGGAGAAAATCACAGACCCAGAAAGAAATAATTCTCTGCCCCATTAGGTCATAGAGGTCTGGAGTGCCACTATAGAAAGGTACTGGCTTTGGCTGAATCACTCTAGTTTTTCACCCAAAAGGCTGCCTTAAAAATCTGGCCCAGTGTTTCTATTCCAGATTTATGTCTTCAGTAGAACAGACAAAAGCTGCAGGGCCAGTGGAGCTATCATTCATTCCCATGGCATGATCCATCCAAAAACTGTGGGATGCAACATCCTGGGATGCAGCACTGCCCAGCGCCCCTGTGGTGCAGAGCAGGAGAGAGCCTTGGGCTTCTCCACAGCTACTGGTCCTAACAGAGCTCAGCTGAGCCAGACTTTGTCACCCTAAGGACTCAGGGAACTATGCCCCCATTTTCTAGGCTGTCTGGAATCCCCTCTTCTCCTCCACAGCTGGGGCATTTGTAGCAGAAACTAAATGCAAGTTAACTAAAGTTTATCAAAGACAGGCTTAATGTTGATCTGCTGCTGCATCTGGCCAAGGAGTTATATATTTATATACATATCTGTGATGATATCAATCTAATATTTGCATCCCAAAAAATGAGACTTACATTTGTTTCCAGATATTTCACTGGGAAGTAGCCAACTGGCTTCCGTGGTCAGTGCCTTCTCCCAAGTCTAGTGCTGACAGTGAGGTTTACAGGGACCTGTACTGAGGAGAAAAAGAAATCTGAATCTGAAAGGACCAAAGTCTCATCTGTGATGCAACCCAACTGACACAAATTCCTTCTGTTTATTAGTTTCAGGATAACTATTATCCACTATCCATATCTGAAGGATGGTGGATTTTTCTGCAAGACTCCGCTCCGTGGTGCTGCTCAGCTGCTGTTCGCCTTGGCAGCTCTTGGGACTCTGCTATGTAAGCACTGCAACAACATAGATGGTTCTTTTTTCCCCTGAGCTCCAGCTCTTGAAATCCTATGAATAAGAGAAAAATTTGGATTTCCTCCAAGTAAATTCCTAGTTTGTGGTTGTGGAGGAAAACTTGAAAACATAAAACTTACAGACTAAATAAAAATAAACATATATTTAGAAAAAGCTACCACAATTCAAAGGAGCTTATTAACATCTTGTCCTTCTTAGGTCTATGTCATGAGTTCCTGACTCCAGCTGTTGGAGGTGAGAGCTGGCAGTCTTCTGTATGAACTAACAGTCCTCTGCATTGCTACCAGATGTGTTGCTAAGCCACCGCTGAGAAACAAGCAAGCTGCCAGCAGGTGACATAATGTCACCTCCTGTCCCCAAGCTGCCCTGCTCTTCTCAGTCAGGCTCTCCCCAGCTGAGAAGTTTCCTACATTTCTTCCTGAGGATAACCTGCCTCTGGAGAGCCCTGACCACAGGCACATTCCCAGCCCTTCCCGCAGCAGCCGTGCCCAGCTGGGGACCAGCTCTTCCTTTCCTTTCATTACTGCATCACCTTGGAAGTCAACAGTGGTCAATGCACGGAGCAGAGGAGAGACATTAACCTGGGTTAACTCATCGTCCTCAGGCAACAAGCCCCGAGAACCTTCACCTTTCCATGTGCACTTTGCAGTGCACAGCTGCAGCCTCCCTTAGATCCACGTGCTCCCCAAAGACAAGCCCAGTGCTGAAATCCTCGTGCCCAAGAGAGATGACCACATTTGCTGTGATTGTCTTGTCAAAGGCCAGGATTTGGGACTGCCTGTTTGAAAGCAGTGAATTTTCTCCATGGATGTTCCCTGAAGGGGTTGTTTTGTGGGTTTATTGACTAAATAAGGGTATTGATTTGTTAAGAGCTTTTCTTCCTCCTTTCATTGGGAAATATTGCTGCCTCTTTCCTCTTTTCTGTACTCTAGGTTAGAAGTTCTGTTAGTGACACCATAAATTTCCATCTCTGCTTCTCTCTGCTGTGTAAACAAGTGTTTGCCTGTCCGTGGGGGTTAATTTGGTTATGTTAAGTGCTCTGCAGCTCCCTCCTGGGTTCCCCACCAGCAGACTCCTGCTCCAAGGGAGCGTCACAAGCTCACTGGACAGGAACCCTCCACATGCTCCACATCACTGCGTTTCTCCACCACGCAGCGAGAGCACCATCTCTGCACACGCAGTTTCCATACCTGGGTGTTGCAATAGCTTCTCCTTTTAAGCAGATCTTACATCATTCTTCTTTCTCCAGCACTTGTGCAGACACACGGATGTTGTTGTTCTGAGGATGCCAAGATGCTCATGAGTGCAACCTTGTGTACCTGGTAGGGGACTCCCTTTAGGCACTGCTGACTTTGACAGCAGCTGAACTGAACCTGAATTACTTTATTTTGCAGTCTAGTGTGGCATGTAGCCATCCATGCCCAGCCAAAAGCACTGCTTCCTATAACTGAGAGCCAGAACTTCCACTGGGAAAAGAATGATCTTAAAAAGAACATTCTGGAGATAATGCATGATAAATGCTGCTAATGATGAACGAAGGTCATATTATCATTCCTACTAGCCTGTTTTATAGGGTGAGACGCTGGTTATTGCTTGCCATTGCCACGCAACACTTGGTGCTGGTGTCCATAAGTGCAAAAGACTTTTCCTTACAGAAATTCATGTTCTCTGAAAGGCTTATAGCCTTTCTGGATGAGCTTCAATTAAATCCAGGGCATCCTTCCTCACAAGAAGGAAAAGCAGGTATGTGAGGGGAAAAGCACAGAAAAGTTATCAGCTTCTGAGTTTTGCAGACATTTGCCCACTTTTACAGATTCCCTGTGGACCACTTTTGAGAAGAGGATGGGTTTTGTTTGCTTTTCTAGAAATCAAGCAAAAGTCCTGGCCATAGAGGAAAAAGATGTGGCTTTGTTCACAGTATTTTCAGCCAGAGCAGGGTCATTGGGGCCTGGAGTCAGATGAGCTTTCTCAATCACTCTCTTAAGGACCTCCATGATGATCTCCTTAGGCTAGTTCTCCACTTCTCTAGATTGCATTTTAGCAGTGAAACCAACTATTTAAATCTCCTTAGATGCTGGAAAAGATTACAACAGGTCCCATTAATCTTTGCCTTGGCTTAACTGTGAGCTATGTCGGGTTTCTGAGGTCTATGCCAGAGCTGGACTGTGAGCCAGGACTGCATGGACAGCAGGTTATATTAGCAACATGTGCTGCAACCAGCTTCACCGCGCTAGATCTGTCCCATTTCCCCATACACATCCCAAGGGCCGTGCATGATTTGAACACCATGTCATGAGGGAGTTCATTTTCAGAGTATTGCAGCACTACAAGCGTCCACAGAATCAGACAGGGAGCAATACAACCCCAACTCCATGCAACACTTCAGAAGTTCATTCTTGTATGCCCTATCCCTCAACAGCCTCCTAAACTGTCGGTGCTGTAGATCACAGGGAAGCTGGCTGTGTCGAGGTACCACTATACGGTTATTGAAGGTCTTATGAAACTGGAGAAAACACATCCCAGAAGGTGCTGTGTCAGCTCTGTTATTGGTACAGCAGCAGGTCTCCGTAGGCAGTGGAAACACAGCTAATGCAACACAGCGGCTGCGCTACCCCTTGGTCTTTTCCAATGTCTTCCCTGTGATCCTTGCTCCACTGAAAGCAGGGAAGAGGGGGATGGCCTTGATCTTGGCAAAGCTAACGCTCAATCCAGTAACTCGTCTGCGCACGGAGTCCCTGGGATAATGTCAGCAAAGAAAAGGCACTATGGTCATCACCACCTTGTGCTGAAGCTGCCCCAAAACTGAACGAGGTCCTACAGGAAGAGGAAGGAAGGAGCTGGGTCCTAGACTATGTCTCCATAGGAGGAACTATACGTTGTAGCACCCGTATACGTATATACCCATATATATGTAGCTCCATAGGTGCTATACTTTGGTGATCACAGAGAATATACATGCTATGGCACTGCAGACTGCACTTAACCTCACGTTTGCTGTAGCACAGGCTCTACCAGGACTGATTTGAATACAGCTCGAATGCCTTTACATTAGCATTTGAATCAGTCACACAAGAATTCAAACCATCCAGTTTAGTTGCATAAAACACCATTCACGTAGCCAGAAAACTCCATCCTGCTCTCCCGAGAGAGGACATTACGTCTGATCCTATGGGTCACAGGGAGAAACAACCAATAAAAGCAAGCTCAGGAATACTGCCCATAACAGCAACACAACATCTGCTGTATAAAACCTGCCTCTGGATGCTAGAGCCTGCTGCTGAGCGCGCTTACTCCTGACTTACACGGGTGTGAGAGATGAATCAGGCCCTTGGTGTGCTCTGTGAACATATGTCCCAACAGCTGCTAGCGAGCTGTGCTAGAACCCAGTTGTGTGAGCAGCAGGATCTGCTGGGTTTCATCAAACCCAGAGTGTCACAGAAGGCATTAATAGGCTGTTCAGTGTGTGTTTGAAAGCACCTAGAGGATAACAGAATCACAAGCAATAAACAACATCGGTTTATAAAGAACAAGTCATGCCAGACCAACTTGCTAGGGTGTTTTGGGGTTGGTTTTGTTGTTGCTGTTGCTTTTTTGGATAAAATTACGAAATTAGTGGATGAAAAGTCTTACAGAAGATTCAAAGCATCTGAGCCGCAGCAAAGCATTTGATATTGATCCTCACAAAATACTATCTCGGAAACTAATCCTAACTACCTTAGCTATGAGCATTAGCAACAATATGAATTCCGAGGCTTCCAAAGGGTTGAAAACTGAGAGGAAATGCTAAGGGTCAAAGGGAGCCTGGCACAACATTGGCACTTGGCTCGAGTTCATAGAGATACCTGCATTAAAGCAGGGGTAGTGAGGCAATGGAGGAAGAGACAACCATAAACTGGCCTGGTTAGGACTTACAGTGACACCTCCAATAGAAATGTGGGGAAAGTCTGTAGGAAGCAATACTTGAAAATGAACAGATCCTTTCCCAAGGGCTGCCAACTACTGATTTGGGGATTAGGGCAGGAAACAGAGGTCATGGACACCACTTTTGCAAGCCAAGAGTTGTTCACTGTGGCCAAATTCCCAGTGGCAGTAAATCCCACAGCCAATCTCCCTTTGTTTAAGGGCTAGTTTTTCTAGTAGTCTCTCTTTTTTAATGCTGTTTCATTTTTATGACAAACTGTATTGCTGCTCTTAATGAGGGCTGTGGGCAGACAAACTTTGGGAAGTTTTGCTCTGACCATGAAAGGCAGCTGAGGCTGCAGCCCCAGTCAGCGCTGACAGAGGTTGCTGGTTTGCCCCTCGCGCGGTCCTGCAGCTGTCACGTCTCCCTGCCAGGCACTGCCGTGACGCTGACCTTGACGAGACTCGAACCCAGGACCCTGTATCAAGAAGCAAAACACGTGTCTAGCACATGAGCTGAAGGAAAAAGTCCCATTTTCGTTGTCACTGGCAGTGGAGCTGACACTTTCCGGAATCCTAGATCCTCCTGCCACCAAATTGTGCAGATATATCTGTGTCAGAAACCCAGAATCTGATCTCTGATGAAGGCACTGGTCTTTCCCACAAGGGTTGGTCTTGCCACTAAGGCGTTTGCCTTAGTGATTGGTCATCCCTTTGCAAGCCCACAGTTCTTGCTCCTCGTCTGACTAGGGTACAGCCCTCCACAGAAAGTCGCTCGTGGCTAAAACTCACCTGGAAAGGGAGTGGGAATGAGTTTCTTAGCTCCGTTCTCTCCCCCTTGGCCTCTGATCAGACTCTCGGTGGTCCCACCACGTCCGCTTGCCCCTACCCTGGCCTGATGCATGGGACCAGCCTGGTCTCCGGTGTGGGACCTGACAACGCAAACCCACCGGCTACCAGCAAAGCCAGCACCGAAACTGCCACTGACTTCACCAAAAACAATCGCAGACGCCAGTAAAGTCCTGTCTGATCATGCCGGCCATCTGATTATTTACCATGCTTGTTTTCTAAATCCTGTGTTTATTTCTGCACCAAACAGCGCTGTTGATACACACGTTACTAAAAAGCGAGGAAAAAAAAAGTTACATGAAATCAAATAAATAAGATCGCCCGCAGCTTATTGAAAAAGCCCTGGGACCAGGCCCATGAACACGCTTAGCGGGTTCAGCCATTTTCCATGGGGTTGGAAGCAAGGATGGCCGGGGTGAAGATGGCACCACTTGGGCTCCGGCACAGGGGCTGGTCTAGCAGGACCAGAACTCCCTCCATCCGGCATTCTCACCGAGCTCCAAAACCCAGGATGTCCCCATTGCCACCACACAGCCAACAAGGCCACATGGGGCTCCACACCGCCGCCACCATCACAGGCCTCCTTGGCCTGCACCAGGTCCATGTTCCCTCTCCCTCTGCCGCTCCATCATCCCGTTGCCAGTCCGACACCAGCATAAGGCGGGTGGGAAGCAGCAGGGGCCAAAATGAGCTTTTTCCTCCCCAATAAAACCCCAGGCAGGATTACAGGCTCTTTAAGCCTTTCCGCGGTGGGAGCGGCGGTGGCGGCAGCTCCCCGCGCGCTGACCCAGCCGTGTGCAGTATTAGAATTGTAGAGTAATAAATGAACAGTGGAGGGGTTTGTAATGATGATTAGGGGCTGAAATTGGTTCAGATTTACAGTGTCACTCAGGAGCGGCGGCGGGGAGGGAGGGGGGAGGCATTCTGCGCGGCCTAATGGATCCATCAACTCGTTTTGGCTGCTCGGTGGGCCGAGCAGGGTCACCAGGCTTTCCGCTGGCAGCACAAAGCACTTCAATTTCGTTAGGAAATGTATCAATTTAACTGACTTGAGCAAGCGCGCCACGCGGGCAAAAAAAAAAAAAAAAAAAAAAAAAAAAAAAAAAAAAAAAAAAAAAGAAAAAAAAA